>JASEVX010000002.1:13049955-13286458 GCA_031761405.1 Serripes groenlandicus
AGTACTTACTCCCGTTTCATGCAGTTTATGGAACAGTCCATTGTGCCAAACCTTATCGAATGATTTTTTTAATATCTAAGAAGCAGGCATACAGTTTGCTTCCATTTTCTCTTGCATGGCAGATACATTCTTTCAGTAAGAAGGATGTCGTTGTACAGCTCACACCCTTTTGAAATCCAAACTGTAAAGGGTTTAAGCTGACATTGATATCTGACTTGACAACATCTAAAAGTAAGGCCTCGTATAGTTTTAAAATAGCAGACGACAGAGTAATAGCTCTATAATTGTTCGGGTCATCCTTCCTTTTTTTTTCACCTTTAAACAGTGTATTGATTGATTGGGGTTTAACGCCGTTTTTAACAATTTCTCAGTTGTATCACGGCGGCCAGTTCACCTACTCATGCATTTCCTGGTTTTCTCACACCATTACTCCACACAACAATCTTCCCAAGCAACTGGCTGCTTTTCCATATAGACTTAGCCCATTGGTGGAAGACGAATTACGCATGTCGCATTGACTTGTGTCAATCCTCGGAAAGAAAGTTGGCCGAGCCGGGATTCTTACTCACAACCCCTGGATTGACAGCCCGCGTCGCTACCGACTGAGCTACCGGGGCTCGGCTTTAAACAGTGTAACAATAAGACCAAATTTCATTTTTTTAGGAATATAGGAAAATTTAAACATGAAATTATACAGTTTCAGCAAAAAAGAGTGTAGCGCTTTACCCCCATATATAACATGTTCATTATAAATACAATCATGTGAACATGCTTAATTTTTGCTCAGTGTAGAGACGGCTTTTGTGATGTCATCAATGTTAAATCGACAGGCATTAGAAAAGCTGTCGCCATATTTAATATGTGACACATTTTCGTCTATTTTTTCGATGAAAGAATTATCGGCCAAATCCGCCTCGGATCTAAAAGTATAAATATTACTGAAAAACACCCCCCATTGTTTAGCTATTTCACCCGGATTTCGATACGACTGATTGTTACATTTCATAGCTCCCTGATATGCTTGTGTACCTCATTTTCCCGTTATATTACCGTATAGTCTCCAAAATGTGCCCGGATCTAAGTCGGCTGCTTTATCTAAGTCATCATTAAGGGAGCAAAGATAATTTTCGGAATTAAATCTATGTTTATGTCTGAATATTCGCTTTGCTTCTTATTCGTTATACAGACAATTTTCTAGATCTCTAGGTTTCCCATTGTTGGCACATTCACGTCTCTTCACACGCATGTTATAATGTAGGTGTTTCAGTTCAGCATTCCAAAATAGTTTAAGATACTTTCAATACTTTGATACAGTAAATACAGATGATGAGATACATTGTATCAGGTTATATAACTTGTCATACATATCAGTAATGATAGTTTACAATTATCTTTATTAATAGGCATGTCAAATTGCATCGAGCTATCCATTAATTGCTCATTCAAATATTGCTCAAAAAGTTCTATTTGCGAGGCATTGACACTTTTCCACTTAATGCGTAATGATTTATCTTCTGTATGAGATATATAACTATTGGGCAATTTCAATTCCACCATAACAGGCCTGTGATTTGAAACATTAAGGCAATTATCATTAAAAATCTTACATGAAACAACAGTATCAATCATATCGAGTGGTAATACAATATGATCTATTAGTGATTTATTTTTTAAGTCATGTGATACAAATGAAGATGATGCACCTGAGCATATCGGCAAAACTGCAGCAGAGTCAAGACAATGTGTTTTCTTTAGCTCTAACATACAGTGACTACGTTTATCTAGTGGCTTAATATACAAAGTGCCATTCAAATGCGCGTTAAAATCACCCATCATGAAGACTCTTCCATAGTCAGAATATGAATTATTAATATCGTGCAATTTTTCCATGTATTCAACAAAATACTCATAACTATGATTACTGCTAGGTAAATATATTTGAAAAATAAAATAACAAGTGTTAGCATCATACTGCAAACATATTCCTACAATACGATCATCCTCAATATATAAAACCTGTATATTTGAGTTCATCGATGTTTTCCACAAAAGAGCAACCCCGCCTTTTCTGACGTTTCTGCTGTTAACATAATTTGTTGTAGAGTCAAGTGCAGATGCACTTATACCTGTATAGTCGGTATGAATGGTATTTATGAAATGGCTTTCCCAAGGATATAGCCAGGTTTCAGAAATACCACACACACCGATATTATGTAAACGTTATATTTCGCCTAAATACAGGCTACTAGATATAATGTCAGTTGCATTCCATGTTAACAAGTTAAAATAATTCATAAATACATAAAATATAATGCTATGACACATAAGTAACATATATATGTACTAGTAAAATAATCAGTATTTAGAATACTTGTCGTAGTTATCATTACGTTTATCATTATAATAATTATCATCATGTTCATTATACTGGTATCTGTCATTATTGTCATATTCAGTTTCATTATGCCGATTATTGTCCCTTGGACTGAGGCGTTCTCTGACATGTTTTGTCATCCACAGTTTGCACATTACATGACGCAGCCAAAATATGTTGCTTAAAACAAAGTCACTATTGTCGTTGTCTTCAACGTTGAGTCTGATTAGCACGCGATGACTACGTCTCATTGGAAATATAGTGACCCACGTAACTGTCACACCTCTCTTTTCTTCATAACTAATTAATTTGTCTGTTGTTATGGTGTTATTAAATCCTTAGACATAACATCTCTTAACACGACGACGTACGTACTTATCAAAGTTTCCATCATCATCATTTTCATCATTTTCCACAGTACTCTTGTTTGCATTACTTTTATCATTAAATGAACGATTCGAACCCCTTCCCCGCTGTATTCCTCCATTATCATTCCGAGGACGTGTGTATGTGGGAACACGCCGATCTACATCCGCAGACAACTCACCCTGACTCTATCTGTGATAATCGTTTCTCCGATTGATACGAGGAGATACCTGTTCAGTAAGGTCTAGTTGCACCTCTGCTAACCCCACAAACTGAGCGCCAAGGAGGCCACCCATTACTACCGCTTTTATAAAGTATATGATGCCTGGGATCGAACCCGGGACCTCCCGCACCCGAGGCGGACGCTCAACCAATGCATAAAGGAGGGGGTTGTTGTATGTTGGAAAGAGTTAAGGTTGCCAGAGACTCACTTTTTAATTCTTGTAAATAACATTTTCAAAAAGGTTTTTATATACACAAACACTGTCAACTTTGAATAAACAACACGGAATCAATTCGCCTCCTAAATACATGAATACATTTAAAACATATCTACGTTCTAGATTCTTATAAATGAAATCATGAAATTTAGAAGCCGGTGAAAATGTAGCTGCGTCTACTGATTTGGGGCTTTATTGACTTTCCGATAAACCATGACTTAACCCTGTCTATCATACTGACGCTGTCTGATACCACTGTAGCAAATTACTTTTAAAACCATTGTATCAAAAGGTGATATTGCTCCTTTTAGCCAAATGTGTTCAACTCTATTCGGCGTCGGATATTGAACTGTTTACATCTAATATGTGGTTAAATTATAGGTATCTTCAATATATTTGCCTGTATGTTTCAATGTCTCCTGCCGCTGGTGTGTTGTATTCGGAAAAGGTTTAAAGTAACAGTTTAGGCGTAAACCTAAGCAGGGCTATTCATTGTGTCATCACATACTTTTAAGACGGTTACATACGAATGCGGACAATGAAGGCTCTGTTGAGACTGTACGTAACATTCCTTAGATTGTGAACAGATATAATTAACTCGCAGGTTAATCACTACCTTCACTTGTTATAAATACCCCCATTCACGTTGGAAAGAATGAGGTTATCGATAAATAGGCTGATCCCTAGCTACACCTGTCATAACTACACCAATTCACGTTGATGAAAATTAGGTTATCTATAAACAAAAAAAGCACAGATACTATCTGATTGCGGTCAATTGATCATATAACACGAGTATAACAACAGGAAAGCGCTGTCACTGTTATATCAGATTATCTATGTAAATATGAAACATGCAAGTCTCAAGTGTTTCAGTTTGCTTAGTACAGAACATGCCATAAAGCAAAAATTTGGTCCTTGTATGTATTAACGAACCGGTTGTATAAAACCCATGTAGATGTCTTATAGAACCAGTCGATTAAAACCCGTGTACTTTAACCCTTTCCCACCTGTAGATGTGTTATCGAACTAGTTGTTTAAAACCCATGTACTTTACCCTTTCACACATGTAGATGTGTTATCGAACTAGTTGTTTAAAACCCATGTACTGTATAAGTGGATATATTCGCGTGTCTAAAAGTTTGCGAAATGCCGATTTCGGACATTTCGCGTGCGGAAATGTTTGCGAATCATAGAAAACCGTATGGTCGTAATTTGTGCACTTCATAAATATCACTTCACCAGAGCTATGCATAATATCTACACGTCGTGAAATGTACGGTTAAGTATTGATATAAAATGTGTATGTAACGGTTTGCTTTGTTCTTGGAGATTAAACCAATTACTAGTACTCGCCATTTCATGATTTGTCAGTAATTATGCGATTATTGTATGATAAAGCTCAACACCGCAGGTAAGTAGTGATAAGTGATCACTAATAAAGGAAAGAAAGTATTGACTCCGAGTTTTCAGTTCATTTCCGTTTTACATCTCTATACGACAAAATCATCATCCCTTACATCGAATCCATACGAGAAAATCTCCCAATTGAAAGGTATGTGTAATTGCTTCTTTTCTAACAATGTTTTCTACTCTCGTAACATAATGAATCTATCATTTTCTTTAGCAAGATTTTGTTGGTATTCAGATTAAATAATCACGTCTGCTGTATTGGTGAGGGGAAATACGGTATTAAGGAGCAAAGTGTCGACCTTGATACAATGTGATCCTTTGTCTGATGAGACCTGTACGTTTGCTGTTTGACAATTAGGTGTTAAAACTATCAATCGGCTTTCTTTTCTTACACAGGTGTGATCAGAGGGCTCTGGCCATTTTCGACGTGTTTAAGGCACACCGCAGTCAGACCTTACTAGCGAAACTGAAGGCGAACAACATCAAAGTCGTTTACGTTCGGCGATCATGCACTGACCAGCTGCAACCACTGGATGCGATTCCAAATAAAATGTATAAGGATGAATTAAAATCTGCATTCCAGAATTATTATCCTGACTGTGTTGCAGACAAATTAAAAATCAATAAATCTGTAACTGAAATTGACTTAAGAACAAGTGCAAATAAACCCATTCACGCCAAGTGAATGAAAGTCCATGATATCATTAATTCTGAACCAGAAATGATGAAGTCAGCCTTTGAAATATGTGGCATTTACTAGTAAACAAAGTATGTCTTCCGAGTGTAATACCGGACCACCATATGTCTTACGAGTTTTATACCGTACCGGACCGGTGATAAGAAAATGTGTAAATATGTAAAATCCATTGCTGTAAATATATTGCAAATGTTTTCACGTAGTTTTAACAACACACAATTCGAATTAAATATGTTTGTTATCTTTCGATCAGTCTGTTACGCTTTCATTTGGATTCAGTCACAATTCTCAGGTAATACGATGTGAATCGAAATATTGGCTATAAACGGTGTGTCGGTAAAATAAACGGTATACAGGTAAAATATACAATTGAGAACCGTTGGTAATTTTCGCTGGCTGATATTTTTTCGAATTTAGTGAATTCGCGAAATTCGCAAACATTTCCACGACGCGAACTTTACCACTTATACAGTACTTAACCCTTTCCCACCTGTATATGTGTTATCGAACTAGTTGTTTAAAACCCATGTACTTAAACCTTTCCCACCTATAGATGTATTATTGAACTTGTTGTTTAAAACCCATGTACTTAACCCTTTCACACCTGTAGATGTATTATCGAACTAGTGGTTTAAAACCCATGTACTTAATCCTTTCCCACCTATAGATGTATTATCGAACTAGTTGTTTAAAACCCTTGTACTTAACCCTTTCCCACCTGTAGACGTATTATCGAACTAGTTGTTTAAAACTCATGTACTTAAACCTTTCTCACCTGTAGATGTATTATCGAACTAGTTGTTTTAAACCCATGTTCGCTGTCGTGTAGTTAGTGAATGTGAACTAGGTAATGGGTTCAGATAAAAAGTGCCGCCATAACACGTGAGCACTGACCATCAGGATTTTACGACTAGTGAAGGTACAGATCAGTCAGGGCATCCGTACAGTCTGATCAAGATATTCAATGGTCGACATCTAGTAGTTAATAGACGAGGTAATTAGGTAAATGGTTTATATAAAAATGACCGTCACATCACATGAACATGGAACATCCGGAATTTGCTAGCAATTGAAGGTTCAAATCAGTCAAGGCGTCCGTACGGTCTGATCAGGATCTTCAATGTTCGGCATAAAGTAGTAAATAAATGACATAATAAAGGACCGCCGCGCCACTTGAACACTGACTTTCAGGGCGTTTGCTACCAGTGAAGGTTCAAACAGTCAGGGCTTCCGTACAGTCTGATCAGGATTTTCAATGTTCGGCATAGAGTAGTAAATATATCAATATGACCAAACATCTATTATTACAAACATGTTCAATTGTATCGTATTAATATTATAACCTCCGACGTTCAGATTTCGTTCAACCCGGTCCAAAAAATATAATTGTGCATATTGGAAAAACGGAGCAATAATATAGATAGAACGATTAAATTCTAATTTTAGACATTGATATATAATGGGCTCAGGATAACAGGACTACATCAACCCTTGGAATAGTCCTACATAGGGGCACCTTTACATTAACGTCTAGATTGACTGACCACTGATTAAATTTGGATCCGATACTTCTGTGGTAACATAACCTCTTATTGTATATTTGGACAAAGCCGGCCAATGTTTGTAAAACATCCACTTATCATAAGCATACTACATTGCACATTGTGTTCATGATATAACAATCGATAAGTCTCGTATGTTTACGGAAACCGTTTTCGGGATTTCTCCTAAATGACAAAATTAAACTATTTGTAAAACTGTATATACTTTGACATTTTATCTTCGTTTTTTCCAGTAATGATTTCCCTTGTTAATGATACTAGTGCAGCTATCGGGATATAGTTCATGTTCACGATTAAAGACGAATATATCCGAGTGACGTTTTATACCACGTACGCAACATGTAAACAGTTACACAAAACAAACCCCGTGTGTCGAATAAACAGAATATCCATTGTAGTGATAGTTAAGGAGACAAGGTAATTTAATTTAATTTTATTTTATTTATATGTGTTATCTTTATTGCATTAATAGTATTTGTGTTGCTTAAGTTATGAATTATAATAATGCAAAGAGAATTGAGAATGTTATCCTGACTCTGCACTGGGACACTTTGGTACATGTAGTATAGTGTCCCTGCTCTGGAATTGAATTAAGTAGGAATTAGGGTAGACTAGAAACAGTTCCTAAAGTGAAGGTACATTTGTATTATACATGTACCTGTACTGAATTGAAGTGATTACGTACTCAGTGGCAGATGTCTATAATTAACCTATCTAGTTATAATTGGCAATAGTGTTTCTCACGTGTTACTGATCTATGTGGGTCAACTCCTAAGACTTCTAGTATTTCATGTACATTTGATGGACAGTATCCAACCTTGAGATTGGTTCGAGGTTGTCATTGTGAATTATTAATATTTGTCGACTTCACTGTCGATAATTAAGAGCAATTCTCTGTAATCATCAACCTTTTTATATAGGGACCCCGGCACGCATAGTCTCCGATTTGCCTGAAACTTTCACCATTTATAGAGTTCCATTAACAAATATGGGGAATATATTCATTTCTTCCAAGTGATTCTTGGTTGCCATGACAACAGCGAATCCTTATTTTCATGAAAAATAGAAGGGTTTTTGTCTTGAAATTCAGCAAAACTGTAGTGTTCATGAATTAGAGGTGGGTTCTCGTAATAATATCATATATTAATATCTGGGAAATTGATGTTTTGTGATTACAAAAAATAACGAAGAAATTGCTTTTAACATTTTTAATCCATCAGGGTGTAGTCGTTTAAAGGGAGGTAATTTACCACTTTTGAAATCTGGCTTTTGTTCAAATTTTAAGGACCAACAGCAACCTTATGCATCCATGCTGATGCAATACACCATAATAGCACAAGAGTTCGCCCCTTCCTTTTTATGAATCATGAAAAACATTTTTGGGACACTCTAAAAGTATGTGGTTTCTATGGCAACAAAAATGACTTGTTTTCACATTCTGTAAGATGACTTTATCATGCATTTGTCATACTTAATTAATTAAAACTGTACAATTTGCTTATTTTATCAGTATAAAATGTATCAAACATGTAAATAGGAATATGGGGAATATATTCCTTTCTCCCCAGTGATTCTTGGTTGCCATGACAACAGATAATCCTTATTTTCATGAAAAATAGAAGGATTTTTGTCTTGAAATTCAGCAAAACTGTAGTGTTCATGAATTTGAGATGGGTTCTCGTAATAATATCATATATTAATATCTTGGAAATTGATGTTTTGTGATTACAAAAAACACCGAAGAAATTGCTTTTAATATTTTTAATCATCAGGGTGTGGTCGTTTAAAGGGAGGTAATTTACCACTTTTGAAATCTTGCTTTTGTTCAAATTTTAAGGACCAACAGCAACCTTATGCATCCATGCTGATGTAATACACAATGATAGCACAAGAGTTCGCCCCTTACTTTTTATAAATCATGAAAAACATTTTAAGGATACTCTGAAAGTATTTGGTTTCTATGGCAACAAAAAAAACTTATTTTCACATTCTGCAAGATTACTTTATCATGCATTTGTCATACTTAATTAATTAAAACTGTACATTTTGATTATTCTATCAGTGTAAAATTTATCAAACATGTAAATAGGAAAAATTCTCATGAAAACCTAAAGTATGCACCAGTTACCAAGGAAACCTGTTATTAGAGAAGATTTGGCATAATAATGTCTATTTGCTTTTATATTATAATTTAGCTTGATTTCCAAGCTTTTATTTCAAATTGTTCCAGATTATCAACAAATGACATAGTGTATTTCTTAAAATTGGGATTTTGATATAATTGAGAAGCATTACTGAAGGATCAAACAATGGTAACCATGGGAACAAACCATAAAACAACAGAGAAATGTTAATACATAATACACATATACAGCCATACTTGACTATTTATATCTGTATGCATTAATGCAATCTTGGCATGGCACACTTTTTTCACCTACAGACAGTATGCCCATGTAAGTTCAAGTATAATAATTCAAGGTCAAATTACAATTCAAGGTCAAAATCACAATTCAAGGTCAAAGCTAAAAACTTCATAATAAAATATGTCTATGTCTCTGTAATCATCAACCTTTTTTATAGAGGGACCCCGGCACGCATAATCTCCGATTTGCTTGAAACTTTCACCATTTATAGAAATCCATTAAAAAGAAGGGAAACAAGTTCCATTTTGTCCTGTGAGTCTTGGTTGCCATGGTAACATAGAATATTTATTTTCTCTGTGAATTGAAGGATTTTTCAAATGAAAAAGGACTGAATTCGAGCATTCATAACATGAACACAGTTTTTATTCATGATAAAATATGTTTTATGTCTTGAAGAATGATGTTTCATGATAACAATTGTAACATACAGATTTGTCCTAAGTTTCTTTTTATGAGCATCTAGGGGTATCAATTAAAGGGAGATAACTATTAATATTTGATGCCTTGTTTTTGCTGTATTTTAATAGCAAGCTTATGCATCCATGCTGAAAGAATATATAACTATTTTATGACAGTTCACACTTAAGTTATTAACAATCATGAGAAACATTTTTGGGACATTCTGATTTAACATGGTTTCTATAGCAACGAAATTGACTCATTTTCAAATTATGTCATTTTCTTTTTTGATGCATTTGTCATACTTTAGTATCTTAAATGGTACATTATCATAGTTTTGCAGCATAAATATCCATTAAACTGAAAAGAAGAAGAATACTCTAAATAGTTGATGAATATACCAGTAACCAAGGAAACCTGTTATTGAAGAAGGTTCTTAAAAGCAATGACTTTGTCAATATTTATGTATTTTAGCTGTTTTATGAAAGCTTTTCTTGAAATATTGTGTGTATTCATCTATACATGTCCTTTTGATTTCTCAATATTGTGATCTTTATTTGATAAAGAAGCAAAATGGCATAATGTAGTATATGTAACCATGGCAACAACACATTTAATTGCTGAAAATAGCTGTTACATAATAGTGCTCAAATTCATAAAAGTCAGATTTGTTATCTACATGCACCAATGCTTTTACAAATAACTATGCAAAATTGCTCTCTTCAAGAAAGTGCAATGTCAGGTGCAATAGCCAGGCACTTAAGTCAAAGGTCAAGGTCACAAAAGAAGGTCAAAGTCAAAATAAATGTATAATTAAGTTTTTCCATGCTGCAACTTATATATATATATATATATATATATATATATACGTTATTGATTTTAAATAATGTAAATTTTCTTGTTCATCTTGATGAAACAGTGTCTTTAGTTCATGAACAATGACAGTAGCCAAAAGGTCAAGGTCACATTTATAGGTCAAAATAGGCTTTATAAGATATTGTCTGTGATATTACTTTGATATTGAACAATGAAGTTTCAAACCACTTCGCCACAATTGTTTGCCTTAATGAGAAGGTATGTTGGGTTTAAGAACTAGGAATGCAGCTTAAAGGTGAAAGCCCCAATTCAAAGTAAAAGGTTGGTATATAAGAGCCTGTATGTTCTGTAACTTGTTCATGCTCTTTCAAATGGACACATTGTTCACCTTGACAAGATGCAATGTTGGGTTAAGAACCAACTTTGTAGCTAAATGTCGTCAACTCAAATATGAATGTCACAATTAAATTTAAGGTCACAATAAGGGTTTGATAGAGCTTATTTGTGCTATGACTTGTACATACATCAATGGGTTTGTTTTCAAATAACATTTAATATGTGCCTCCAGTGACCTTGACGTTTAACTTCTGACCAAGAAAACCTTTCTTTGAGCACAAAGCATATTCAAGCGAGCTATAAAGCAACACTTACAGTTTTAGTCTAGTTGATCAGCCCTAAAATGTGTCTTTTCAGTCCCTAGCCTCCTTGTTTTTTGACAACCCATTTTTCAAGAAAAGTTTTTTTATCCAGTAGACTTGCTATACTAACTTTGACCTTGAAGAGTGTTCTTGAAATATGAATTACAGAAATGTGTCTTGCATTTGTTGGAGTAAATACCTTTGCACTGTCACAGTTCTACAAAGTTATGTTCATATTAAATATGTTACTATAAGGTTTTTTAAAATACAGTTTTTGTAATTGGACATCTATGACAAAACTGGATCACGGTTTACTCTTCTTCTCACGTGATCTTATCCTGGTGTGTACGGGCAGCCTTTTGGATCTTTTATCCTGAAAGAATATTCAATGCTGATAAGACTTTCAATCCTAGAAATCATATATTCTATTTTTGAATTTAAAAAACCCCAGAATGGGATACTATAACTATAATCGCAAGAGATTTTTTTTATTTCATGCATTTGTCATTTTGTTTTGTTTATGACACCATCATTGTAGCATAGATGTTTGCCACAGTAAAACAAGTCACAACTTAATGGCAAATGTTCTCTAGAAACCACATTTACACAAACAAGTTAGTGCATTATATAATCCAATATAATAAAATTGCCAAGACATAAGAATACTTGTCTGACCCAAGTCAATATTGAATCATAAGTTATGATAACTATAACTTCATGTTAAGTGAGAAGGCAGTAATTCTTCACTTTGATTGTTACTGTATGTCAATTAACCCTTTCCCTCATATAGACCCTTTCTGACGCCTCTGCAGCAGACAGCTTTTTGAAAACATAGTAACAAAAGAAGAAATTGCATAAAACGTACAATTTCTCCTTTTGTCACAATGTTTTCCACTTTTAGTCATAGGTTATCCATTCAATTGTAGAGATTTTCTATTTTTTGACAAAATATGTTCAAAGTTGTCTGCTGGAAAATTGTCGTATGAGGTAAAGGTTTAAGGGAATTTGCTATACATTACAGATTGAAAAATACAATGTAACATGTATACGAAAGAATATTGCCTTTTTATTTGCATAAACATGAAAATTCAAACATATCTCAAGATTTTCAAAGCTCTACAAAACATTGACAGTGTCAACTTATTTCATTTGTATATTTTTACTTTTAGCATTTTTTTTACAGAAAATGTTGTTATTACATGCATATACAAACCTTATAAATAGTGGCACTACCATGATTGAGAGGCATCCATTATGCACTCTATCAGCATTAAACAAGTGTACCATTCTCAAGGACAGTCACACCTACAATAAATGGGAATGGTTTCTCTCAATTTGTTATCAAAGTATCACAATTAATTTCAAATGGAACTAAGGAAAATGTAAGCATCCATTTCTTAACTAGAACTTTGGTATTTTCATGTACAGGTAAGAAAACATTTTAAACACATTGTTTGTACTCTTCAAATTATAGGGGTTTAATTGAAGAAATTAATTGTCATTTCCTAGTGTATCATGGTAAACATTATTGTGGTGTTTTCTTTGTCATGCACACTACTAGATGTTGTCATTTATGCTCAGAGAACCCACAAGTCATACATTTCCATTGGAACAAAAGTTAAAAATGTCAAGATTCTTGTACAACATTACAGTACAACACATGTTATTGATTGTCATAATATAAATATCAATAATCAATAATTCTTACATGCCCTGACCTCCCACCCACACACAAAAATATCTGGGTTTTCATGTTGCTGCTGAGCGTTCAAATTTGATAAAATCACAGAAAAGTGCATACATATGAATATTATATATTGCATTGCATAAGCCAACACAGTCATCCCCTGATAAACAAGTTCTCTCACTTGATTTTAATTGTCAGGAATGTCCAACAATGTGCCACCATTGAATAAGATTTTTGCTTGGGAAGATGGTTGTGTGTGTGGAGTACTGGTGTTAGAAAACCGGGAAATGCATGAGTAGGTGAACTGGCCTATATAACTCAGAAATTGTTAAAAACGGCGTTAAAACCCAATCAATCAATTGGATAAGATTTACAAAAAAAAATAAAGAATCAAACAGAATCATCTGATATTTTTCTTGTTTATATTAAATAAACAATGACAAGAAAAAGAAAGAGAATCAATATCTTTAAGTAAACTGTCAAGTTTGCTTTACAGATAAACAGAAAGTACCAGGATACATCAGGAAAACCATGTCTAGTCTAAATATGTAACATTTGATATCAATAAATACTCCACAACCCTGATGCTCATTATATCATAACAGCACCAGTGAAAAAGAATGGTGTAATATGTTTAATCAATATAAAGAAACAAAACATTATACAGTATCATGTAAATTTTAAAAACTTTTCACTGGTACAATAAGTCCTTCATAAAAAGACATTGCATATGCCCATTGTTCAACTGTGTTTAAAGACGGAACTCGGTTGTTGGAAACATTGAGGCCAAAGAGAGACCAAAGAGAAGGCGTGCTGGTTAAATTATTCTGCATATGCGAGAAGTTTGTTAACATTCTGGACCTAATATTTTAGTTTTCACAAGTCTATAATGAGATCTAAACAGAACGAATCTCAGGTTTTGGACATACATTTGACAACTATATTTAATTTACCTTTGGTCAGTAGGTGTTGGCAGCAATCGTTACATATTTAAGCTTTGAACCTTCACTCTGCTCCGATGTACGCACTTGTCAAAAGATCTGCATGGCGGTGCCAAACGTAGGGGAAACAACTCGTTTTTCATTACACAAAGTATATCACTTTAGTCTTTATAATGCGCGTTGGGTGCAGATATAATTGTTCTTTGCATCGTCATGGTGTTTTATCAATATATGAGCGTGTGTTGAATAAGTTTATGAGAAAATTAGTGCAACGAGTTAGAAAAAATGCCGTACTTTTTATTTTTCGTATCTCTTATTTGAAGAGTATTGTACTTGGGACGAACTGAAATGGGGCGAATCAACGGTAAATCATTTGAAGTGTTCTTTGAATTGTTTTCATTCAAAGAATTAAATTAATCGAATACCCCAAAGTATTTGGATACGACACACCAAATATTTTTTTAGAAAAACATGAAAGAGCTTGTCATCCGATAATAGCCGATCCCCTACAGTATGTATAACGTCCTATTTTCTTTTATAGTAACCGTGCTGTACTTACTATGGCAAAAATACGTATTTTTTACAGCAATATATTTTAACATAATTCAATTTGAAAGACTAGATTTTAAGTGTGTTTTCTTCTGATGCCTAAATGAAAAAAAAAAAACTTAAGCCAGTTTTATTACGTACGTTAATACAATGGTCTATTCACAGTTCGAAAATGGCCATCCTGTAATTTAGCTATTTTTGCAAGTAGTAAGTAATAATTGTTTTCACAATTTGCACATACTTATGTGACAAGGATTGTTTGCCCATCTCTTATGAATCATAAACAAAAAGAATATACTTCATACATTGTCTTGTAGCATTTTTCTTAGATTTTTTTCTAAAACAGTTTCTGTAAATTTTAAATTAGCCCATTTTGATTTCCATGGTAACCACACTTAACTGAGGGTCCCAAAGATTTTATTGCTGATTATTTATCACTAAGAACATATCTAAACAATAGTGTATTCATTTAATCTCAACATGGATGCGTAAGTTAATTATTTGCGTTTGAAAATGGCCTTAAATCACGATTTTCCTATTACTTCCAACCATACCTAAAATATCCTGATAAAAGTGTAGTAACAAAGTTTGTAAGAATAAGATAAACACAGCTTATATGTCAATTAGATATCAAAGTTACGCATACAAGCTCGAAATGTATTGAAATAATCATAGTTGAAGTGTATTATTACTTGTAAATTACCCAAATTACACTCGAAAAGTAACACTTTTTTGGCTAAAAGCTAATTTGTCTGTTGCCATGGCAACTAAGGCACAAAATATTTTTTTGTTATCATTTTCCAGGTTTTTATATCAAAACCTACATACTGACAAAGTTTCATAAAAATCGGTGACTTTGCGTGGCCAAGTTTGGTTGATGGTTACAGAGAATTGGTATTAAACACACAATTTAAGCAGAACTTAATAAGGAATTATAAGTCCCAATCTAGTACGTTATTTGTTCAAATGTTTTTTAAAATATTTTCTGTTACACCACTCTCTAGCATTAATACATTATTTAATGTAAAATTGAAACCTTTAGATAATAAAGAGACATTGTTCAGTATATATATATATATATATATGAAGTAACATAAACACTATAAAACAGTGACCTCAATAATCGTCTGCTGCAGACATGACAACAAGCTTTGTTCGATGCGTAAAGTGATTCCTGAAACTGTTTATTTGGGTTGTACACAATGTTCTATAATACCTTATAAAAAAAATTAATAAGTGGTCCCAATCATACTCACTGTATGAAGTAAAAGCTCAAGACTAATTAAAGCGTGTATAATCATGTTGATGCTGATCTGAATTGTCAGCAATGGACGTTCACATACTGATTTAGGTGTGTATACAAATACAAATACAATACACATATTGTATTCAGTAATGTAAGACCTCCGGCCCATTATACATAATTTACATTTACATATCAAATTTATATGATTGACATCATAAACGTTTTGAAGATATTCAATTATAGAAATAATAAGTATAGAGCACATGTTTTATTATTTAATTTGAGACATGTTCATCTAAAAGTAATTGTCTGGTTTTAAGTGCTTCAATTATATATTTTATCAGTGATTTTACATAAGTTGCTCTAAATTCACTCATTATGTCATAATTAACCTTGTAGTTGGGTATGAACTTGTCCAGACTTCTTGGAAATAAAGAAGACGAAGTTAATTGTAAACTGGACACACTAACACAAAGTGAAATTCACCTCAATAACAAAGCAGTTTATATCAAGACAAATATTACAGAATGTAAAGCAATAATCAATGTTTTGGTGTCTCCTTTTTTCTACATTTAAACAATGACTATAACATAAACATGTTGATGTTAAATTGTCAGCAATGGACTTTCAAAGACTTATCAAAAGCTAAGGATATGTTTTATTTCTTTATGATTCTGACTAGATATGTATGTGTGTTCCTTTATTTTAAACTTCTATACCCATTGTTTACAGTTTTGCCCCATTTAACACATATCAATTGTATTGGATAAATATGAGCTTTTGTGGAACAAAGTAAATGGAAAATCAGTATGTTCATATGAATATTGATCTAGATATAGATATATTTAAACCTGCATACTGAATTCTACATTATTATTTTACCTCAATCCATTACTTCATATACCAGTTGTGGACCCGACGAAACATAATAAAACACAATGGATTCGGACAGTCTTAGAATAACGCAGGGTAATAGCAAGAACACAATATCCATTTTCACTAAAAATGAAACAAAATGTTTTGGGAGGGGTTCAGGGTGCAAGGATTTGTCCATTAACGCCCATAACGAATTTCAATGGAGTCACTTAAATACTATCAATCGTGGATAAAATGACTGTTTTGAAGGGCATCACATTACCGGAAATTGAGTTATTAAAAACAAAATCAGTATATCAATGTACGATCTAAGCAGTCTTAAATGGAAATACGAATTTCGTTGATTCTATTGATGAACGATGAAGACAACTTACTAAATTTTGAACAAAAGTATTTTCTATCGTTAAGGATGTTTCTATAAAGTAATTCGCATACCTTTGATAGACTTGCTTCCTGACAATCATTCAAAATAGACGATGGTTAAGCGCCGACAAGTTCTGCAATCAGATGTTGAAGTTGAGGTTAGACAAGAAACAATGATACATGGGTCATTTACCCTTACCCACATACAACGAATCCCCGACAGAAGACTTTGAATATATCTAAGCTAAAATATAGAAACATGCTATGAAGGAAAGTATAATAATTTAATAAAATTGAAATCATTGTGACAAAATGAGAAATGTGTAAATTGTCAGCATTCACAATGTTTTCAGTACATGTTTGCTGCAGATGCACTATATAAGCTTACATGAAAGCGGATGTCTAAAGTGAGTAAAATATTTTAAATGATTTAGGATGTTTAAAGTGATAATACGTGTTTAAACGATCCAAACTGTCTAAAGTTTGCATCTGAGTTTAGACGATGCCAATTGTCTAAAGTGGGTCGAAAAGCTTACATGATGTCGGATGTTAAAAGTGAGTACACGAGTTTGAACGGTTTCGGATGTCTAAAGTGAGAATACGTTTTTAGACGATGCCTAATGTCTAAAGTTGATTTCGATTTTAGACGATGACGGGTGTTTTGAGTGAGAATGAATATTTAGACGATGCCATAATTATGTCTAAAGCTGGTTTTCGAGTTAAGTCGATGCTAGATGTCTGAAGTGAGTTAATGAGTTTACAAGACGTAGAATGTTTAAAGTGAGAATACGTATTTAGACGATGTCAAATGTCTTAAGTTTATGTTTGAAGTAGGTTGATAAGTGTATATGATGTCAGATGTCTAAAGTTTGGGTTCACGAGTTTTCACTATGTCGGATGTTTTGAGATAATGCCACATCTCTAAAGTATATTGCGAGTTCAGACTATGTCAGATGTCTAAAGTGAGCTCATAAGTTTACTTGCTATCGGATATGAAAAGTGAGTTGATAAGTTTAACAAGATATCGGATGTGAAATGTGAGTTAACTAGTGTACACGATTTCGGATGTCTGGTAGGAGATAATAGTTTTACACGATGCCGGATGTCTTAAGAGAGAATACGGGTTTATGCGATGTCTAATGCTGCAAACAGTAAATGTAGTATCAATGGACACAGCATGAACGAAGTGCATAGTCCCGTACATAGCGATGTATATTTAGTTAAACCTAGTTTATGTTTGACCCCGTAATATGTTGGTATCAAACTCAGACTAACAGATTTTTTTAGACGCAGCAAATGGCGTAGTACCGAGTTATTATCAATATTTGCGAAATACTTGTAGACGTTGATATTTCAAGTTTAGATAAGATAACTTTTCGAAGATAGGACAGGGTGTCAGTCTAACGTTAAGAGATAAGGGTACATGTACATACCATTCTAAATTTAGACGTTGATATACAATAGGCTCAGGATAAGAGGACCTGACGTAAACCTGAACTATTCCTACAATAGGGGCTTCTTAACAATAACCCCACGATTGACTGTTCACTGATGTAAGTGGGATCCCATACCTCTGTAGTTACTTTACCTAGTATTTATAATTAGAAATACCAGGTCAATGTTTGTAAAACCGCAACTTATCATGAGCAAAGTACTTTTTACAGCGTACTCAAGGTATAACACTCGATAAGTCTCGTTTGTTTACGAAAACCGTTTTCGGGACTTTAGGAAATAAGATCTCCACAAATTAACCAAGTCCGCAGCAGACGATATTTAATACTTTACATAATGTGTCAATGTTCTTGTTTTGCAGTACTGATTCTACAGTTAACGATAAAAGTGCAGCTGTTGGGATATATTTCATGTTAATTAAAGACGAGTAGATCCGGTTGATTTTAATATCACTTGGACAACATGTAAACAGTTACACAAAACAAACCCAATTTGTCGAAGAAGGATGAAAAACGATCCGTTATGTTGACAGGTTAGGAGACAAGGTAATTTTTAGGTAGTTTTAGTTGTAATTGTTTTCTATGTAGTACCTCTCTGAATTATAATCATGAATATATATAACAGTGACTGGCAGATGTCTATACTTATCATTTGTATTCATAATTGGCTGCAGAGTTTCTCACGTGTAACTGATTAATTCGGATCAAATAGCAAGGCTTCTAGTATTGCATATACCATTGATGGACTGTTTACAATTACGATTTCGGTTCGGGGTTGTCTGTTCAAATTGTTCGTAAAAAAACTTTCGAAGTGGTGTGTAAGAATCGACCAACAAATTGACTGTTTTGTTTTAAAAGTGGAATGTATGCCGCCTTCAACCAGACTCTCTAATTAATTCACATCGAATAACTTATCAGTGATGAAACTACATTTGTCTCATCAGTATCGCCCACTTTTTTAATTACATTATGTATGATAATGCATAACGTCTACTTAAAACTTCAATAAAGTTGATATGTGCATCTAACATTTAGATAAAAGGTGAAAAGAAAGAATAGATTTGATGATTGCAAATTACAGGATAATTGCACTCCGCTCTATATACTGGGCTCACTTTGTGTTTCAAATACAGGTTTTACGGAACGTTGGTAAGACATCAACACCACGCGACCTTTGGAAAAACTTAAAATGCTGTCATGGTGCAATACTGCACACACACAATTCAATCTTGGAAACTACTGAAGGTATCGTTACGCATATATCGTTGGGTTGGAATAACTCCGTGTAAACACTATTTAAGTGATAATACAGTGACAAATTCGCATACGCATGTGTTCCGGCTTACATAGTTATATAGTTATATATACTACATTCTAACCATTTAACATGCACTACATTATATATATATACAAGTCAATCGGGTCACTTCTTACTCGAATTTTTCTACCAATGTTTGAGTATGAATCGTAATGCTCAGTGTGGCTTTTGTCATTACAAATAAATAGCTTTGTCGGGATAAGTACCATTCTAAATATTAACAAAATTGCCTGCGTGAAAACACACAATCACGATTATGATTTCAGAATGGCAGAACAATTACCTGACAACATTGAAGGGATGTCCGAAGAATATAATAAAGACATTGACGTCAAAGACATCATCCATTGTGATCCATGTAAAGATGGGGGCATACAGGTAAAAGCTGTAGGATTCTGTATTGACTGTAACGATTATCTTTGTAAAGAGTGCCATCAGGCACACAAACGAGCCAGACCCTCAAGAAACCATGTTCTTAAAGATGCAAACAGCATTCCCAAATCTAAGACAAAATAAAGGACGAAACAGAGAAAAGTGTCAAGAGCACCAGAATGAACTTATACATTGGTACTGTACCTCCCATGATAAATGTTTATGTGATATTTGTAAACATGTTTACCACAGAAACTGTACGGACGTAAAATCCATAACAGAAGCCAGTCAGGACTTTCTATCGTCTGACAAACTAAAGCAAATCAGTGATCAACTCGTTCAATTACAGAAGTCGTTTAAGGAAAATCTACCGAGAGTTAAAAAGAACACTGAAGCAGTTGAAAGTCATTATGCTGCTCTCATTGAAGATATGATAAGAAATTTTTCAAAGATAAGAAATGAAGATTTGGAAAGGATGAAAGCACTGGGAGTGACGTGCGACACTACGGTGAAGACGATAAGCTCCGTGTTAAACGAGATGGAAACGGTGAAACAAAATGGCGATGAAGATCAGGCTTTTGTTGCTACAAGAAAAGCGGAAATGCAGTTACGAACATTTGGTACGATATTTGCGTCAGTAGTAAATGACAACAAAATAACGAAGTATCGATATGTGTGTAAATCTAGGAGCATTGTAGACGGGATAATAGGGACTATTTGTGCATGGAAATATAAATCGTCCTTTACTCTTGAATACGTACACGTTAAAACATCAACTGACAAAGTAAACAATCACATTTCTGGTATAGAGAGACTTTCTGATAACAGGCTACTTATCGCTGATAAGAGCAATGGTAAGATAAAACTAGTTGATATGACAATGAATACCGTAATATCAGAGTTAAACATAAATTATGCACCTTGGGACCTGACTAGGATTGCTGATAACAAGATTGCAGTTACAACCTATGCTAGGAGCATACTTATATTTGTGTCTATATCAGGCACACTAACCGTTCAGAATACAATATACATAGACACAAGTGACTTTAGAAACTGTTATGGTATAGTATATAGTAATAATTCACTGATTGTATCATATACAAATCCACATCAGATACACATACTGAACTTGGATAGAACTGTTAAACAAGTCATAGAAGACAAAGACGAACACGGTACTGTTAGGTTTGGAGATGTATAATACCTTACACAAGGGCCTGATACTAACATGCTCTACTTATCTGATAGATCAAGTAACAAAGTATTAAGTATGACACTGGATGGTCAGGTTATATCAAGTTTTACACACGAACACTTGATATCTCCAAGAGGTATCACTGTGGGTAGAGGTGGTCGAATATTTGTATGTAGCTATGATACAAACAAGATATTTGAGATATCATCTGACCTTTCTGAAGGTCAGGTCATACTGGATGAAACGGACTGGATTAAAAACCCATGCAGCATTCTTAACGACGAATATAAAGTTTATGTTGGTAGTGAAAGCACACACTCAATACAAGTTTTTCTGCTATAAGAATGAAACAAGCGTTGAATCAGTGCATTCTGGGTTCGTTTAGCTAGTGTGTAAACGCATTTCGTGTTTATGATTCAACCAAGTAAGAACATTAGACGTTTTTCTTCACCGTTCCTCTCGGTATTTTTTGTGAAAGTGGTGCATATTGATTTAAATAATTCAAAGCGATGCAACCACCTAAAACCACAGACTGTTCAATCAAAGAGAGATATTTTTCAAATGCATGGGAGTTTTGTGACAAACAGCAGTATTAATTATTTTCTCGTTTTTCAATTTAATTTAACATTGTAATGAAAAGTAGCCGATTAAATAAAAGCATAAACTGTGCACGTGAGCGCATTTTTTCAAAAGCATATTTTTATATAATATATTACATTTTGTATTCACAAAGGAAAGCATGTAAGACAATTAATACAAAAGAAAGATAGTGAGAATAAACGAAAGATAGTGAGAATAAAAGAAAGATAGTGAGAATAAACGAAAGATAGTGAGAATAAAAGAAAGAGGGTGAGAAAGAAAGATAATGAGAACAATAAATGATAGTCAGAAAAAAAGTAAGATTGTGAGAATAAAATAGAAAAAGTGAAATTGAAAGTATGATGATTAGAAATGAAATATATACATATACATGTACACTCTATTGCAATTCAATAATTCTAGTATATTATTGAGACCATTTTTACGGAATACTCGGTTATATAGATATAATGCTGTCTTGTTTGATGTGTGAACTAAGTATACCAAGATAAACCGGCACATTCCTGCAGTCTAATATTTGTCTTTGTTATTTGATACTTATTTATTGTTTATTAACAAACAATACTCCGTATATATGAAATAAAATTTGTTGAGATGCAAGAGTAAGTGAACGAATCGTATTATGTAATCCTTTACAACATGCAGACTCTATCAGAAGCTGTTTAGCATTTGAAAACAGTGTTGCAAAAGGAGAAATTGCTCATGATGAGCAATTTCTATTTTTTTCAGTGTTTCATCCTGTTATAAAACTGAACTTTCATGTAACTATAGTTTAATAATGTTCTCAATTGGATTCCGTCTGCTGTAGTTGTGATACGGTAGTTTAAACTTATTTATTTACATCAATTTCGAAAGAAGCTTTAAGCTTACATTTATCACGCTCGATGTCTACTTCCTAGAGACATAACCAGTACTGGCACCGTTAGTGTGGAACTCCAAAAGGCAGTACCCGCTCAGCACGGGAGTTGAACTCGGGACCTTTGGTACGAGCAGCCGACGCTCTACCACTTCACCACTGTCTTCCACTACGGTACGAGGTAAAATACGTATGTTCTTTTTCTCCCAAAGTTGGTTTTACTTTGGCAGGAAAACAGCGCTAGAACATTGTAAGACGAATACAGACCGGCATTCAATAGTTGATTGATTGAGATTTAACGCCGTTTTCAACAATATTTCCGTCATATCACGAAGACCAGTTCACCTACTTATGTGTTTCCGGTCTATATCACAGCGATACACCACACAACAGTCTTTTAAAGCAACTTGCTGCTTTTCCACTTAACCCATTGGTGGAAGAAGAATGACGCTTGTAACAGTTAGTTTGTCAAACGTCTGAAATGATGTTGGCCGAACTTATGTTCGAGCTCACAATCTCTGGATTAACAATCCGCATCTCTAACTTCCGAGCTACCGGCGTTCGACGTACATTCAATAGACACTGAAACAGAACGATATTTCTAGACATTTCAGTAAAGTCCTCTCCTCGATACAAAATTGGTTTTCAAGTTAACAGTTCGAACGTTTTCAGCTATGCTCAACGTAAACCAGCATTAGAGCTGGCGATTAGAAAAACGAGTACTTTGCACACCCATTATGTGGAATATTGGATGCGTAGAAGCGAATAGTGCATATCCACATCAGATACACAGATGTCTTTTGATATGCACAAGTCGCAAATTTCAAAATGTGTTTATTATTCAGTTATTTCCCAGACGCATTCTGGTGCCTCAGCAATTGACGATTTTTTAAACAATTTTGTCAAAGAGAAATTGCTCATAATGAACTATTAATTATTTTGTTACAATGATTTCAACTCTATTCGATAATGATGAATTCATAGATATTATACACATTTCGTCTAGATGTTTTCTAAGTCTTCTGCTGCAGATATTATGTTGGAATGGGTTTAATTGCATACCGACAAAAATACAATTTTGCTAACCAGGTACAATCTGTGAGAAGGTCGTGTGTTCTGGTGAGAAAGGGTTGATGTTGTTAATTATGGTGAGATGGATGCCTGTCAGTTTCTAGATAAGTCGCGGTGATCGATTGGTGAATTACCACAGACGGGGGTTATTTTTGGCAGCAGTATTCGGCATAAAGTGGCGAAACTACTCACTGGTTTTAGTGGTTTTATAATCTTGCGTATTTTTATTCAAACTCTCAGCTTCTTTCAATCAAGCTTGATGTTTACCTAATGGGGAAACCAGCTAGCACGAGATTCGAACAAGATACTTATCATTGGTAAGGGAGGTGACGTTGATAGTTCGGCTAAACTCGTTAATCCGATCTGCTTTCTTAAATAGCCGATTGAGAGCGTCTTTAAATCGGCATCGGTGACGTTGACAGTTCGAGTAAACTCGTAATCCTGATCTGTAGCCAATTGAGTTCGACTTTATAATCGGAAATGGTTATTGACAAGCACGGATCAATGGCAGTCTCACACACTGCTACCCGTTAAGTTTAATGCCATTCATAACATAACTGCTGTGATATCGCTTGATGTCAAACCTCTAGCTGTGGACATTATATATTTTGTTTTATTTCATAATTGTCAAAGTTTTACACGTGGCAAGCTGATTCGGTTGAAATGATGTCCAATGCTTACCATTTTTGTCATATAACTTAATTTCACATTTATCATTTTTCAAAACTCTGATAGAAGAAATCGTTAGAATAGAGTAACATTCTTCAGCGGTGGTCCAGGATAACCACAGTTAATACACCTTTAACCCTTTCCCATATACAACAAATTCGCAGCAGACTTATTTGAAAACATCCAAACACATATGTAAAAAAGTCTCTATAAATGAATGTATCATATTTTAATAGAGTTGAAAACATTGTGGCAAAAGGTAAATTTGCTCATTTTGCAACATTGTTTTCAAAATTCGTCTGCTGCAAGGGCATCAGAAAGCGTCTGTATGTGAAAAAGATTTGCCATAATTACCAATTTCCAGTTTCGTCCGAATGTGTTCAACTCTGTTCGGCGACGGGTATTGAACTTCGTACAGTACATTTAATTTGTGGTTTAATTATAGTATTTTTAATAGTTTTCCATTCATGTTTCAAAGTCGACTGCTGCTGGTTTGTTGTTTGTGGGAAAGGGTTTAAGTAATATTTTAGGCGTAAATCTAATGGGTGCTATTATGTGTATTAATCAAGGAATATAAGACGGTTACAAACGAAGACACACAGTGCAGACTCTGGTGAGACTGTGCGTAACATTCCATAGATTTTGATCAGATATCATTAATTCACAGGTTGATCCCTAGCTACACTTGTCACGCTGAATAATAATGTTCTCTATAAATACAAATGACAGAAACCTTTTATAGCGGACATTCGGTCATATAATGTTACGTGCCACCCGTCTGGCCTGTCTGTTGGTAGGGTTGATAGGTTTAAGCCACTCGGTGGAACGAAATAAAACGAGAGGGAAAGATAGACATTTCAGTTTTCCTTTAATTCTGCTTAAGAACGTGGAAAAGGGAGAACAAAAGGGAGTAACTATGCATAAATCGTCCCAACACCAGACTGTAGTTACTTCCCTTGGATTGAACCCTTTCTCATAAAGTCGATAATAACAACTGCGTGACCGTGGAATACCATTTATAATACGAATGTCAATGATGCTTAGTACCTCTAACAATCAGCTCAGACGTATGAAATATACGGCATGTGTAGACTACTTAATTGATAATGAATCCCTAAACTCGGAGAGAATAAAACTGGACTCTATGCTATAATTGAAATTGTAATGCAGTGGACGTGGATCTAACCTGGACTCGTGTTCGAATGAGTGTCTTGTGACCAAAGTTCACGTCCTTTTATAGCCGCACAGCGATTGTGACCGTTAGCGGGTCACAAAGGTCGCGAGCCTGGTCACAACGGTTCGTCGGTCACATCTGTGACCAGAAAATGTCCATTGTGACCCAATCGGTTACAAGTGAGCAATATTCTGTCCACCTAGCAAAAAAGGTGTCTCACTCTAAATGAAAAGGGTTTCTCTTACTTTACGAAAGTCAAGCATAAACAAATTAACTATGTACCAGTTTAATATAAGATAGGGCATAAACAAATTAACTATGTCCCAGTTTAATATAAGATAGGGCAGTATTCCGGTGATATTGCGAGGTAGTGTTCTGGGTCGATGACTCAGCAGAAACATTCCCACAATGCACCGTAACAATGGCAACTCGCTGCAGTGTAAACAATAAAGCGTGGAGGATGTTTTCGTTATTCCAGCAAAAAGGAAGAACAAAATCATACGTCACTGACTGGTAAAAGGTATTGTTTAGATTGAATTTAATCCTTAGCTCATACTAGATAGTTTTCCCAAGAACGCGACTAGAATTAACATGAAAGTAATGGGAATTCGCGGATGCATGCGATTCGACCTCATTTCACCAATATCCAAGTAAACAACGTTGGAACTGGATACAGTCAACGATCAATGATAAGCTGCCTACCTTGGAGACATATATCGACAGACATGATGCAACTGTATATGTCAGATGGCCCGTGACTCAAACTGGGTCATCTGCACATTAGAAATGTGGTGTCTGTCAAATACAACAACGACTAAAGGATGCAAAAATGGGGTTACAGTATTCCTAGGCCTGTCACAACAACGGGTCAGTACCCTTAACAATAACACCATTAATAAATACGATTACAAAAATAAAACAACTCGCACAATAGCATACCGACGACTGGCAAACTGTAAACTGAGTGGAAAAAGCACTAGCTGTCAAACAGATATCACCTACCTTTCCCACACTGTTCGGTATGACACATATATGGTACTTATCGATAATACACTTATTGTATTGTACCCTTTAAGATTCATGACTTAAGATGATCGCTGTAAATCAATGGGGCGACAGTTCCTATCCCTCGCATTGAGTGATACAACTGTTTCCGCAATGTTTTACCATGCTGATAATAATGATTTGACTTGGTGCAGGCTAGCACCCTGCACAGGCGAGACGTATCACTACTCCCCTCTTAAGTTGACACTACTCCTGTAGCCAACTAAACTATGACTTAATACTTTTGTAGAGTATGACATGCATCTAAGCAGATTTAATATTTGAAGCAATAAATTGAAACATTTACTGAATTAGAATAAAAACACAATTATGTTCACTGTTAGTTATGTCTCCTTCTGATGCGAGGCTCTGACAATCAGGCCAAGTTTTTAAATTAAATTCCCCCCCCCCCCCCCCCCCCCCTATTATTGACTAGATTACATTGAAAATAACAATTGATTAATTATATTCCTAATATTTTATCACCTATTACTGTTCAGCACTATTGTTAAATGTTAAGTTAATGTTCTTTGAAAGGTTTCAGCCTTTGAGCGACGAGTTTGTTGGACTTGACTGTAGAAGATTATGATGACTTCTTCTAACCCACATGTTGCTAACTGCCTGGATACAGCAACACATGGGCACACTACCGCCTTCATAGTGTGCGACTTATCCGTACACTACTGGCCCAATGGAGTGTAGTGTACGGACTTGCCTAAATGACAAGCGTGATCCATGGTAAACGATGTAGCTGGTTATTGAGGACGCAACATTGGAAAATGGTCCATCAATGAATAGTTAGTCAAAAGGCTACTATGGTAGGATTTTGTATATGTCCCATTCTGACCTCGAAAGGGTGTCTTGGTACTTCATTAAAAGAGCAGCTACTACTTCCCTTTAATAGTCAAACTCTCCTTCTTTAAAGTTAAACATAGAAATAAGATGTGTGTTCCGGCACCTCTTCAACATTTGCTCTCTTAAGGATAGGGTCAGGAGGGCGAAGCTCGTGCATCAAACATGTGTGTAAACGCCTAACTCGGCCATCATTTTCGCTCTCCAGGCTTTGCTCAGCTTCGCAAAATACGCTTATTACTCTTTCTATTGGTTCAGCCATCCCGATAACTGCATCCTGTACAAGGTCTACTTTGGTTTGTAGGGGGTTTATTACCCTAATCTTGCATGCAGGCCCTCGGTTCAAGTTTACAAGAGTAGAAGCCATTTTAAGCGGGTAGTTTTCTAAAAATCTATCTGTTGGCTCGACCACAAAATCAGACTCTTGGTCATCATCCCCTTCAAAACGTTCAACGTAGACGCTTACAACCGCTTCAGTCTGACCGGGGACACTGATGTCATCTGCTACCACAACTCGTCTGTTTTGTTTCACTCTGCCTACTTGGAAAACTGGAATCACCGCCCCTCCCAGCACTATCTTATCCCCACTCAGCAAGATATCCGCTGGACCGGCCTTACTCCCTACAAGCACGTCGTATCCTAGCAGAGCATCATCTACTATCTCTGCAACTATGGCGTCTTGCATGAGTCTAAGTGGCCCTATGGTAAGCTTAAACTCGGCCTTACCGTTCTCCCTAATTGGCGTCCCTCCAGCTCCAACCAAGCATGCCGAGTGTCTAAGCTGAGGCTACTCCTCCAACTTGATCTTGTCAAAAACCCGGTTTGACACTACGGTCCTCGAGGCTCCAGTGTCAGCAGTAAAAGTCACGGGTACCCCGTTCACTGTGCCCTGCACATAAACCCCATCTGCTAAACCTCGCCTCTCCATCCCTGTTACTTGACCTACGGCTTGTGGTATTACAAACTTTTCCTCAGTTGCCTTCGCTGCATGGCCGTATTCTCCTAATTGGACCTCCCTTTGGCCACACGGGATGGTCCTTGGTAGTTTAAAGACTCGGCCCTCCTAGACTCGAACCCTGTACCTCTTGGGTTATTTCTGTTGGTTTGCTGGTCTGGGCTCGCTCTCTTGTCAGGTTGCGGACAACTTCTAGCAAAATGTCCAGGTTCTCCACAGTTAAAACATTCATTACCTCTACCCTGAGGTCGTCTTTGCTGGGACATACCTCGTTGCTCTAACTTTTCCAGCCAAGCATCAAACAGCTTAATGGCTGCGAGAACTTCGGCGTTAGTGGGTTCTCCGCCTGTGTCTGGTTGTTTTGAGCAGAAATCGTTGCTAGTTCCCCCGTTACTCCTGGTCATATTGCTTTTCTCTGCACCCTCTTGCTCAACTGCTCCCCTTGCTGAAGATGTATGCCTCTTGTCTGACTTTGACATATTCCTTATTTGTATCATGTGTACAGCATGGTAGACAGCTTCATCGATGTCGTTTGGCTCCTTGTGGTATTCTACCTCGAAGCGAACCTCTTCATCGTCTAGACCATCTAGGAACTTTCTCACCAAATCTTCCTCTCGGGTCTTCCGATCTCGGTAACCGTGAGCCTTATCGTACAGTCTCTTTAAGTCTGCGGCAAATTCTTCCGCTGTCTCGCCTTCCCTCTGAATTCTTCGGCTGAATTTGGCTGCGTATGCTCTAGGAGTTTCAATGACCCTAAACCTACTATTTAATTCATTCATTAGTTCAACATAATTATTTAGTGTCCCGTGTGGCAGTTGGGTGAAAACAAACTGACCCGCTTGGTCCTCCATCCTAGGCAGGAGCTGGTCGAGCTTATCGTCTGAGGACCAACCATTTCTCTGGGCGATGGCCTCGAACCTTGCCATCCAAACAGCCCAGTCCTCCTTTCCAGTGAAAGGGGCTATTTTCACATTAACCCTCTGTCTACGGGATGGTACCCTTTGTTCTTGATACCCATAGGGCTCTTCCCCCAGCCGTCTTGGTTGACCTCGCCATAAAGTGGGTGGACTCTCATTTATAGTAACCTGATCATCCTCATAGTCGTTACTGTTGGGATTCAGGTCAGCAGGGCCCTGATTCGTGCAAGCTCTTTGTGGAAGGCTAGGGTTTTAGCCCCAGTTGACTCTCATCCGATCCACATCCACTGCCCTGTCGTTTTCATATCTTCTAGGTGAGAAACAGTTTTGGTTATTATTTACTTGATTACCAGGCATAGCTAACTGCCTATGAGCCTGACTCTCTGTTAAGAGCTTTAAAGCTTTTGCCATGTCCGCCAGAGCTTCTGTCACACCGTCGACTTTCTGTCTGAGGGACATGTCTTCCTGGTCTGACGGAACGTAGCGACTGCAGTTCCGACCTGACATGCCCTCCCCTGTATGAAAGCTCTGCTCTCTAACCGGATGGCTCGAGCTTTCTGGCTCTAAGCTCCCCTCAGCATGTTGGCTATCATGGTCTCTAATGTTGAAGGTTACTTCTCCACTGTCCTCTAATACACCTGCGGTACTCATTTTAAAAGTCAAAATGCTTTCCAAAAATAATATATAAATGTTCAAAAGGTATAATATACAATGTATGTATAGAGAAGTTCTACTGTTTTGCCTGGATATTCTTCTTAAAAGCTCGTCTAAGTTTATAGATCGTCTTCGGCTGTGGGATCGTATCACTGGATCTGTCAGAAAAAGACAAATCCCACATCTGTCACCACGAAAAAGTGTATGTTACGTGCCACTCGTCTGGCCTGTCTGTTGGTAGGGTTGATAGGTTTAAGCCACTCGGTGGAACGAAATAAAACGAGAGGCAAAGATAGACATTTCAGTTTTCCTTTAATTCTGCTTAAGAACGTGAAAAAGGGAGAACAAATGGGAGTAACTGTGCATAAATCGTCCCAACACCAGACTGTAGTTACTTCCCTTGGATTGGACCCTTTCTCATAAAGTCGATAATAACAACTGCGTAACCGTGGAATACCATTTATAATACGAATGTCAATGATGCTTAGAAAATGTCCATTGTGACCCAATCGGTTACAAGTGAGAAATATTCTGTCCACCGAGCAAAAAAGGTGTCTCACTCTAAATGAAAAGGGTTTCTCTTACTTTACGAAACTCAAGCATAAACAAATTAACTATGTACCAGTTTAATATAAGATATGGCAGTATTCCGGTGATATTGCGAGGTAGTGTTCTGGGTCGATGACTCAGCAGAAACATTCCCACAATGCACCGTAACAATGGCAACTCGCTGCAGTGTAAACAATAAAGCGTGGAGGATGTTTTCGTTATTCCAGCGCTAAGGAAGAACAAAATCATACTTCACTGACTGGTAAAAGGTATTGTTTAGATTGAATTTAATCCTTAGCTCATACTAGATAGTTTTCCCAAGAACGCGACTAGAATTAACATGAAAGTAATGGGAATTCGCGGATGCATGCGATTCGACCTCATTTCACCAATATCCAAGTAAACAACGTTGGAACTGGATACAGTCAACGATCAATGATAAGCTGCCTACCTTGGAGACATATATCGACAGACATGATGTAACTGTATATGTCAGATGGCCCGTGACTCAAACTGGTTCATCTGCACATTAGAAATGTGGTGTCTGTCAAATACAACAACGACTAAAGGATGCAAAAATGGGGTTACAGTATTCCACGGCCTGTCACAACAACGGGTCAGTACCCTTAACAATAACACCATTAATAAATACGATTACAAAAATAAAACAACTCGCACAATAGCATACCGACGACTGGCAAACTGTAAACTGAGTGGAAAAAGCACTAGCTGTCAAACAGATATCACCTACTTTTCCCACACTGTTCGGTATGACACATATATGGTACTTATCGATAATACACTTATTGTATTGTACCCTTTAATATTCATGACTTAAGATGATCGCTGTAAATCAATGGGGCGACAGTTCCTATCCCTCGCATTAAGTGATACAACTGTTTCCGCAATGTTTTACCATGCTGATAATAATGATTTGACTTGTGCAGGCTAGCACCCTGCACAGGCGAGACGTATCACTACTCCCCTCTTAAGTTGACACTACTCCTGTAGCCACTAAACTATGACTTAATACTTTTGTAGAGTATGACATGCATCTAAGCAGATTTAATATTTGAAGCAATAAATTAAAACATTTACTGAATTAGAATAAAAACACAATTATGTTCACTGTTAGTTATGTCTCCTTCTGATGCGAGGCTCTGACAATCAGGCCAAGTTTTTAAATTAAAGTCCACCCCCCCCCCCACCCCCCCCCCCCCCCCCCCACCCCCCCCCCCCCCACACACACACATTATGAATACCTTAACACAGTTGCAACTAACTTCACCTAATGCGGTTCCACTGTCTATTATTGACTAGATTACATTGAAAATAACAATTGATTAATTATATTCCTAATATTTTATCACCTCTAACTGTTCAGCACTATTGTTAAATGTTAAGTTAATGTTCTTTGAAAGGTTTCAGCCTTTGAGCGACGAGTTTGTTGGACTTGACTGTAGAGGATTATGATGACTTCTTCTAACCCACATGTTGCTAACTGCCTGGATACAGCAACACATGGGCACACTACCGCCTTCATAGTGTGCGACTTATCCGTACACTACTGGCCCAATGGAGTGTAGTGTACGGACTTGCCTAAATGACAAGCGTGATCCATGGTAAACGATGTAGCTGGTTATTGAGGACGCAAGATTGGAAAATGGTCCATCAATGAATAGTTAGTCAAAAGGCTACTATGGTATGATTTTGTATATGTCCCATTCTGACCTCGAAAGGGTGTCTTGGTACTTCATCAAAAGAGCAGCTACTACTTCCCTTTAATATTCAAACTCTCCTTCTTTAAAGTTAAACATAGAAATAAGATGTGTGTTCCGGCACCTCTTCAACATTTGCTCTCTTAAGGATAGGGTCAGGAGGGCGAAGCTCGTGCATCAAACCTGTGTGTAAACGCCTAACTCGGCCATCGTTTTCGCTCTCCAGGCTTTGCTCAGCTTCACAAAATACGCTTATTACTCTTTCTATTGGTTCAGCCATCCCGATAACTGCATCCTGTACAAGGTCTACTTTGGTTTGTAGGGGGTTTATTACCCTAATCTTGCATGCCGGCCCTCGGTTCAAGTTTACAAGAGTAGAAGCCATTTTAAGCTGGTAGTTTTCTAAAAATCTATCTGTTGGCTCGACCACAAAATCAGACTCTTGGTCATCACCCCCTTCAAAACGTTCAACGTAGACGCTTACAACCGCTTCAGTCTGACCGGGGACACTGATGTCATCTGCTACCACAACTCGTCTGTTTTGTTTCACTCTGCCTACTTGGAAAACTGGAATCACCGCCCCTCCCAGCACTATCTTATCCGCACTCAGCAAGATATCCGCTGGACCGGCCTTACTCCCTACAAGCACGTCGTATCCTAGCAGAGCATCATCTACTATCTCTGCAACTATGGCGTCTTGCATGAGTCTAAATGGCCCTATGGTAAGCTTAAACTCGGCCGTACCGTTCTCCCTAATTGGCGTCCCTCCAGCTCCAACCAAGCATGTCGGGTGTCTAAGCTGAGGCTACTCCTCCAACTTGATCTTGTCAAAAATCCGGTTTGACACTACGGTCCTCGAGGCTCCAGTGTCAGCAGTAAAAGTCACGGGTACCCCGTTCACTGTGCCCTGCACATAAACCCCATCTGCTAAACCTCGCCTGTCCATCCTGGTTACTTGACCTACGGCTTGTGGTATTACAAACTTTTCATCAGTTGCCTTCGCTGCATGGCCGTATTCTCCTAATTGGACCTCCCTTTGGCCACAAGGGATGGTCCTTGGTAGTTTAAAGACTCGGCCCTCCTAGACTCGAACCCTGTACCTCTTGGGTTATTTCTGTTGGTTTGCTGGTCTGGGCTCGCTCTCTTGTCAGGTTGCGGACAACTTCTAGCAAAATGTCCAGGTTCTCCACAGTTAAAACATTCATTACCTCTACCCTGAGGTCGTCTTTGATGGGACATACCTCGTTGCTCTAACTTTTCCAGCCTAGCATCAAACAGCTTAATGGCTGCGAGAACTTCGGCGTTAGTGGGTTCTCCGCCTGTGTCTGTTTGTTTTGAGCAGAAATCGTTGCTAGTTCCCCCGTTACTCCTGGTCATATTGCTTTTCTCTGCACCCTCTTGCTCAACTGCTCTCCTTGCTGAAGATGTATGCCTCTTGTCTGACTTTGACATATTCCTTATTTGTATCATGTGTACAGCATGGTAGACAGCTTCATCGATGTCGTTTGGCTCCTTGTGGTATTCTACCTCGAAGCGAACGTCTTCATCGTCTAGACCATCTAGGAACTTTCTCACCAAATCTTCCTCTCGGGTCTTCCGATCTCGGTAACCGTGAGCCTTATCGTATAGTCTCTTTAAGTCTGCGGCAAATTCTTCCGCTGTCTCGCCTTCCCTCTGAATTCTTCGGCTGAATTTGGCTGCGTATGCTCTAGGAGTTTCAATGACCCTAAACCTACTATTTAATTCATTCATTAGTTCAATATAATTATTTAGTGTCCCGTGTGGCAGTTGGATGAAAACAAACTGTCCCGCTTGGTCCTCCATCCTAGGCAGGAGCTGGTCGAGCTTATCGTCTGAGGACCAACCATTTCTCTGGGCGATGGCCTCGAACCTTGCCATCCAAACAGCCCAGTCCTCCTTTCCAGTGAAAGGGGCTATTTTCACATTAACCCTCTGTCTACGGGTGGGTACCCTTTGTTCTTGATACCCGTAGGGCTCCTCCCCCAGCCGTCTTGGTTGACCTCGCCATAAAGTGGGTGGACTCTCATTTATAGTAACCTGATCATCCTCATAGTCGTTACTGTTGGGATTCATGTCAGCAGGGCCCTGATTCGTGCAAGCTCTTTGTGGAAGGCTAGGGTTGTAGCCCCAGTTGACTCTCATCCGATCCACATCCACTGCCCTGTCGTTTTCATATCTTCTAGGTGAGAAACAGTTTTGGTTATTATTTACTTGATTACCAGGCATAGCTAACTGCCTATGAGCCTGACTCTCTGTTAAGAGCTTTAAAGCTTTTGCCATGTCCGCCAGAGCTTCTGTCACACCGTCGACTTTCTGTCTGAGGGACATGTCTTCCTGGTCTGACGGAACGTAGCGACTGCAGTTCCGACCTGACATGCCCTCCCCTGTATGAAAGCTCTGCTCTCTAACCGGATGGCTCGAGCTTTCTGGCTCTAAGCTCCCCTCAGCATGTTGGCTATCATGGTCTCTAATGTTGAAGGTTACTTCTCCACTGTCCTCTAATACACCTGCGGTACTCATTTTAAAAGTCAAAATGCTTTCCAAAAATAATATATAAATGTTCAAAAGGTATAAAATACAATGTATGTATAAAGAAGTTCTACTGTTTTGCCTGGATATTCTTCTTAAAAGCTCGTCTAAGTTTATAGATCGTCTTCGGCTGTGGGATCGTATCACTGGATCTGTCAGAAAAAGACAAATCCCACATCTGTCACCACGAAAAAGTGTATGTTACGTGCCACCCGTCTGGCCTGTCTGTTGGTAGGGTTGATAGGTTTAAGCCACTCGGTGGAACGAAATAAAACGAGAGGCAAAGATAGACATTTCAGTTTTCCTTTAATTCTGCTTAAGAACGTGGAAAAGGGAGAACAAAGGGGAGTAACTGTGCATAAATCGTCCCAACACCAGACTGTGGTTACTTCCCTTGGATTGGACCCTTTCTCATAAAGTCGATAATAACAACTGCGTGACCGTGGAATACCATTTATAATACGAATGTCAATGATGCTTAGTACCTCTAACAATCAGCTCAGACGTATGAAATATACGGCATGTGTAGACTACTAAATTGATAATGAATCCCTAAACTCGGAGAGAATAAAACTGGACTCTATGCTATAATTGAAATTGTAATGCAGTGGACGTGGATCTAACCTGGACTCGTGTTCGAATGAGACTGTCTTGTGACCAAAATTCACGTCCTTTTATAGCCGCACAGCGATTGTGATTGTTAGTGGGTCACAAAGGTCGCGAGCCTGGTCACAACGGCTCGTCGGTCACATCTGTGACCAGAAAATGTCCATTTTGACCCAATCGGTTACAAGTGAGAAATATTCTGTCCACAGAGCAAAAATGGTGTCTCACTCTAAATGAAAAGGGTTTCTCTTACTTTACGAAACTCAAGCATAAACAAATTAACTATGTACCAGTTTAATATAAGATAGGGCAGTATTCCGGTGATATTGCGAGGTAGTGTTCTGGGTCGATGACTCAGCAGAAACATTCCCACAATGCACCGTAACAATGGCAACTCGCTGCAGTGTAAACAATAAAGCGTGGAGGATGTTTTCGTTATTCCAGCGCTAAGGAAGAACAAAATCATACTTCACTGACTGGTAAAAGGTATTGTTTAGATTGAATTTAATCCTTAGCTCATACTAGATAGTTTTCCCAAGAACGCGACTAGAATTAACATGAAAGTAATGGGAATTCGCGGATGCATGCGATTCGACCTCATTTCGCCAATATCCAAGTAAACAACGTTGGAACTGGATACATCATACAGTCAACGATCAATGATAAGCTGCCTACCTTGGAGACATATATCGACAGACATGATGTAACTGTATATGTCAGATGGCCCGTGACTCAAACTGGGTCATCTGCACATTAGAAATGTGGTGTCTGTCATATACAACAACGACTAAAGGATGCAAAAATGGGGTTACAGTATTCCACGGCCTGTCACAACAACGGGTCAGTACCCTTAACAATAACACCATTAATAAATACGATTACAAAAATAAAACAACTCGCACAATAGCATACCGACGACTGGCAAACTGTAAACTGAGTGGAAAAAAGCACTAGCTGTCAAACAGATATCACCTACTTTTCCCACACTGTTCGGTATGACACATATATGGTACTTATCGATAATACACTTATTGTATTGTACCCTTTAAGATTCATGACTTAAGATGATCGCTGTAAATCAATGGGGCGACAGTTCCTATCCCTCGCATTGAGTGATACAACTGTTTCCGCAATGTTTTACCATGCTGATAATAATGATTTAACTTGGTGCAGGCTAGCACCCTGCACAGGCGAGACGTATCAATAATACATGTTTTACAACAGGAAAGCAATGTAATATCTGTGTAAAAGTAAACATGCAAGTCTCAAGTGTTTCAACAAGTATAGTACAGAACATGTCTTAAAGCAAGATTATGGTCCTTGAATATTTTATCGGACTTGTTGTTTTAAAACCATGTCTTTGACCCTTTCCCATCTGCATGTTTACGCAATTGCAGTGGTCTTCTTTCGAAAAAAGGAAACTATTTTCCTCTTGTCATAATGTTTTCAACTCTATGCACCAACTTATACTGGTTTTACATAATTTTGCCTAGAGCTTTTTAAATTCGTCTGCTGCAGATTAGTTGTATGTAGGACATGGTTTAAAACAATGTCTTAAACACTGTAAAATATCATTTTTGTTTCTATGGTCTGTTAAATTAATGTTAATGGAACACTGCTCAAATGCTTTGCATGATGCAGGCGTTATGTGTCGCCTTTGCAGCAGACGACTATAAAGACCATCATAGCAGTTCCATAGAAACATCTTAAAATTATTCCGCCAAATGGCTGTATTGTCGAGTGCGAGAGTTAATACGCCCGGGACATCATAATCATTTCAAAGATATCGTTGCGAAAGGATTGTTACTTCATCTTAAATCGGCGCATTAAACGCATCTACAGCAGACGACTTTTGAAAACACAATGTTTTTAACTCTTTTTAATATTGCTGGTTGTCTTTATCTGCAAGGAAACCAATGTGATGAATTTCCAGTCAGTGTAGATTCAGATCAGCCTGCGCATGCTTATCCTCATTAGCACTTGTCGTGAAGTACCTGCTTACGAATCACCCTTTCCAACATGTTAATGATGTCTTTTGTTTCTGCAGTAGACCACTTTTGACTACATTGTGATTTGACCGCCTCGTTGGTGTAGATGTAGAGCGTCCGCCTCGAGTGCGCGAGGTAGAACGTTCGCTGCCCAACCGGGTAAAATACCATAGACTTAATACATGTTAGTAATGGATGTCTTCCTTGGCGCTCAGGGTTGTGGTGTTAGCATTACGACAGTTAGGATTAATGGACTAGCAGTACTGGTAACCTACCCATGAACCGCCCGTGATATAACTGACTAATTGTTGAAAGCGGCGTAAAACAACAAACATTCAATCATGGGTTTTGAGTTGGGAACCTATTGTACGAGATGTCGATGATCGTACACTCATCACTACATCCTGCATTGGGGAACGTTTATGTTCAAAACATTATTACGAAATTATGAATTTTACCTTTTCCTATTTGTAGACGCATATTTATATTAACACTTAGTTTTATAAGAGTATATCATTTTATCATCTTGAATGTAGGGGAGTTAAAATACCCATCGAGGGGATGTTTATTACCGTACCTTGATTTATAAAATGTTTTCAAAGTTGTCTGCTGCATATTTGTTGTACGTCCATTCACTATTTACGTTATCGTCGTCGTTGTAGTCAACATTTAACTTGAATCAATATAAACTCTTTTACAGCTATCAACATTATGCAAATATATAAACAATATGTTTCTTCTTTGACCTTTTACCAACAGTCCACTGCATTGCTCCGCCTCGCTAATGCAATGGTACAGTGTTCGTCTTGAGTGCGGGAGGTCGAAGGTTCGATCCTAGGTCAGATCATACCAAATACTTTAAAAATGGTAGTGTCGGCCTAGAGCTCACTCATGACTGTGGGGTTATCATAACGACTGACTCGTTAGTTTTGGGATAAATTGACAAATAATACTGGTGTATTACGCAGGAAACGCCATAATCTGACTCAAAATGTGTTGAAAGCGGCGCAATTCACTATACAAACAAGGATAAGCAAACGATGGACACACGTGCTAAACATAGATAACTCATAAGACGACTTCCCGTTAGAATTGCTCGTTTTATTGTAAAATCATTTCACACACATGTTGATTATATAATGTATTCATGGCTGTTTAGATAATAATAATCAGCAAACATTTGAATATAATATTAAAACCAAATAAATATAATTATACGGTACCTTCGTAAATAATCATAAGCGGATACTTTATTACCTTATTTAGAAGCGTACACATTTTTCATAAGCGTGATATTAAATGAACATAGGTATCTGTTCACATGGATACTCGATTATACGTGAATTAACGGAGGAACCGTGCCAGCCTTTATTCAAATACATTGGTACAATCAATCTATTCCGAATAGGTCAATGATGAAATTCAACCCTATGTGCAGGCTAATCCAGGTAAATGTATAACTCTAAAAATGAATTCATTTCTAATACACCCACGAGTACTAGGTTTGGGTGTATTCCTAGATTATTAATTTACGAGATCTGTGTATTTGTGTGTTCCTAGGTTTAAAACTGTTCTATCTAATTGTATCCATTCCAACTAAGAATACTGAATATTTGTGTGGATATTTGTGTGATTTCTCTATCTAATGTCGCTTTGATTTAATCTTAAAGAATGTACATTGCATGAGAACGTTCGTGGGAATATGTACAAGTAGGATTGTGTGAACAGTGTAGATCCACATCAGTTATTTTATCCACGCTTATTAAGATATATACTGTTAACACATTACTTAAACAAGCTTATAAGAAGCTTCTACCATCGTGAATAGATTCTGATAAGACGGAACATGTGTGCAGGCTGATCTAAACCTACACTGTTCAGATATGCCATGTTTTACCTTTTCCCTTGGACTGGCTCGTTTTATCTTAGCTTATGCTATTTCTTCATATTCTAGTTTTATCCACGATTAAATTAAATTGTTTCACGAAACAAATATACACTGATGGAATGAATTCCCTAACTTAAGGCAGATGAGAAACCATAGCAGGAAAGGGAAACATTTTCCGTTAAAATAGTAACATTCAAAATTTGTCTGTTTCAGCAATAAAAAACTCTGTTTTTTAAGTTATAATAAAAACATTTTAGACTGAATTGTGAAGTTTAGAGAAAGGGAAGACGCAGTTGTCCATTACAAACCAGTATATTTAAATATGTCTGCTTAGACACGACAACACATTATTTATTGTGTAAAAAACAATTTAAGAAATTGAGAGTTCCAGGTTTTGTTCAAAAATGTGTTTGTTTCTATTTAATTAAAGCGATATAAAAATGGTTTTCTTTGACGGTTTTATTTATTATCTAAGTGGAATAGGAACTAAACGAAGCTTTAATTCACAAAATGTATCTGTATCATCTGATTGATGTTGATCTACATTATCAGAATAGAATCTTTAAAGCCTTATATATTAAGGCTTGACAGATCTGCAAGACGGATGATCAGGCTTGTCTGAGCCTGGTCTGTAAATCGGCCTAAAATGAGTTTATTTTCTGTGTGACTCAGACTATTGTTGCTATATATTAAATCTCTCTTATCGATCCTTTTTTTCACATATGTACTATTATATTTCTTAAACCGGGTTTAACGAAAATCGAAAGTTGGAGGTTATGATATTAATGCGATCAAATTGATCATTTTTTGTAATCATAGACGATTGGTCATATTTATACATTTACTACTAAATGGCAAACAGTGAAGATCCTGATCAGACTGTATGGATGCCCTGACTGATTTGAACCTTCACTGGCAGCACAGTCCTGAAGGTCCGTGTTCACGTGACGTGGTGGCTCTTTTAATTATCCCATTTACCTTATTACATCGTATATTTACTACTATATTCCGACCATTGCAGATCCTGATCAGACTGTACGGATGTACTGACTGATCTGGACCTTCATTAGTACCAACGTCCTGGTCACGTGACGAGGCGACCCTATTTTTCTCAACTCATTACCCAGTAAACTCGTTTAATTACGACTATTTGCGAAATCGTTGTAGACGTTGATATTTCAAGTTTAGATAAGCTGCTGATCCCATTACTATTTGCATAACCTTTCAACAAATAAAACAGGGTGTAAGTGTAATGTTTTGAGATAAGCGTACATGAAGGTGCATATAATTCTAAATTTAGACATTGATATATAATGGGCTCAGGATAACCGTACCTCACGTAAACTTGGAATAGTCCTACACAGATGCACATTTACACTAACGTCACGCTTGTCTGATCACTGATTTAAGCGGGACCCCATACTTCTGTGGTTACTTTACATATTATATATATTTGGAGAGACTCGGTCAATGTTTGTAAAACAGCAACTTATCATGAGCATAGTGCCGTATACAGCATATTCGGGATTTTGGGAAGTCCATAGCAGACGATTTTTAAAACTTTATACACTAGTGCAGCTTTCTTCGTGTTTTGCAGTAATGATTTCCACAGACTGACAGTTAATGAAAATAGTGCAGCTGTTTGAATACAAATCATGTTTACGATTATAGACGAGTAGATCCGAGTGATATGTAAACAGTTACACAAACGAAACGCCGTGTGTCGAAGGAGGAAGACAAACAATATAGCGTGTTGACAGGTTAGGAGACGAGGTAATTAGGTTATAGTTGTCATACTTTTCCCTCTGTTATCTCTTTGACATTATGTTTATTATTGTTACTAATCAATTACAAGTATGCATAAAATATTGTGTTTAAATCCTGTCTCTTGACTGAAATCGTTTAGAAAGTTCGGGTAGACTAGAACCGGACCTTAAAGTTTAGGTAATACAGCTGTACTGAATTAATATGATTACACACTCCCTCTCTAACAGATGTCTATACATATCCTTTCTATTTGTAATTTCTGAGTTTTCTCTGAGTTTCTCACGTGTTACTGATCAATTTGGATCAATAAGCAAGGCTTACAGGATTTCATATACATTTGATGAACTGTTTCAAATTAAGATTTCGATTCGGTGTTAATTTAAATTGTTAATAAACAACTATTGTTGTAGTGGTGTGTAAGAATCGACCAACCAATTATCTGTTTTGTTTAAGTGGATTTTAAACCGCCTTCAACCAGAGTTTTGCACACCACAGTATATTATTAGTATATTTAGTTCATGTTGTATCAATTTTATTAGTGATCTATAATCTAATTTATTCACAGCGAATAACTTATTAGTGATGAAACTACATTTTTCTCAACATTATCGCCTGTCTTTTTAATTACATTATTTATGATAATTATAGCATTACAACTTGTACAAGTAGACATAACAATATAGTAAAGTAGATACGTGCATCTAAAATAAAGATAAAAGGTGAATAACAATAATATATTTGATGATAGCAAATTACAGTCTAATTACACACAGCTCTAGATACTGGGCTGACTTAGTGATTCAAATACGTTGAGCTATTTTTGAGTGTTGCAAAGGTAAAGTACCAATGACACTCGACCTTTGGAGACTCCCTTTATTACACATAACGTCTCTTAAAATGCTGCCATGGTGCAAGACTGCACACACAAAATTCACTATTGAAAATATGCTGAAGGTATGGTAACGTATGTCTGAGACGGGTTAGTATAATTCCGTTTAAACAATAATTAAGTGATATAATGATGACAAGTTCGCATAGGCACGAGTTCTTGATTTACGTAGAAACATATTATATATACTACATTCTACCTAGTTCATTCGCACAATATTCTATATATATAATTCAATAAGGTCACTTCTTACTCTGACCTTTCTACCAATACTTAGAGGATGACTCGTGACGTTCACCGTTGCATTTGTAAGGTGTAGACATTACTGAATAGTTTGCCGGGATTCAAACTATTTTAAACAGAACTGTCCAAATACAAACATGCAATTACGATTATAATTTCAGAATGGCAGAACAATTACCTGACAACATTGAAGGGATGTCCGAAGAATATAATAAAGACACTGACGACAAGGACGTCCACCATTGTGATCCCTGTAAAGATGAGGGCACACAGTTAACTGCTGCAGGATTCTGTATTGACTGTAATGATTATCTTTGTACAAAGTGCTGCAAGTCACACAAAAGAGCCAGACCCTCAAAAAACCATGTTCTAAGAGACACAGAAAACATTCACAAATCCAAGCAAAAGACAGAGAGAAAATCAGAAAAGTGTCAAGAGCACCATAATGAACCTATCAATTGGTACTGTAAGTCTCATGATAAATGTATATGTGATATATGTAAACATGTTAACCACAGAAACTGTAAGGACGTAATATCCGTAAAAGATGTCAGTCAGGACTTTCTGTCGTCCGATAAACTAAAACAAGTAACAAAACAACTAACACATTTACAGAAGGAGTTTGGGGACATTCTACCGAGAGCGGAAAAGAACGCTAAAGCAGTTGAAATTCATTATGCGGCTATCGTAGAGGAGGTGATAAGAAATATTTCAAAGATAAGAAATGAAGATCTTGAAATGCTGAAATCACTGGAAGTGACTTGCGACACTACGGTAAAGACGATAAGCTCATTGTTGAATGAGATAGAAACAACGAAACACAATGGTGAAGAAGATCAGGTGTTTGTTACTACAAAAAAGCAGAGTCGCAGTTACAAGCCTTTGGTAATAGACTTCAGTCAGTAGAAAACGATAACAAAATATCGAGGTTAAGATATGTTTGTGAACCTCGGAGCAATGCAGACGGGATAATAGGGAAAATATTTGCATGGAAAGATAGACGTGCCATGTATATTGATGACTTTAACTTGAAAACAGCAACTGACAAAGAAAACAGTAATATTTTATGTATGGAGACACTGTCTGATAACAGACTTGTTATAGCTGACTACAGCAATTTTAAAATAAAACTAGTTGATATGACAAGTCAGACCGTTACATCAGAGTTGAAGATAGACATGTCACCGTGGGACCTGACTAGGATTGATGATAACAAGATTGCGGTTACAACCTCTGACAATAAGAAGATTCTACTTGTGTCTTTATCTAACACACTAACTGTTCAGAAAATTATAGACACAAGTAAATTTGAATACTGTCAGGGTATAATATGTAGTAACAATACACTGATTGTATCCTATGCTGATCCATATCAAATACAAATACTGAACTTGGACGGAACTGTTAAACATGTCATAGAAGACAAAGACGCATATGATACTGTTAGGTTCGGTGATGTATACTACATGGCACAGGGTCCTGATACCAACATTATATACTTATCTGATTATTCAAGTAACAAAGTATCAAGTATGACACTTGATGGTCAGGTTATATCAAGTTTTACACACGAGCACATGCGCTTTCCAAAAGGTATCACTGTGGGTAGAGATGGGCGAATATTTGTTTGTAGCTATGGAACAAACAAAATATTTGAGATATCATCTGACCTTTCTGAAGGTCAAGTCATAATGGATGAAAAAGACGGGATTGCAAAACCATGGAGCATATTATACGACGAATATAAACTCTATGTTGGTTATGAAAACAACAGCTTAATACAAGTACTTCTGCTATAAAAATGTAACAAGAATTAAAACAACCCGTTAAGAACAGTTGACGGTGTTCTGCCCCCATTCTCTCAGTATTTTTGATGAAGACGATGCATTTTAAATAACTATTTCAAAGCGAACTAGCCACCTTTAACCCCAGACTGTTTAACCAAGATGAGAACTTTTTTTCAAATGAATGTAAGTTTTTTTTACAAACAGCAATATAATTTATTTTTCGCGTATTTTAATTAAATTCAAGATGTTCATGAAAAGTAGCCAATTAAATAAAAGCATAAAGTGTGCGCCCGTGCGCAATTTTTCATGCAATATATTTAAATATAATGTATTGCATGTTTTATTCACAAAGGAAAGCATGTCATATAAATGATAAAAAGAAAGACAGTGAGAATAAAAGAAAGATAGTGAGAAAGAAAGATAATGAGAAAGAACGAAAGATATTGAGAAAAATGAAAGAAAGTGAAATTGAAAGTATGATGGTTAGAAACAAAATTTGCATTTACATGTACACTCTATTATTATTCTATTATATCATTAAGACCATTTTTCTGGAATACTCGAGTATATAAATATAATGCTGTTCCGTCTGATCACGACATCAGTTGTGAACAATGTAGACTAAGATCAACCGGCACATTCCTGCAGTCTAAACTTTGTATTTGTAATTCGATACTTAAGTATTATTTATAGACAAACAACACTGCGTATATATGAATGAAACTTTGTTGAGATGCAAGAGTGAGTGAACTAATCGTATTTGGTAATCCTTTACAACATGCATGTATTATCATAAGACGACATTTGAAAGCAATGTTGCAAAATGTGAAATTACTCATAATAGGCAATTTCTCATTTTTATACAATGTTTTTAACCTATTATTAAACTGAATTATTATATAAACATAGTTTCTATACTGTTCTCCATATGGTTTCGTCTGCTTCAGTTTTGTTATATGTGGGAAAAGGTTCTTGCATGATATGAGTAATGGACATTATGCAAGTCAGTATACATTAAAGTTTCACCTCAACTGTATATTAGACTAGTTTGTATATATCCCTGTCGATCAAAGTATTCACATTTCACATGTATTCTCACAATGCCACATTTAAGAGTTCAAGTTTCCATAAAATCCCTTATATCGATTTGTCAATCAACGAGTAAATTACTTATCAGCAAGCACGCTCTCACAATCGCAAAGAGGATAGAAATAAAGCGAAGACCCGTTTCCAAACTCGTTGGAAGTCGACCTTACGTAGGCTGCATGCTCCATGACAAAGAACCCTATCACTGAAACTCGACGTCCTACTGTAGTTTAAACTTATTTAATTTACATCGATTGTAAAAGAAGCTTTAAGCTTACATTTATCACGTTCGATGTCTACTTCCTGGAGACATAACCAGTATTTGCGACGTTTGTGTTGAAAAATCCCGCTCATCATGGGATACATGAGATTAGATACGGATGTGATGTCTGTTTAACTTGGTCACTAATATGAAGTTACTCTGGTACCAACATGCTCTGTTTGTCAACAACTTTCTGTAAACATGATATATATAATGTTATTTTGAAAAGTTAGCATATTAAGGAATAAACGATGAATTGTATACACATGTATTGCATTATATATTTCTTCTCCGAAAGTTGGTTTTACCTTGGCAGGGACTAAATAATTACTAAATTATATTGGAATCTGTCAGGCAGATTCGGAGGAGAAGACTTTTAAAGTTTAGACATTTTTCCCCCTTTTAAATTCTCATGCAACTGGCTGCGTTTACACTTAACCGATTAGTCTGTTGGTGAAAGACGAATGCCGCATGTCAAAGTGACTTTTGTCAAACTACGGAAATAATGTTGGCCGAGCTAGGGTTCGAGAGAACAACCCCTGGATTGACATCCCGCATCGATACCGACTGAGCTACCGGGGCTCGGTCTGCATTCAATAGACGCTGAAACAGAACGATATTTCTTGAAATTTCAGTAAATATCAACTTCCTCTCGTCGAAAGAAAAAATTAGGTTTCAAGTAAATAGTTCGAACATTTTCAACTACTTTGCACACCCAAAATGTTTGATATTGGATGCGAAGAAGCGAATTGTGCAAATCCACATCAGATACGCGGATGTCTTTGGATATGCACAAGTCACATATTTCAATTCTTTTGTTTATTATTCAGTTCTTTCCCAGACACAGTTGCATTATGACGCCCCACTAGCAGATGACTTTTGAAACCATTTTGATAATAATGAATTCAAAGATATTATACACATTTCGTCTATATGTTTTCAAAGTCTTCTGCTGCAGATATTATGTTGGAATGGGTTTAATTGCATACCAAAAAAAAAATACAATTTTGCTTTCTAACCATGTACACTCTGTGAGAAGGCCGTGTGTTCTGGTGAGAAAGGGTTGATGCTATTAATTATGCTAAGAAAGATGCCTGTCAGTTCCTAGATAAGTCACAGTGATCGATTGGTGAATACCCACAGACGGAGGTCATTTTTGGCAGCAGTGCTCGGCATAAAGTGGCGAAACTGCTCACTGATTTTAGTTTTTTTCATCTTGCGTATTCTTATTAAATTTCGATCAAACTCTCAGCTTCCTTCAATCAGTTAGCACGATATTCGAACTAGATACCATTGGTACGAGAGGTCAACAAAAGTTCCATTGCTCCACTGTCTTCAATAGTGGCACTCAAGGCTGGTGAAAACTTTAGAGACAGACCCTGAATGTGTTAATTTTGTAGACCTGGCATTGTCCTCATAATTTGGCCTATCTTTCGTCACAGTGAACACTTAAGCAAAGATATTTAAATTAAAGTCTGGTGGATTAACAGCTAACTTGTCACATGCATGTATGTTTTATCTATTCAGACAGACTTTAATGTAACGACACTATTATTACGCGGCGTCATTAAGTAGTACCGGTAGTTCTGGTAATATTCTGGAAAACCAGCGCTACGTTTCAATATCCTTAACAACATCATTCATTGACGCCGCGTGGAAGCGCGGCGTCAGTATGGGATAGGATTTAAGTGTATACCATGAGGTGATGTAATCGAAAAGGGAGCAACCAACATTATAATTGTTCAGAAAAGCTCTGTTATATGTTTGGAAAAAAAAAAAAACTTTATAAATAAATCAATTATATAAAATGATTTTTGAAACAGTAAGATACAACATACGTATGTCTTCTTCTACCGTTATTACACAACTTTAGACATATTTAATGGGTATTTAAAAACAATCCCCCAATTTCCTAGGCTCTACGCTTTTTTTAATAGTTTGGTTTACGACCCAATTCATCAAAGCTCAGAAAAAAGTTTCTGGCGATATTTTTGCATATTTACAATATTGAGAGTTTTGAATAAATGGGTAATCTTTAAAAAATCAATGATAATTCATTTTAATTACTACATATTACAGTATAATTCTAGAAACTTTAAAAACAACTTTAACCAAACTATGCAATAGGCAGGGCCGTTACGTGACCCATTCTATTATTTGTAAATACAGCATGTCATCGTTTTGTGATTTTGGTCATTCTTATTTAACTGACTAAAGTGTCATCGGTTCCCATAGAGTAATTTAGTTGTCTCTCCTTCCTTTCGTTATGAATATTTCGCTGTTTTCAAGATTTCATCCGATTTCTAAAATGAATTGGATTCGTACCCGGCTTTTCATGTTTAGTTCGGGATGAACGATTTTTACAACTGGTTTTCGATCTTTGCTCTTGGGGAACTTACTTGACTATTTTCTTGTGTGTATTATTCAGTGTTCTACTTGCATGTTCAAAACGATTAAAGAAGTGACATTACAAACAAACAAAACAGATTTAATAATTCTTGGTATATGTGGACTATACATGGGAACTTTCATAATGCTCAATCTTGATCATAAATATATTTAATTTTGTTTAAATTACTTCGTATTTTGTGTTTATATACTCCCGTTTTTGCTATCATACTTTTGATAAACTGGAAGGAGAATAGACTTCTCCCTCTCATTCCAAAGCTTGTGTCAAACTTAACCTATAACTAGAGGCAATACAGCTTAATATATGTTAATATTTAAGCACCTGTGTTTTTCTTTGATCTAATTAGAGGATTTAAAACACTTTATTGGTAAAATAACTTGATAAACTTCAGCTTGTATGACACATTATAGTTGCAGAGAATGTTAAGCAAACTTTAAACGAAATGGTTTCATGACTAAACATGTCATTTCACGACTAAACTTCACATGCTGAATATACATAGATCGTAGCTTATAAAACGTTTAATCTCTACGTCAATATTGATCCTTTGTATTCTTGGTAACCTGTTTATAGAGGCTTTGGTAGCCAGGCGAGTAATATAGGCACATCTTTCCCTTCTTGTTTAAAATAAAGGGACATTTTGCCTTCTGGTTAGACATATTTACATCCTGTTTGTTTGAACAGGTAATTTAAATGTATTGAACTGCAACTGCTTCCTTTAAGTCATGCTCTAAAATTATGCGCGGCGTCTTTGATGCTCTGCATCAGAATTCGTCTTGTAGAAACTAGCAAACAAACTGTAGTTAAAAGATGGTTCATATAAACTAAAACAGACCAGAAGGTCCCGTTAAATGATAAGGACTTATAGTAAGTACAGTTAGTTGATGGCTCATATACACTAAAACAATTTAGAAGGTTGCGTTAGACGATAAAGATCCTTCTTACATTAGCGGTTTTACATTTCATTAAGGGGTACGGAGTTACATAATAGGGGCTACACTTACATGTAAGTAGGTATTATTAGTGAATGGCTAATAGAAACTAGGAAACCAGAAGGTCGCTGAAGGCGATAAGGACCTTTCTTACATTGTCGTTTTTGGGATAGGGGCGTTTCTCCACTATCTCATAGCGAAGCTGCTTTCGAAAAGTCGGATTAAAAGCTGCAACCGCAGTCCACATGTGTATACCTACACCAAAATCGAGTTTTGATTGGTTATAATCTGCCTTTTCAACGATTTCATTGGTTCGACCGAATCACAAAACCCTCCGCTTGCATAATTTTATGAGACAAAATAGTTTCTATGAATGAAACTCACTCTGAACTATGGTTGACCTTAAGGTCAGTAGTGTGAGGTAACGTCGACCGTTCTGTGACCCCATTAGTTTACAACAGTCGACTTATAGAGAAATGTGCGAAGCACTGTAAATACAATTATTGAAAGGAGTTGAAACCATTGTGGCAAAAGTAGAAATTGCCTACGAAAAGCAATTTCCCCTTTTGTCACAATGTTTTCGATTGTCGTCTGCTGCACATGCGTCTGTAAGCGTCTGTAGGCGGAAAATGGTTACATCCTTCCCATGGAAGCGGAACCCTTTCCGTGATACTATAACAGTTCGAATATTTAAAAAATATTGTTGAAAATGGAGCTATTGCTGACAATGAGCAATTCCTCCTTTTCACACAATGCTTTCAAACACGTTTCAAATTAATTCTTTTCATATTTAAACGTTTTACTATGGACGTTCTTTCCCTCTTTCTCCCTTCCGGACACATTTTGAATAACATGCTAGAGATGAATGATTACGAGCAATTTTGCCTTACATCAAGGGGAAAAATATATAGTTGAAACCTTTGTGGAAAAAGAGGAAATGGGTCATGATAAACAATTCTGCAGCCGTCTGCTGCACATGCGTCAAAAAGCGACTGTAAGCGGGAAAGGGTTGAACCGTTCCCGTTATAGCTACTTAGTTACAAACAAATGTTGAAAGTATATTTGCAAACGGAGCAATTGCTGACAATGAGCAATTCCTCCTTTTCAAACAATGCTTTGAAACATGAATCAAATTGTTTCTATAACCTAGATAACGAAAACATTTGTCTACAGTTATTATTTTAACCTTTGCCCCTTTTAGACACATTTGACTAACCTTAACAGATGAATGATAATCAACAAGTTTGTCTTTTTCCACAATGTTTTCATCAATATTCAAAATCATACTTTTATTAATTCAGGTCAATAGTTATGCCTTAGTTCAATGTTGTTTGCTGTATATTTAGTCTATGTGGTCAAGGTTAAGGAATACTGTAAACAAACTTGTTACAACATAATTCGTCCAAAGAGAGAGGTCCTACTGTGTATACATGCCATGAAATAATGTTACAAACGGTCTCACCGCTACTGGGGAATTGTTGGTAAAACAGGTCGCGTTTTGTGTTGAATATTCTCATGTGTCGCTGTATGTAGACCCTACTAGGAAATAGAAATTAAATCTACAAATTATAGATAAGTTAATTTCAACATTGATTGATTGGGATTTAACGCCGTTTTTAACATTTCTTCAGTCATATCACGGCGGCCAGTTCACCTACAAATGTATTTCCTGGTTTTCTCAAACCAGTACTCCTCACAACAATCTTCCCAAGCAACTGGCTGCGTTTCCACATAGACTTAGCCATTGGTGAAAGACGAATGACGCATGTCGCATTGACTTTTGTCAAACGTCGGAAAGAAATTTGGCCGAATTTGTCAACACATCCGAGTTATAACCGCAAGGTCATTATTTATTTTATTATTGAGAAGCTTCTAGCGATTTTGGGACTAAAATTATAATGTATATGCATTTGCGTTAATTTAAGACTCAACGTTCATCAACGTGTAATATAGTCCTAGATGTATCTGTTGACAAATAAACTAGAAATGTAGTCTAAATAGGTTTTTGAAAATTAACCTTGACGGTCCGGTCCCGTTTCGGAGATACAATTAAATTGCAAATACTTTACAAATACCATAATCTAAGCTGACGTGTTTTGACGCATCGAACCAGTCTTCTGTAATCAATACTTGAGTTGTCTCCGTCTGTAAAGCTTGGAGGTATAATCCGGCGTCCGGCCGGCTGTCTGCCTGAATGTGCATTCGTCCGTCCGTCATGGATTGCATGTATTGGTTAACACGTTGTTTCTGTATGGCAGATTTATTTCAAAGTGGTCACAATTATACCCGTGCATACTGTTCCCAAATGATTATATTCCTCTTTTTCAAAGTACTAGGTACATAACTCTGGTCTGTTTTTTCAGTTATCTCCATGTTTTCTTATTTAGTTCAGCGATTGTCTCAATTAACTTTCATTGTATCAATTTCAAACTTGGTTTGTATGTAACTTATGACCTACAGATTTGCAGTGCACCATTACCATAAATTTAGCATGCTGCGTTTGGAGTGTGTATATTTTTGTCTTTCAATGTTCTCCCTTATTATATGCAACACATGCGTTCCGTGAAATTCCCTTTTTCGTTAATGAGTGCTTCCCCAAGATTTGTACTTCGTCAAATCTAGTCTGTTTTTTAGGTGTAAACTCAATTTTTTCATTTCTTCGGTTATTGTCTCAATATATGTCCAATATATCAATTTAAGACTTGGTGTATAGGAAACTCAGAGCTGCAATTGTGCAGTGCAAAAGAAACATAACTCTATCATGCTTTCGATCGTCTTTCATTTATCAGCATGATTACAATATACATTGTGGATCTTTAGTGATTTCTGAACTAGAAATATTTTAATTAAGGGTAGCTGCTCGTTTTTTTTTTTGTCAATCTTTTGTCCTTCGATATTTTGTTTATACAAGAAAAAGGGTGAAACTTTGACAAATGAGGTATATGTTATTGGCAGGCAATATGTGTTGCTTCAAACATTTTTGGTTTGGTTTGTTTAAAGGTCATTGTTTCATTGTTTCAACAATGTTTGTCCATATGATCTATGCCATATGTTTTCAATTTACATATGCCCCCTATACCATCAGCGCTTTCAGCGCTTTGATTACACTACATTAAGGGGTAACCAAGTTAGACAATCGGGGCAATACCTTCAGTCTGTATAGTAAGTATATAGAGTTAAACAATCCAGAAGGTTGCGTCAGGCGATACGGACCCGTTTTACATTGTCGTTTTGACATTACATGAAGGGGTCACCGAGAGACACACTCGGGGATATACCTCTAGTAAGTATATTTCGTAGATGGCTTATATAAACTTAAATAAATCAGAAGGTCGCGTTAGGCGATAAGGATTCTCCTTACATTGCCATTTTAACATTACATTAAGGAGTATAGGAGTGACAAAAGCTGATCTTATATGTTTTAGTAAGTAGATGGCTCATATAAACAAACAAACCAGTAGGACGCTTCAGGCGATAAGGACCCTCCTTACATCGTCGTTTTGACATTACAATAAGGATAATAGGAGTAACACAAACTGGTCGTATATGTTTTAGTAAGTAGAAGGCTCATATATACAAACAAACAAGTAGGTCACGTCAGGCGATAGGGACCCTTGTTAATTTGCGGCTTTAACGTAACAGTAAGGGTATCTGCGTAAAACAATCGGGGCTTCACCTACAGTAAGTATTGTAAGTAGATGGCTGATATAAACAAACAAACCAGTAGGTCGCTTCAGGCCATAAGAACCCTCCTTACATTGTCGTTTTCACATTACAATAAGGAGTATAGGAGTAACACAAGCTGGTCCAGGCGATAGAGACCCTTGTAACATTGTTGTTTTGACATAACATTAATGGTATTTGCGTAACACAATCGGGGCTATACCTTTAGTCAGTATAGTTAGTTGATGGCTCATATAAACTAAAACAAGAGAAAATTGATGCAACGCATCAATGTCGCCGGAAATACATACTGCAGTTATGCATAACACTAACATTATCAACTGAGGGGCATATTGGAACATCAGGGGCGGGGTCAAGTGAAAATGTATCATAACTTGCATTGTTTTGTCAACGAAGTGAATGATAATTGAAGCCTTTCATTGTGTATGATCAATCTCCATTCCAAAGTAGGTTGACCATACACACAGCCAACTAATTATTGATCATACACAGTAATGGAAATGAGTAATCTTGACAATCATTAGTCTTAGTATGTATACAATGCTTTCATTAAGGAATAATTATAAGATTTGTGAATTCCACATACACTTTTCAAGATGTTTGTCAGAATATTTGAATTCTATCATTTATCAATAAAACCACAAAACAGACAATTTAAGATTTGCATGCAATAGCACGTCATTTTATGTTCCCCCTATTAAAGTCAAGATTGGACACCTTTGCAGCAATTTACTTTTAAAACAATGAGATAAGGGTTAACTCGCTGAAGACATGAGTTTTCTCTTTTTCTCAAAATGATATTAGCTTGGCATCCTAATTATATCATACCTTAGCAAATGATGAAATGTAATCCAATATTTACAAATAAGACCACCTTCGAAATATAATATCAGCTAAACAGTTAAATCTCATTGAAATTGTTGTATAATTTAAACTTAATTTCGAACATAAACTGAGCCCTACAACATGTTTATTTATTGTAAGTCTTTCCTTCCTTTTTTATAATGAAAATAACAAACTACTCATGTTTTAAAATTATATTATGATGAGCGCCCTTGTGTCAATGATGCATAACAATATGCAGATCGGAAGTTTTAAACAAACGCAATTGTAATATGTTCAAGACATTTAAATTTGTTTTTTTCTAATAATAACTCCTCCTCCCATGTGATTTCCGAAAACCTATTAAAAATAGAAGTCGCGGGCTTCTGCCCGGCGACTAATAAACCAGTAGGTCGCATCATGCGATAGAGACCCGTGTTACATTGCGGCTTTAACATTACATTACGGATATCTGCGTAAAATAATCGGGGCTGTACCTTAAGTAAGTATAGTTAGTTAATGGCTCATATAAACAAACAAACCAGAATGTCGCCTAAGGCGATAAGGCCCCTTTTCACATTGTCGCTTTGATATTACATTACAGGTTTACTGAGAGACAAATCGGGGTTATACCTTTAGTAAGTATAGTTAGTAGATGGCTCATATAAACTAAAACAAACCACAAGGTTGCACAAGCAATCAGTTATCTTCTTACACTACTTTGCTTTGATATTACATCAAGGATTAACTGAGTGATACAAGCAGGGCTACACTTAGTCAGTATAGTTAGTAAATGACTTATAAAAGCTAGCAGACCAAAAAGTCACGTCAGTCAATAAAGACACTTCCTTCATTGCTGTGTTCGCATTCTTTAATGTGTACGGAGTGACACAAGCGGGTCTATGTGTCTATGTTTTAGTTAGCAGATGGCTCCATGCCTCTTACTTGTTTATATCCTTTGCAAAGTTATATGGATCTTTGTTACGTTGCCATTGTTACATATAACAAGTAAACGGATGATGCAAGCGGTGATTTACTTATAACCATTACATGCAGTTAGTAGATGGTTCTATGACTCCTCATATACCGTATATGTTTTGTTGAGGCTGCATGTAATCACATTTTGCCGCGAGAGAAGCTTCACTCTCCAAAATGTCACTCTAGGTGGACGAGGACTGTGAAAATATCGCCGACCTGACATTGTACTGACATAAGCGAGGCTATACTTTTAGTTTTTAGTAAAAAGATGGCTCTATAACTTCTCACAGTGTAAACTACAATATCTGTTTGCTTGAGCATTTGTGTTATCACCGGTTCGCGAAAGGCTTCACTGTTCGCAGCAGCAACGAGACCCTGCCCTAAATCGGCTACATGGCGCTTACTGAACTATATGGTTTTATACGAAAATACTTCTGATTTTATATTAAATGTCTTCACATGTTTCTAATCAAAAGAGATATGATAATGATTAGCTATAGCGATTTTAGATATGACCCGTTGGAGTTACCCTATACGAACTCTTATTTCTCTCATGTAAATGCAAAATGCCGAAACTGATGTTTCATTGCTAATGTTATCCACATAACGATGATCGTGAAATACAGAAAATCATTTGGTATTATCCTGCACGAACCCTTATTTCCATCACGTTAATGCAGAAACAGCAATATATACGTTTAAGCTGATGTATCAATCATAATATTATCCACATAACGATGAAAGTGAATTAGGGAATGGCAGAAATCGTACATGTTAAACCCTTTGGTATTACCCAGCACGAATCTTAGTTAATGCAGAAAGTCAAAACTACCATTTTCAAAATTATTTCATAAAAACTAACTGAAGATGTACATTGGATCGAAACCCTGGAGTCCCTCTCTCGCGATTGACGTCCACCACTGCATCACTGAGTCGATATGTTCTATAAGTAAACAAGAATGTGTTTTATTCAAACAATCCATCTTAACCTTCGTGATTTCGGATGTATACTAATAGAACAGATATAATACTGTTTATATCAAGCCATTAAAAGACAGTCCTTTAGAGTTTTGATGTTGGGAACAATCCAGTTTGTGTTACAGATTGTTCTACACTAAAATAAAATATAGAATACTGTTCAATAAAACAATTCCACACTAGAGACCGACATCCACCACTGCATAACTGAATAGATCCGTTCTTTAAATAAACGAGAATGTGTATTATTCTAACAATCCACCGAGCCTTCGTAATTCCGGATTTACACTAATAGAACAGATAGAATACTGTTTAATCGATTCGTCTGTTCAAGTTAACCTTACACCAAATGATGCAATAGTTCTTCCTTGACTGTATAAATAGTGACCGTTGAATATTCAGTTAGAATTGTTGTAACAGAACTAAATATTGCCGATAGCTGGTCGTAATGATCTGACAGTCGATTCTCGCATGATGGCATTCATTTTATAGTTTTGTCTTTGACTAGTGGTTCGTTAAAAGTAAACCTAGTTTAGATTGTATTGAGACAGCTTAAGTATTTGTCATATATCAAGGAGTAATATTCACTGTTCCGCTCATAATTATCAAATCTATATGGGCTTAAAGTTTCAAACGGGCAACTTTCATGTACATTCTTTCAAAAAATGCCCCATACATCACTTTATGTGATAAATATAATATCTCTATCGTGTTATTTATTATCACTTTTAATAAACTATTTAACTAAGCTAAATATGACGTACGCCAAGGATCGCGGCATATCATATTAATAAACTCGTTTATTAAAAGGGATAATACCTAAATACGAATGAAATATCATCTATTTAAATGATATCTCTGCGACATATTTGCATTTCTGCTTTTATCCTACCACTTATTTAGATTGCCTTATACCAATAACTACAAACCTGGTGAAGATAATTCCAATTAGTTTAAACTTATTTAATTTACATTGATTGCGAAACAAGCCTTTGGCTTAGATTAATCACTCTCGATGTCTGCTTCCTGGAGACTTAACCAGTACTCGCGCCGTTTGTGTGGAAAAATCCCAAAGTCAGGACCCGCTCATCACGGGACTCGAACCAGGGACCTTTGATACGAGAGGCCGACGCTCTACCTCTGCACCACTGTCTTCCACAATTCCAATGCACCCCCCCCCCCCTTTCTTCCCATTTAAACAGATTTTACTTTTTAAGTGTCATCGAGGCGACAAGTTTATGTATCAATGTGCTACTGCTTTCTTTCGAGTGTTTTATCTGTTTACGCTTTAATTTCATGCCGTTGTTAACACTATTTCATTTATATCATGACGACAGACACTTATGCATGATCGCTGAAAAATAAAACAAGTACCAGGCTAGGAAATATGCCTTGCGCATGGGCATCGCTGCGACTGGGGATCAAACCCGCGACGTTTGATTCCAAGTCCTCCACGTTAACTACTCGGCTATGGCGGATACCCTATTTCGTACCAAGTGTTTTACAACTCAATCGGTACCTTTATAATCGGACCTGTCTACCAATAATTGGAGGATGAATACAACCTATTTTAAATATTAACAATCTCACGTAAGAATATGCAAGTACAAGTACATTTCTTTTTGCATAAAACAAAACATGATTATGTTTATACTTTATAGCAATATAATGTACAAAATATAATTTACGATCTTCGTTCTAATTACAGAATGGCAGACCAATTACATGACAAAAATGAGGGAATGTCCGATGCATACAATAAAGACACTGACGTCTAAGACGTCCTCCATTGTGATCCTTGTACAGATGAGGGCATACAGGTAAAAGCTGCCGGCTTCAGTGTTGACTGTGACGATTATCTTTGTGCAGAGTGCCACCAGGCACGAGCCAGCTCTTATAAAAAGCACGTTCTTAAAGATACGGACGACATTCCCGAATCCAAGCCAAATACAGAGAGAAAATAAGAAAAGTGTCAAGAGCACCAGAAAGAATCTATAAATTGGTACTGTAAGTCCCATGATAAATGTTTATGTCTTATTTGTAAACAGGTCAACCACAGAAACTGTACGAACGTAAAGCCCATAACAGACGCCAGTCAGGACTTTCTGTCGTCCGAAAAACTAAAGAAAGTCAAAGATCGACTAATGCAATTACTAAAGGCATTTGATGAAAATCTGCTTAGAATAACAGAGTACACTGAATCAGTTGAGGGTTATTATGCGACTGCAATTGAAGAGGTGATTAGAAGTATTTCCAAAATGAGAGATACAGATCTGGAAAGAATGAAAGCACTTGAAGTGACCTGCGAAACTACTATGCAGACGATACGATCCAAGCTAAAAGAGATAGAAACACTGCAACAAAGTGTCGAAGAAGATCAGGCGTTTGTTGCTACAAGAAAATCGGAATCGCAGTTACAAGCATATGATGAAATACTTGAGTCAGTAGAAATCGACAACAAAATTATGAAGTACAGATATGTTTGTGAACCTAGGAGCAATGCAGACGGGATGATGGGGAAGATTGTTGCTTGGAAAGATAGACGTGCCTTGAATATTGATAATGTCGACGTGAAAACAACAACTGACACAGCTGACTGTTGGATTACATGTATAGAGAGACTGTCTGATAACATACTTGTTATCGCTGACTTCAGCAATTGTAAGATAAAACTAGTTGATATGATAAGTATGACCGTAATATCAGAGTTGAAGTTGGACTGGATACCCTGGGACATGACTAGGATTGATGACAACAAGATTGCTGTTACAACCTCTTACAATTAGAAGATTGTATTTGTGTCTATAACTGATACACTGGCTGCTCAGAAAACTATAGACACAATTGAATTTAAATACTGTCGGGGTATATTAAGTAGTAACAATACACTGATTGTATCCTATGCTGAACCATGCCAGATACAAATACTGAACTTGGATGGAACTGTTAAACAAGTCATAGAAGACAAAGTTGCACGTGGTACTGTTTTGTTTGGTGATGTATACTTCATGGCAGAGGGTTCTGATACTAACATTCTCTACTTATTTGATCATTTAAATCACAAACTATCAAGTATGACACTGGATGGAAAAGTTATAGCAAGTGTTACACACGAAGACTTGCTATCTCCAAGGGGTATCACTGTGGGTAGAGATGGTCAAATATTTGTTTGTAGCTATACTACAAACAAGATATTTGAGATATCACCTGACCTTTCTCAAGGTCATGTCATACTGGATGAAAAGGACGGCCTTACAACACCATACAGCATATTCTCCGACGAATATAAACTCTACGTTGGTAGTTATGACAACAACTTAATACAAATATTTCTTTTATAAGAAAGTAACAAGTATTAAAAAACCCATTTCGCTTGTATCTAGCTAGGACGATGAGATGTTCGTGTTTATGACACGACTATTCAACCCAGTACCACAGTTGATATGTTTTGCATCCTTTCTGTACATATTTCTAAGTAGCTTTTTTATATCTTATATATATTTGTCTTCATATTTTCAGTTTTAAAGGCATAATTAGCACAGTTAGAAATAAAACTATAAAAATACTGAAACAGTAATCAAATACGACCTCATCCCGAACAGTAGTTAACAAGACGGTGAGGTTTATATGTGTATGTCTCCTACGTCTCTCTTCCGATACCTTCTAAGGGTAGCGATATAAACAAGCTACATTAATGATCAGTATTATCCAACGGGTAATATTGATACTATACTGCTAATTTACTATGTAAAACAACTTTATTTAATTGAAATAGTGTGCAAAGCCGTGTAACATAATACCAGTCAAAAGGGAACTTTCTACCTTCAATCTCAAATTTAACTCATTATAGACCGATTAAGTTTTCAAACACAGAATCGTTTCGTTACACATGGTAACTTCTGCTAACATGATATTTATTCATAAACGTACACGACCCTAGGTTTGCAAAAAGGTAATATCAGTATCAGGCTGTGAGGAGAAACATGCAAATCCGGGTCTGTTTTCATCTCTCCGAATGTCTGTTTTCTTGTGACGTGACTCATGTTGAATATATATATATGTATTTGTATTGCACTGTATGAAAGGTTTTCTCAATTTATCTTCCATATTGAATATATATATATGTAGTTTATTGTATGAAAGGTTTGCTCATTTCCACTTCCAGGTTAAATGTATATATGTATTTCATTGTATGAAAGATTTGCTCATTTTCTCTATCATTTTGAATAGATTGATGTATTTCATTGTATAAAATGTTTGCTCATTTTTGTTTCCATTTTGAATAGATGTATGAATGTTACTGTATGAAAGGTTTGCTCATGTTCACTTCAAGTTGTAATAGATGTATATGTTTTACTGTATGAAAGATTTGCTCAGTTTCTTTTGCATTTTGGAGATATATTTATGTTACTGTATGAAAGGTTTGCTTATGTTCACTACCATGTTAAATAGATATATGTATTTAATTGTATTAATGGTTTGCTCATTTTCACTTCCATTTTGAATAGATATATGTATTTTACTGTATGAAAGGTTTCCTCATACTCTCTACCGTTTGTTGATGTTTACTTCCATTTTAAATATATACATGTATTTTGCTGTATGAAAGGTTTGCTAATTTTCACTTCCATTTTGAATAGATATATGTATTTTACTGTATGAAAGGTTTGCTCATATTCTTTACCATTATGCATAGATATATGTATGTTACTGTATGAAAGGTTTGCTTATTTTTATTTCCGTTTTGGATATATATTTATGTTATTGTATGAAAGGTTTCTTCATTTTCACTTCCATTTTGAATAGATATATGTATTTAACTGTATGAAAGGTATGCTCATATCCTCTTCAAATTTGAATAGATATGTGTATTTGTTGTTAGCAAGGTTTGCTCATTTCTATTACTATTTTGAATAGATATATGTATTTCCCTGTATCAAAGGTTTGCTCAGTTTCTAATTTTCAATAGATATATGTAATGCATAATATACATCATTTCTGTATTAAGGGAAAACATGTAAAATCAGAAACATTTAAAACAAATGCATGTACGTGTATATGTGAGAAGTAGACGAGATAATTGAGTTTGTATAGTATGGATATCATTATATATGACATATTATTCCACGGATATTGGTCATTTAACCAGGAAATTTGTGAAAGCATTGCACATTGTTATACAATAATTCAACTCGATCTAGCCACCTTAAATCATAGACCATTTTGTTATGTCGACCGATTACCGTTTATAACACATTATTGTAAAACAGACACACCTTTATTAAAAGAAACAAAAAAAACACAACAACAACAACTTAAACCTTCTGTGCGCAATCACTCGTAAAGGCAATCGCCTAAACGATAACCATATATTGCCAGCAATTCTAATGGCAGTCACGCCTGTAACAGGATTTTCAAATATTCCAGCAATTATAAAGGCAGCTACGCCTTCTTTCTGTTTTCTTTTTACTAATGTTTTAGAAATATCTTTAATTAAAAAAGAAATTAAAAATCAAAAACATCAGCATCTGCAACCTGTACACCACCATACATATAAAAGGCAATCGCCTTGACGATAACCATATATCGCCAGCAAGTCTAAAGGCAGCCACGCCTGTAACAGGAATATCACATATTCCACCAATTATAAAGGCAACTACGCCTTTTTTTTCTTCATATCTTAGAAACATCTTTATTCAAAAAAGAAATCAAAAATAAAACAACAACAGCAACTTAGACCATCTGTGCACCACCATCAATCGTAAAGGCAACCATATATAGCCAGCAATTCTAAAGGTAACCACGCCTGAAACATAAATATTTGTTAGAACCTTTAATATGAAGAGCGGTTACAATCATTATAATACAAATAACATCAGAAATACGCATGCAAAATTTTAGAAAAAAAAAAAAAGGTAAGCCTTTATCAAAATTGACTAGCTGAAATATATGACTAGATTAAGAATTTCAAAATGATCAGAAATTTGACATAGCCACATTATCATTTAAATGAATAATTAAGAAATAATGGCTGTCCCATAAACACTGTTTTAGAATGCCTTAGAGTAAAACAGAAACATGCAAAAAATAACTCGAAACGATTGTCTCTCATTTAAATCCCTTAAATATCATATGTGCATTATTTGCAGCTTTGCAAAACTAAAATGAACAACACTAAACTAAATAGTCGAAATTATTCCAATGCTACAGTTTATGTCTTTTGTGTTTGAGTCCTAGCCTTAATTCTTATAAAAACATGTATAGTGTTGAACATAATCTTTTAAGTAACTGGGCTGTTCGATGTTTCTCCTGGATCTTAAATTGTAATCAGTTGACAAAAGTACATACACATAACAGTTGTCTCCTTTTACCACATACAGACGCTGTCGACGCCTCAGCAGATGAATTCTGAAAACAGTTTGACAAAATGTGAAATAGCTCAAATGTCTCATGTTACAACCAGGTTTTCAACTTAATTTAATATTGATTTATTCATTGGGGCTTAACTTTATCTTCAACTATTGTTCAGTATATCACGGGTGCTAGTTCACCTACTTTCTAGCTACCACTTCTCCTTACGACATACTCCCAACGCAGCTGACTGCTTTTCCATATTGACTGTAAGCCCATTGGTGAAACACGAATGACGCTTGGCACATTGACATTTGTCAAACATCGAAAATGTTGGCCGAGCTGGGATTCGAACTCACAACCCTTGGATTGACAGCCTGCGTTGCTACCTACTATTTGTTGTGATATCCCGAAGTTTTGCGTACATGTTTTATATGTCGTCTGCTGCATACATGTATAGCTAATATATGGGAAGTGGTCTTCATATTCATTGCGCGGTGCGATCCGTATCGGTTTATGATGTAACATGGATAAGTTTGCTATAGTCGACATATCAGATGGCTATTTTAAGATACTCCAGCTTTTTCCATGATGTTTTAGTTTACTGTATGCATATCTAAACGAGTTCACTATGCACAAGTACTAAATATAACCTATAAATGAGCCGTGTTAGATGACATTGATACCACTTCGAACAGTGAAGTGAATGTACATCAGCAATCTGTTGCAACCTGTTATACAGTCATAAATGGCAAAAACACCACATCAACGGAAACGTTGACCCCTCATTAAATGCAAACAAATCTGATGCCAAATCAACAATACCCAAAGTCACCAGACAATTGCTAAAAGATAGTTTGTCTGTGTTAACAAACAATTATTTTAGTTTGTGTATTCAGACAACTCTTTCCCATGAAGAGAAATCATCTGCATGCCCCAATTTTAAAAGGTTTTGGCAAAACATAAGAATATTTTCGAATATTGTGACACAGGAAGAACTATCCCATTGTTAACCTTTTCCGACAAGAAGACGCATCTACAACATAGGGTTTTTGAAAACACTTTGAGCAATTTCTCATTTTTCTACAATGGGTTGTATTCATTTTCAAAATAGTCTGCTTCATATTTATTTTATGTTGATTAGGATTATGAGCTTGTGCATGGCACAAGTTAAAAGTTGGCTTTTGTGAACAGTTTAGATCCAGAAGAGAGATGCACACTGCTCATATATAACTTACAAGATTGTTAGACGAAATTGTCAACCTTTCTAGATTCTGATTACACTAACCAGGTGGACAAGACAATCTGAACCTACACTTAAAATAACTTGTTCCTTTTCACATACACTCGCTTTGAACTTGTGTACAGCGGATGTTTTGTGCATGTTTCATGTGTTTTTGCCTTTGCGGTATTTAATGAATCGCAGTACAGTAAGAACAGCTTAACGCCGTGTTCAACAAAATTCAGTCATATCACGGCGGCCAGTTCACATACTCATGTGTTTCCTAGCTTTCTCACACCAGAACTCCACACAACATACTTTCCAAGCAACTGGCTGCTCTTCCACATAGACTGTTTGGCCATTGGTGAAAGACGAATGACGCTTGTCACAGTGTCTTTTGTCAAACGTTGGAAAGTACGTTGGCCGAGCTGGGGTCGAACTCACAACCCCTGGAATATCAGCCTGCGTCGCTACCGACTGATATACTCGGGATCGACTTAGATGACTTTCGTTGTACGAAACAATGAGAATGATAAAGGGATATAAGTATCGTGATTTTTCTGCATGGTATACACATAGTTATATTTTACTGTACCTCTGTGCTCTTAATAGGTCCGCGTCTGCGCACCTGACGCTCGCAGTACATGAAAGTATTGGTCATCCTTTTTCCGTTGTTGCTGAGACATAGTCACTCTTTTTTCTTTCAGATTTACGACATGTGTATGCACTGACCACAGACACGTATAAATGCTTTATCCTAAACTTAGCAAACAAAGTAAATGTTCGAAGTATTAACTATAATGAACGGGAGACATCAACAAATGTATGCCAAACTGCAGATATCATTCCCTGTTTCGCACCGTTCTGAAGCATAGGTCAGGCTAATTGTTTGTATCGGCACTGTCTTAAGAGATATATATGTACCAATTGATATCAAACTGAGGAGTCATTTTTATTAAAGCATAATATTATAATATATAATCACCCACACACCCTTCATTCAGCGACTGAACAATTATGTTTAACATGTACATGTAAGTGTCGTTATACCTGTTTTAACAGTATTATTATGATAACTTAACTCATAACATTATGATTTATAGGGTATCAACAAAAATACACCCACAAAATTTGTACTTAAACCGATTCCTCTTGATTTCATTTGTAATCAATAGTTCTGTTATGGCATATGGGAAATGACCTATGTTCGAGGCTTATGATACAGGCATATATTGGTAAACGTAAATAAATATAAACCAGAAACAGGACCTATATTCTGCTCCGGTACAATACACACACAAACTAACAAAAATAATGGGAATATATTAATGTAATGAGATGTTTATTATTGGAAAGAGCTTATTGACAAAAATGTCATGTATTGGATATCAAAGAACCTTGATGAGTTTGATGATAAATGTTTATTGTGGTCTTAAAAGTTTAATAGTCTTTCAGATTTTCATTGGGTAAAATAAGATTGGTAAGTTTCGTATAGATTAGTCTTCATAAAATATTGATGTTTTCAATTACACAAACCCCCCCCCCAGCTGGGCGGGGGGTTAGAAATAGCCCAGCTGTCGCACTACAGAGTGGTAGAAATCCACCACTGTGCCTGCTCGTTTGCCGTGAGCTGCAACCCGTGTCGTCTGATGATGGGATCCTGGTAGTTGAGTAGGGTCGGAGTATGGCAATTTTAAACTCCGATTCTTCAATACACTGCTTTGGCCTTGAGTTGGGTTAAACGGGAGGTCAGGAAGGCCCGCCCTGATCAATCGGCTGGTCACGTTTAGCCCTGATACCCTTTATTTAGTTACATTTTCTTTTTCGTTATATTAACTTTTTACGAAATATGTTATTTCATAAATATGTGTACCCTTTTACATTTGAGACAATGTGTATCAGAAGGCAGTGGCTTCAGGGTCAATTGGTTAAAATAGATGTTTGATTGACGATCGTTCACTTTCTTATGGTAGTCCATGCTTGGTCGGATACCACATTAAATATCAGTTGCTCAATTTAGTCTGTTCTAGACGAGTATGTCGGTGGTGTAACTTTGGCGTAGACCGAGATGGATATCCCCGGAATATGTCCCCTTGTTGGGCTCCGTGGCGGGTGAAGGACACCACCGATGAAACTATCAAAACTTAACATGGCCAACCAAAGAAACGCCAAGCGTTACCGATCTGATGATTCAGATTCCGGTGATGAAAATCATCGGTCAAGTTCTACTTTTCCTAGATTCTTATTAATCAAATCGACAGAAGAAAATAAAATCATAACAAAGCTCTCTCCTTTCGTAATTGAGAAGCAACTTTCAAGTGTTATTGGTACACCTACATCTGTAAAAAGTTTAAAAGACGGTTCTCTACTTGTTGAAATATCCACTAAACAGCAATCTATTAATCTTTTGAAACAAGACGTATTTTTTAAGGTCCCTGTCAAAATATCTGCTCATCCTTTTTTAAATTCATCAAAGGGTGTCATAAGATGCAGGGATCTTGAAAATTGCGAAACTGATGAAATAATTGAAAATTTAAAAAGTCAATGTGTTACAGATGTCAAAAGAATGCAATATTTCAGAGATGGTGTTGGGAAACCTTCCAACACTTACATTTTAACTTTTAATCATCCAATTGTGCCAAAAGAGATTAAAATTGGCTACCAAATAGTCAAGGTTGATTGCTACGTACCCAATCCCTTGCGCTGTTATCGTTGCCAAAAGTTTGGACATCATGAAGATAAATGTAACGGCATTCCAGTATGTGGTAAATGTTCTCTTGCTGGTGCCGATCATCAAATCTCTGCCTGTACCAATTCGGTCAAATGTGCAAATTGTGGTCTTAATCACGCTACAAGTTCAAAGGAATGTTCCTTTCGGCTTACACAGAAAGACATTCTTAGTGTAAAGTATAAGCATAATGTTAGTTTTGTGGAGGCCAAGAGGATTGTTGCTCAGCGGCAAAACACTCAAGCGAGTTTTCAAGGAGACAGCAGTTTTGCCAATAAAACAAGACCAACTGTCACTCCTGTTAACAGACCACCGCCACAGTCAAAGGAATGTACGACATGCCAACTCCTTTTGAAGGTTTTATCTGAAAAATTTCCTGACATCAGTCTGCAATTAAAAGCAATTATGTCAGATGAACAGCCCTCCACTTCTTCACATTCATCGTTACCATCAACTAAAAAAGCCACCTCTTCCAAACAAAATGAATCTTCTTCAAAACAAAATGAATCATGTTCAAAACAGAATGATTCTTCTTCAAAACAAAATGAATCTTCTTCAAAACAAAATGATTCTAATTTAAAACAAAATATACCTTCTTCAAAACCTTCAAAACAAAATGAAACTTCTTCAAAAATAAATAAATCTTCTACCGTTAAAGACATTTCAAAACATACAAGTAAATCACCTGATACCAATAAAACTTCAATTATTTCACTTAAACCAAACCAACAAAACAAACCTAGGTCGAAATCAATCTCAAAGCCCGATGCTGAAGGCTTTGAGAAACAAAGATCTAGAAAAATTAAAGTTCAATTAGATAATACAAGTGACTCTACAACTAAAATTAAAAACCGTTATGAGAAATTGGATGACATGGAGACACAGGAAACTGAGTCTCCTAGTCCATGGTCGGATCTGAAAGATGACTGGAATCATAATATTGATTCCTGGCAGACTTCGGTAGCTGAAATCAAAATATGTGAACCTGTATTCAAAGGACTTCCGAAATGAATTCCATAATCCAGTGGAACTGTCGTGGCTTTAAAGCCAATTTTGAGGAATTGTCTCTTCTAGTTAATGAAAATAAACCAGTAGCTATATGCTTACAAGAAACATTTTTAAAAGATAATGATAGTCTTTCTCTTAAATATCATTCATGTTATCATAAAACATCTGATGCAAATGCTCGAGCTTGTGGTGGGGTAGCAATAGTTGTTAACAACTCTGTTCCCCATAGCTTAGTCTCACTTACTACAACTCTGCAGGCAACTGCGGTAAGAATTTCATTTAGCAAAACAATTACCTTATGCTCTTTGTATCTTCCGACAAGTCAGCCACTTGATACAGACAAGCTCGTTGAACTTGTCAATCAGCTTCCAACACCTTTTATGATAGTTGGTGACTTCAATTCACACAATACGTTGTGGGGATGTAGAGACACCAATAAAAAAGGCCAACTATTAGAAGATTTTATTTTTAAACATGACCTTTGTATTTTGAATAATAAATCTCACACATATCTGCATCCTGCTACTGGTTCTTACTCATCTCTTGATCTTTCTATTTGTAGTCCTGATATATTTGTTGACTTTAAGTGGAAGGTGGAAGACGACCTTCATGGAAGTGATCATTTCCCTATAATTATCACTGAAACTGGGCCATCTGTCCTGGGGCGTCCGAGACGATGGAAGCTCCACAAAGCGAACTGGAATTTATTCCAGATGCGATGTGAACATTCCATTAATCCGGATGCTTTCTTGGAATGTGATGATCCTACACAACTATTTACTTCTTTAATGTATCAGGCTGCTAAAGAGGCAATTCCCCAAACTTCGACAAATCCAAAGCACCCTCGCAAACCTTGGTTTGATGAGGATTGCAAAAAGGCTATAGGAACACGCAAATCGGCTCTAAGGCAGTTTAACCTGAGGCCAACCCATCAAAATCATGTATACTTTAAAATAGCTAGAGCAAAAGCTCGTAAAACAATTAAGCACAGTAAACGTGCGTCTTGGAGACAGTATGTATCTAGATTAAATTCTAGATCATCTGTCAAAAAGACATGGGACATGATAAGGAAAATAAAAGGAAAGAGCAGTTCGCTTAGTGTGAATCATCTGAGCACCTCAGACGGTATCACCACCTCAAAGAAGGATATTGCCAACACGTTGGCAGATTCCTTTGCACAAAAGTCGTCCTCTTCAAACTATTCTCCAAAGTTTCAAAAATTTCAAAATCAAAAGGAGAAACGGAAAATTAACTTTAAATCGAAAAATGAAGAGGCCTACAATAAAGCTTTTACGTTAAAAGAATTAAAGTCGGCTCTCAAGAAGTGCCATGATACCGCTGCGGGTTCAGATGATATACATTATCAACTGATTAAACATTTACCTTTCCGGTCCCTTTCTTGTTTACTTGACGTCTATAATCAGGTTTGGCGAACGGGAAATCTTCCGAGATCTTGGAAAGAGGCCATCGTTATTCCAATTCCCAAGCCTGGTAAAGATACAACTAATCCTGGGAACTATCGTCCTATAGCCTTAACTAGCTGTATATGTAAAACCATGGAAAGAATGGTGAACGACAGACTTGTTTGGTTTCTCGAAAAGAACAAACTTATTACTACTTTCCAGTCTGGTTTTCGTAAACATAGAAGTACAGTGGATCATTTGATCCGTTTTGAAACTTTTATCAGAGAAGCATTCATTAAAAAGGAGCACGTTGTCTCCGTCTTCTTTGACTTAGAAAGTGCATATGACACTACCTGGAAATATGGTATTATGAATGACCTCTATGATTTTGGTATAAGAGGTCGCCTTGCTTATTTCATTTCTGCTTTTTTAAATGAACGTCAGTTCAAAGTTCGTGTTGGTGATACTTTGTCTGATCCACATGAACAGGAAATGGGTGTTCCCCAGGGATGCATTCTTTCTGTAACACTTTTTAGTGTGAAGATTAATAACATTATCAAATCTGTTAACCCTGGAGTTGAATGTTTTCTATATGTTGATGATTTCTGTATTTGCTACAGATCAAAACATATGCATACAATTGAAAGACAATTGCAACAAGTTTTGAATAATTTGCAAAAATGGTCAAACGAAAATGGCTTTAAATTCTCTAAAAGCAAGACCAAATGTATGCACTTTTGTCAACTTCGTAAACACCACCTAGATCCTGATTTAACACTAGATGGCACTCGTATTGACGTTGTGTCTGAATTTAAATTCCTTGGTCTATTATTCGATCCGAAACTGACTTTTGTTCTTCATATTAAATATCTTAGAAATAAATGCCAGAAAGCATTAAATCTTTTACGCGTTGTTTCCCACATGGATTGGGGTGCTGACCGTAAAGTCCTCTTAAGACTTTACAGGTCATTAATACGATCTAAATTAGACTACGCATGTATTGTTTATGGCTCAGCACGAAAGTCATACATTGCAACACTTGATACAATTCACCATTAGGGGATTACGGCTAGCCTTGGGCGCTTTTCGAACATCGCCTGTCAAAAGTCTCTACGTAGAAGCCAATGAACCATCGTTAAATTTACGCCGAAAAAAACTAGCTATGCAGTATTTTTTAAAACTTAAGTCTAATCCTTCAAATCCCACTCATAGAGTTGTTTTCAACCCTTTATAAAATGAATTATTTTTAAAGAAGGAACGGGTAATACCGCCTTTTGGTATCCGTTACGGTCCAGACGTCGCAAGGCTTGATGTTGATCTTGAGGACATCGCGAGGCAGGAGATTTCAGATTCTCCACCTTGGACTCTAGATAGTCCATCCTTCATTTATGATCTTGCGACCGATAAAAAGGCTTGCACAGATCCTATTGTTTTTAAATCCAAGTATATTGAAATTAAAAATACATATTATAACTTTGAGCGTATTTATACGGATGGTTCTAAGGATGGCAAAAGGGCAGCTGCTGCCGCAGTTCCTGATGGCGATGTTATAACATTTCGACTACCAGATAATTCTTCTATTTTTTCCGCCGAGTTAAAGGCAATAGATTTAGCTTTGGACTTTATTAAATCAGAAGGTTATTGGCGGTACATTATATTTACCGACTCATTGTCTGCTATGCAGGCACTTCAGAATGAGAAAATTAAAAATCCTCTTGTTGTTAATCTCCTCTCCAAACTATCATATATATGTGCTACAGCGAATATAGTATTTTGCTGGATCCCCAGTCATATGGGTATTCGCGGTAATGAACAAGCTGACTTGGCAGCAAAATCTGCTCTTTCACAAGATATCTTGCCATTTAAAATACCTCTTTTTGATTTTAAACCTTTAATAAACGTTTTACTATACGATGATTGGCAAAGTGATTGGAATGAGCAAGTGAATAATAAACTCCACTCAATCAAGCCAGTACTTGGTAAGTGGCTGCAAGCTTTACGATCCATTCGCCGAGAAGAAATTGTTCTTGCTCGTTTACGCATTGGACACACATGGTTAACTCATGCATACTTACTGAAAGGTGAGGAAGCACCTCAATGTATTCCATGTTATACACAACTTTCAGTACAACACATTCTTCTGGAATGTGCTGATTTCGCCCCAATACGTGATAGATTTTTCAAGGCTCAAAGTATGCGTCAGCTCTTTGAGTCTGTCAAACCGGCACTTTTATTTGATTTCCTTAGGGAAATTAATATTTTTAATAAGATATGATTATTTCTTAAATCGTGCTTTTGCACATGCATTACTTTTACAGATCATGTTCCACATTTCCTTTGATATTATTTATCTTCATGTTAAGTATTACATAGTAATGTTGGGCTTTTTTGCCTATATCTTATTTTACATTGGCTTACATGTTATTTTATATATATTTTAGGTATCGCATACATCATGTTTGATTATTTCACCATTTACATTAAGTAAATTATTAAGCGCCCAAAATGACCTTAGTTGTCGACGGGCCTTAAAACACCATTCATTCATTCATTCAATTACACAAATATTGCTTTGATAAGAACGCCGATGGGAAAAGGTATAAAGTTGCATTTCAAGACATTGTATGTTCAGATCAGGCTATACATCTGCTCCCTATTCCCAGACTATACGCATAATGACGGACGATTATAGCAAAGTTTTATTGGTTGGTAAAATGTACATATTGTATATATTGGGCTGACTGTGAAGATGCATGGGTTGATCTGGATCTATACTGCGCAGCAAGTCTACCGCTAAACCTTCCCATATAACAGTTGTTATAATAATAACCACGATCCGCGGCGGATTTAGTATTGAACGCCGATTTCGACAAATGTTCTAATAAACAAGGCGTTTCCTGGGACATCCCGGACATAACTGCTATTCGTAAGGTATTCTTCGTCGTAAGCAGAATATACAATATAAGTAATGCTAGAAACATAGGCTTCACAGTTTTCATTTGAGAAAAGTAATCAAAAACACACATGAACGTGTCACTACAAATATGTTCAATTTATAAGTTTATAATAATAATAACGGTACTGCCTTCGTCTGAGAAGATTTGGGAGAGAAAAAACCAACCCAGGACCGTGTGTCTATAAATAGTTACTCCTGATGGTTCATACTATACTACAGTAATAATACCATATAGAGAGGCTTTTAATAGCAACACGCCTTTGCTACATGTAGTAATACAATTTCTCTGAAATAATTCATCCTACCCACACTGCGTCAGCAGTTCTCAAATGCTGCAACATATCTCTTGAGAACACGATATCGTATGACACGTTCAGGGCAGAATTAACAATGTCCATATGCCTAAACTGTGCATTTTTCCAAAGCCCGTAATTGTTCCTGTGTCTTTCAATGAGGGTTGGAACAATATCTATACCGGTGTACAGTACGCCTGACCGCTTTCCTACAAGCTCCCTCATCTAGAAGAAATCTCCACAAGGAACGTCGATGATCGTTATGACAGTCTTGTTGAGATGGATCTTCAGGCGCTCGATAAACATTTCAATAGCGAAAGTGGTGCCTGAAATATGAAGTAATATTTACTTGTTTGTTTCGTTTGTATTGTGTCTTTTCCGATTTAAACAATGTTTCAGTTATAACACGGCGTGTTCTTTGTAAGTGACAAGAACAACGGGTCCATTGCTCCTGACATCACATTCACTGCCTGTGTACACGTAATAAACCCTCTATGTCAACTTTAGTTTTACTATACTAGTTGTACGCCAATATACCTGTATAGGGCGCCATTACTGAGAGGCAATACATGCTATACCCACACATCTACAGGCGATTGTTTGTGAAAGTGTTGCTTAATATCAGAGAATGAGTTCAGCGTGAATTAACAAAAACCTATGTGACAAAATAAAGTCGATTCTGCGTCTTACTGCATCTGCGTACAGTGACGACTTAGATGAACCTGTTGGTCCACACGGTTTAACCTTCGCTGTCCGGGTACATGCTTTTAAATTATTGATGAAACATTGTGCTTAAATCTAGAAGTTTTACTTTACTACTTTTACTCCAATGTACCTTTATATGGCCCTATTACGGAGAATCAATAATACCCCCAAATTACCAGACGGACTTCATATGTTTACTTATACAAAGTGTGTTTTATTTATGTGAGCACGCCGACTCTAACAGTATGTCAGTTATATCACGACAATCATATCTCCCGGGTACAACATAGTGCTAGACTTGGATTATGTTCCTTGACCAAGGGCATTTCACTGTGTCCTCAGAAATCAGGGACAACACTTAGGACGCTCGGTCACATCTCAATGACGCCAATATTTCGGCTTCGATAGATTAAGCTGTTATAATGTTGTCTCTCTTGTTCATATGGTAATTTACGCCATGTTAAAACAAATATGTTAGATCACGGTGATAGTTATCGAATTCATGATGCCTGAGTAAATAAATGAATGTAAGGCTAGGCAATGTTCTTTGCCCAACGGCACGCCACCATTACCGTCTGGATAGGGGATCGGACCGGGAACGTCCGGTTACACGTCCCTTTCGCTTACCAAACGACCACGGCGGACAAACCGTAAACAAGGTAGGGGAACTTACCTGTGCTGCTTGCAATGTATATCCAGTTCCGTACACTTTATGTTCTGGAGACATTCTATGTTCACGAGGAGGGTATAATTTGTTCTGGAATGACTCTTGTCTCTTCGCGTCATCCTCTGTGTTCTCGTCAAGGCCATTGGCTATATTAGTGTAACGTTGAAAGTTGTCTTGCTTACCTACTAATTCATGCACACCTCCCGATAAACAGTCGTATATTATCCCATCCTGGTGCAAATGATAAGAACATTTTAAGCAAAACTAGAGACACATTTAATTTTAATGTTAGAGGCTTAACACCTTTTTCAAACGATATTACAGACAGATAACGGCGGTCTCATACCGTACGCTTCCTTCCATTCTCAAATCAGTCATCGGTACAACATTGTTGCCAGACACATAGTTACCTTCGATGATAAACTTTATCAACCATTGGTGGAAGGCAAATAGTGTTAGTAACGCAAATTCACAGAACAGGAGATCCAACTGGGACCTCTTTTATCAATAGCCCCCGTCGGTACTGACTTAGCTAATGCGGGTCAACATTAAACGAATTGGCATAGTATCAGCCTAAAACAGAACAGAACGGAACATAATTTTGTTTAACCAATCAAATTTAACAAAATTGTCATCGTCATATACGGAGAGTTATAACATACATGTAACAATAGCAATTGTTTAATACAGTTAAATACACAATTTACATTTGAATTAGAAAATAGGTAATGTTGTTGTAGGCGGAAGTAACTATAGGTGTTCGTGGTTATTGATTGTATATATTGTTTCGCGCATAACTATAATCAAGGGAGATCATAAGTCGAATGCCTCATCTTCTTAAGAACGACATGTTTATGTTCCTTCTTTCTGATAAAAAGCAGCGCATGGAAACTATGGGATTTCAATAGCTTCTTTGGAGCTTAAGCAAAGAAACAAACATTATGGAAACATGAGAAATTTATCATAATGATTTACAACAATATATTCCAAAGTTGCCTACACGCAGATGCCTCTAATTGTGTTTCTTTTCGGAAAGAGAATCTTAACCTCTTAGTTTAAATTGCAGCGACAGTTCACTTATTCATGATGGTTCGGTTAAAAAACCAGTACTAAACTAGTAAATGGGACTCGGGATATAGCCAACTCGACGAAGTTACCCACTCGGTCACGATGGATATCCTTCTAGATAGCTTGCACTGTACTGTACTGTATATTATTAGTTATTTGGTCAGTAACAGACCAAATAACTGATTTATTTCATCGACCACCTTTCATGAGCAAAAACAAATTGATAATTTTTCATTTCATTATTAAAATGGCGTGTGCTGTCATTTTAAAATTATATATAAAAGTTATATATATAATTAAAACTGTACTGTACTTTATATAAAGTGTTATATAAGACAAGATGGTGGAGAGAATTGTTTGTAAAGCCCGACGATGTGGCAAAATGTATCTCACAGTCAAGACCAATATCTTCACCACTCACATGTTGCTTTCAAAAGTGTGTCAGAAGATTCTGTCAACGTGTTTAGATCCTGATTAAACTTGGCAGACAGAGTTATCTTAACCTACATTGTACAAATATGTCAACGTGTACTTTTTCGCACGGACGGACACTATTGGCGACTATCATCCCTTTCAGTCCTTTTTATATATGACCGGTAGCGACGCGGGCTGTCAATCGAGGGGTTGTAAGTTAGAAATAGTAGCGACGCAGGCTGTCAATCGAGGGGTTGTGAGTTCGAAGTATCAACGAGGGCTGTCAATCCAACGGTTGTGAGTTATAACTAGTAGGGACGCGGGCTGTAATCGATGTAAAACTAATTACTTTCGCTCTGTCAGCGCCAATGTCAATAACTTAGGTTGTTGCAAACAATACAGATCAATGTGAGACAGCTCTTTACTGGCTCAACTGAAACCATCATGGCTTGTCATTTAGTTATCAAAGTATTTAAAAACACTTATTACATGAAAAATGAGTTCTTCTGAAATTGAGCATGAAAGAGTCTACTTCAGGAAATTCAGTTCTGAACGGGTTCAGCTTACTTACCACATTGTTGTATGTCTTGCCTTGTGAAACAAATCAATCGGCAATGTCGGACCAGTCGTGTTCTACACCTGCATCTGTAATATAGAAGTCGTGTACGGTTGATAATCGATCTGCGACGATGTTTATTTACCCTTTCCCACATACAACAGCTTTGATGAGAAAATCTAGGCAAAAAGTAGAGAAAAACTTCATAGATGAAAAAATAATTATTGAATAGAGTTGAAAGCATTGTAGCAAAAGTAGAAATTGCTCATGACGTTTTCAAAAGTCGTCTGCAGCAGGAAAGGGTTCACCGAGTTTTTGGTAAACGAATTCTGCAGCAAATACAGTTTGACAAAAGCGAGACATGGATAATGCTTTTAGTGAGGAATTTATCAATATTTCCAAATAATCTTTATGATTATACCCTCATTTATGGAGATATTCTATAATTCTGTCTATATATTTTCAAAGTAATTCGCTGCAGGATAAATGGACCAGAAGTAGTGGACAGCTACTAAGGAAACACCATTATATAACTGGACAATGGATGAAAGCGTGTTCGATCCCCCGACTTTCAACACTGAACACAAATTAATCAAATGGCCAATCTGACTAAAGTACACGATCTGATAATAATTTGACTAGGTTTGGCTTGATATGGTACTCTGTATATTGGCTCTAGCTTTACACAACCCTCTTAGGAACAATCAAAATAAGCTCTCGAAGGAAAAATGATATATAGTCGGACACTATATAGAGTCGGACATTTTTCTTTGCGTTTTTTAATATTGACTTCTCGATGCTTTGATTCAAGGTCTTGACAGATTCGCACCCTTTGTTATATGACGATTTTCCGATCTCTTCCAAAGTTAACGAAAGAAAGAAAACATTTGCGCGAATTTCAAAAAACACAAACCACGCATTATATCCGACTATCTACGTTGACTGTCCGTTAATCACGACGTTTCAAGTGTAACTAACCAGTATTATTGGTTCATTAATCACGACGTTTCATGTGTAACTAACCAGTATTATTGGTTCATTAATCACGACGTTTCATGTGTAACTAACCAGTATTATTGGTCCGTTAATCATGGCATGTCTTGTGTAACTAACCAGTAGTATTGGTCCGTTAATCACGGCATGTCTTGTGTAAATAACGAGTAGTATTGGTCCGTTAATCACGACATGTCATGTGTAACTAACCAGTAGTATTGGTCCGTTAATCACGACATGTCATGTGTAACTAACGAGTAGTATATGTCCGTTAATCACGACATGTCATGTGTAAATAACGAGTAGTATATGTCCGTTAATCACGACATGTCATGTGTAACTAACCAGTAGTATTGGTCCGTTAATCACGACATGTCATGTGTAACTAACCAGTATTATCGGTCCGTTAATCACGATGTTTCATGTGTAGCTAAACAGTATTATTGGTCCGTTAATCACGACGTGTCATGTGTAACTAACCAGTAGTATTGGTCCGTTAATCACGACATGTCATGTGTATCTAACCAGTATTATTGGTCCGTTAATCACGACGTGTCATGTGTAACTAACCAGTAGTATTGGTCCGTTAATCACGATGTTTCATATGTAACTAACCAGTAGTATTGGTCCGTTAATCACGATGTTTCATATGTAACTAACCAGTATTATTGGTCCGTTAATCACGACGTATCATGTGTAACTAACCAGTAGTATTGGTCCGTTAATCACGATGTTTCATATGTAACTAACCAGTATTATTGGTCCGTTAATCACGACGTATCATGTGTAACTAACCAGTATTATTGGTCCGTTAATCACGACGTGTCGTGTTTAGCTAACCAGTAGTATTGGTTGGTTAATCACGACGTGTCATGTGTAACTAACCAGTATTATTGGTCCGTTTATCACGACTTGTCATGTGTAACTAACCAGTATTATTGGTCCATTAATCACGACGAATCATGTGTAACTAACCAGTATTATTGGTCCGTTAATCACGATGTGGCATGTGTAACTAACCAGTATTATTGGTCCGTTAATCACGGCATGTCTTGTGTAACTAACCAGTATTATTGGTCCGTTAGTCACGACGTGTCATGTGTAACTAACCAGTGTCATTGGTCCGTTAATCACGACGTTTCATGTGTAACTAACCAGTATTATTGGTCCGTTAATCATGACGTGTCATGTGTAACTAACCAGTATTATTGGTCCGTTAATCACGGCATGTCTTGTGTAACTAACCAGTAGTAATGGTTCATTAATCACGACGTTTCATGTGTAACTAACCAGTATTATTGGTCCGTTAATCACGGCATGTCTTGTCTAACTAACCAGTGTTATTGGTCCGTTAATCACGACGTTTCATGTGTAACTAACCAGTATTACTGATCCGTTAATCACGACGTGTCATGTGTAACTAACCAGTATTACTGATTGGTCAATCACGACGCTTCATTTGTAACTAACCAGTGTTATATGTCCGTTAATCACGACGTATCATGTGTAGTTAACCAGTAGTATTGGTCCATTAATCATGGCATGTCTTGTGTAACTAACTATCGTTAATGATCCGTTAATCACGACGTTTCATGTGTAACTAACCAGTGCTATTGGTTCGTTAATCATGACGTGTTATGTGTATCTAACCCGTGTTATTGGTTCGTTAATCACGACGTTTCATGTGTAACTAACCAGTGTCATTGGTTCGTTTATCACGACGTTTCATGTGTAACTAACCGGTATTATTGGTTCGGTAATCATGACGTGTTATGTGTAACTTACCAGTGTTATTGGTCCATTTATCACGACGTGTTATGTGTAACTAACCAGTGTTATTAACCAGTGTTATTGGTTCTTTAATCACGACGTGTCATGTGTAACTTACCAGTGTTATTGGTCGTTAATCACAAAGTGCTATGGGTAACTAACCAGTAGTATTGGTCCGTTAATCATGACGTTTCGTGTGTAACTAACCAGTAGTATTGTTTTTTGTAATCATGACGTGTCAGGTGTAATATACCAGTGAGATTGGTTTGTTAATAATGACGTTTCATGTGTAACTAACCAATGTTATTGGTCCGTTAATCACGACGTTTCATGTGTAACTAACCAGTATTATTGGTCCGTTAATCACGACGTTTCATGTGTAACTAACGAGTGTTATTGGTCCGTTAATCACGACGTTTCATGTGTAACTTATCAGTATTATTGGTCCGTTAATCACGACGTTTCATGTGTAACTAACCAGTGCTATTGGTTCGTTAATCATGACGTGTTATGTGTATCTAACCCGTGTTATTGGTTCGTTAATCACGACGTTTCATGTGTTACTAACCAGTGTCATTGGTTTGTTAATCACGACGTTTCATGTGTAACTAACCGGTATTATTGGTTCGGTAATCATGACGTGTTATGTGTAACTTACCAGTGTTATTGGTCCATTTATCACGACGTGTTATGTTTAACTAACCAGTGTTATTACCAGTGTTATTGGTTCTTTAATCACGACGTGTCATGTGTAACTTACCAGTGTTATTGGTCCGTTAATCACAAAGTGCTATGGGTAACTAACCAGTAGTATTGGTCCGTTAATCATGACGTTTCGTGTGTAACTAACCAGTAGTATTGGTTCTGTAATCATGACGTGTCAGGTGTAATATACCAGTGAGATTGGTTTGTTAATAATGACGTTTCATGTGTAACTAACCAATGTTATTGGTCCGTTAATCACGACGTTTCATGTGTAACTAACCAGTATTATTGGTCCGTTAGTCACGACATTTCATGTGTAACTAACGAGTGTTATTGGTCCGTTAATCACGACATGTCATGAGTAACTATCCAATGTTATTTGTCCCTTAATCACGACGTTTCAAGTTTAACTAACCAGTAGTAATGACCCGTTAATGACGACGTTACATGTGTAACTAACCAGTGTCATTTGTTCGTTAATCACGACGTTTCATGTGTAACTAACCAGTAGTATTGGTTCGTTAATCACAACGTTTCATGTGTAACTAACCAGTATTATTGGTTCGGTAATCATGACGTGTTATGTTTACTAACTAGTGTTATTGGTCCGTTAATCACGACGTTTCATGTGTAACTAAACAGTGTTATTGGTTCGTTAACAACGACGTGTTATGTGTAACTTACCAGTGTTTTTGGTCCATTAATCACGACGTGTTATGTGTAACTAACCAGTGTTGTTGGTCCGTTAATCACAATGTGCTATGGGTAGCTTACCAGTAGTATTGGTCCGTTAATCACGAAGTTTCGTGTGTAACTTACCAGTAGTATTGGTTCTGTAATCATGACGTGTCATGTGTAACATACCAGTGAGATTGGTTCGTTAATAATGACGTTTCATGTGTAACTAACCAGTGCTATTGGTTCGTTAATCACGACGTTTCATGTGTAACTAACCAATGTTATTGGTCCGTTAATTACGACGTTTCAAGTTTAACTAACCAGTGTTATGGGTTCATTAATCACGACGTGTCATGTGTAACTAACCAGTATTATTGATTCGTTAATCGCGATGGTTCATGTGTAACTAAACCGTATTATTGGCCCGTTAATCACGACGTGTCATGTGTAACTAACCAGGATTATTGGTCCGTTAATCGCGAAGTGTCATGTGTAACTAACCAGTGCTTTTGGTCCGTTAATCACGACGTTTTATGTGTAACTAACGATTGTTATTGGTCCGTTAATCACGAAGTTTTATGTGTAACTAACCAGTTGTATTGGTTCATTAATCACGACATGTCATGTGTAACTAACCAGTATTATTGGTCAGTTAATCACGATGTGTCATGAGTAACTATATAGTGTTATTGGTTCGTTAATCACGACGTTTCATGTTTAACTAACCAGTAGTATTGGTCTGTTAATAACGACGTTTTATATGTAACTAGACAGTATTATTGGTTCGTTAATCAAGACGTGTTATGTGTAACTAACTAGTGCTATTGGTCCTTTAATCACGACGTGTCATGTGTAACTAACCATTGTTATTGGTCCGTTAATCACAACGTGCTATGGGTATCTTACCAGTAGTATTGGTCCGTTAATCACGAAGTTTGGTGTGTAACTTACCAGTAGTATTGGTTCGGTAATCATGACGTGTCATGTGTAACATACCAGTGAGATTGGTTCGTTAATAATGACGTTTCATGTGTAACTAACGAGTGTTATTGGTCCGTTAATTACGACATTTCATGTGTAACTTACCAGTGTTATTGGTCCGTGAATCACGACATGTCATGAGTAACTATCCAGTGTTATTTGTCCGTTAATCACGACGTTTCAAGTTTAACTAACCAGTAGTAATGATCTGTTAATGACGACGTTTCATGTGTAACTAACCAGTATTATTGGTCCGTTAATTATGACGTGTCATGTGTAACTAACCAGTGGTATAGGTACGTTAATCACGACGTTTCATGTGTAACTAACCAGTTGTATTGGTCCGTTAATCGCGAAGTGTCATGTGTAACTTACCAGTGTTTTTGGTCTGTTAATCACGACGTTTCATGTGTAACTAACGATTGTTATTGGTCCGTTAATCACGAAGTTTTATGTGTAACTAACCAGTTGTATTGGTTCATTAATCACGACATGTCATGTGTAACTAACCAGTATTATTGGTCCGTTAATCACGATGTGTCATGAGTAACTAGACAGTATTATTGGTTCGTTAATCACGACGTGTCATCTGTAACTAACCAGTATTGTTGTTCCGTTAATCACGACGATTCATGCGTAACTAACCAGTGCTATTGGTTCATTAATCACGACGATTTTTGTGTAACTAAACAGTGTTATTGGTTCGTTAATCACGAAGTGTTTTGTGTAACTAACCAGTGTTATTGATTCGTTAATCACGACGTGTTATGTTTAACTAACCAGTGTTATTGGTCCGTTAATCATGACGTGTCATGTGTAACTAACCAGTGTTATTGGTCCGTTAATCACGACGTTTCGTGTGTAACTAACCAGTGTTATTGGTTCGTTAATCACGACGTTTCATGTGTAACTAACCAGTATTATTGGTCAGTTAATCACGACGTTTCATGTGTAACTAACCATTGTTATGGGTTCGTTAAATACGACTTGTCATGTTTAACAAATCAGTATTATTGGTCCTTTAATCCCGACGTTTCCTGTGTAACTAAACAGTATTATTGGTCCGTTAATCACGACATGTTATGTGTAACTTACCCGAATTATTGGCCCGTTAATCACGACGTGTCATGTGTAACTAACTAGTATTATTGGCCCGTTAATCACGACGTTTCATGTGTAACTTACCCGTATTATTGGTCCGTTAATCACGACGTTTCATGTGTAACTAACGAGTGTTATTGGTCCGTTAATTACGACATTTCATGTGTAACTTACCATTGTTATTGGTCCGTTAATCACGAATTGTCTAGAGTAACTATCATGTGTTATTTGTCCGTTAATCACGACGTTTCATGTTTAACTAACCAGTAGTAATGGTCCGTTAATGACGACGTTTCATGTGTAACTAACCAGTAGTATTGGTCCGTTAATCACGACGTTTCATGTGTAACTAATCAGTATTATTGGTCCGTTAATCATGACGTGTCATGTGTAACTAACTTGTATTATTGGTCCGATAGTCATGACGTGTCATGTGCAACTAACCAGTATTATTGGTTCGTTAATCACGACGATTCATGCGTAACTAACCAGTAGTATTGGTCAGATAATCCTGACTCCAGTTAGTCAATCGTTATGCTAAACGCCAAGGAGGGTAATCCGTTACGTCAATATTTAAAGTTTTTAGTTTGACTTAGATCGAACCGGCGACCTACCGCACCTGAGACGGACGCTCTACCAATAGACCTCCGAGGCGATTTTTACTGTCAATATACATTGATCATTAGATGAAAGAGAACAAATAAACTCATGATAAATTCTTCTAAAATACGGAGTTTCAATTATCTGCAAAATAATTGGAACATTTCCGTAAAACATCATTAACACGAGTACACGGATTGCTTGATTGTATGGCGTTATGCCGATTGCAACACATGTTAAGTTATATCAAGGCATTTTCTAGGTCAGTAACTGGTATTACTTGTACATATATCCTGACACCAATGAGTCATTAATAATACTAACACCACCATCATGAGAGCAAAGGAGGGAAATACATAACTTTCAGTGTTTAGTATGACCCGCTGATGATTGGACCTATGACCTCCCCAACACTTGAGGCGGACGTTCTACCACTATACCACCGAGTATATATAGATACTCCATTGCCCCTAAATGTTGTATTGGTTTATTTTAGCTACTTTAAAGCAATATCATGCATGTTTTGCCTAGACTCATACTGTAAGTTATTCAACATCTTTCGAATATATTTTTTAAAACATTATATAATCATCTTTCAAATATGTTAACCATTTATCTGGCAAACATCCATGGCCAAGTGGTTTGTGTCGGAGGTGTCCCGGGTGCGATGTAGCACATATATATGATAGTTCAGACACGAGATTAACAACAAGAGGATTTTTAATTTTCTCATTCTGAAGTGCCTGCATAGCAGACAATGAGTCGGTAAATATAACATACCGCCAATAACCTTCTGATTTAATAAAGTCCAACGCTAAATGTATTGCCTGTAACTCGGCGGAAAAAATAGAAGAAATATGTGGTAGTCGAAATGTTATTACATCGCCATCAGGAACTGCGACAGCAGCAGTCCTTTTGCCATCCTTAGAACCTAATTTATATTTTCTTGGATTTAAAAACAATAGGATCTGTGCAGGCTTTGTTATCGGTCTCAATATTATAAATGAATGATAGACTACTTAGAGTCCAAGGTGTGGAGCATCTGAAATATCTTGCTTTGCGATGTCGTCAAGATCAATATCAAGCTTTGCGACTTCTGGGCCGTAACGGATCCCAAAAGGCGGTATTACCCGTTCCTTCTCTAACAATAATTCCTTATGTAAAGGGTTGAAAACAACTCTATGAGTGGTATTTGAAGGATTAGACTTAAGTTTTAAGAAATACTGCATAGCTAATTTTTCGGCGTAAATTTAACGATGGTTCATTGGCTTCTACGTACAGACTTTTGACGGGCGAGGTTCGAAAAGCGCCCAAGTCTAGCCGTAAACCCTGATGGTGAATGGTATTAAGTGTTTCAATGTATTAATTTCGTGCTGAGCCATAAACAATACATGCGTAGTCTAATTTAGATCGTATTTATGACCTGTAAAGTCTCATGAGGACTTTATGGTCAGCACCCCAATCCATGTGGGAAACAACGCGTAAAAGATTTAATGCTTTCTGGCATTTATTTCTAAGATATTTAATATGAGGAACAAAAGTCAGTTTTGGGTCCAACAATAGAGCAAGGAATTTGAATTCAGGCACAACTTCAATACGAGTGCCATCTAGTGTTAAATCTGGATTTAGGTGGTGTTTACGAAGTTGACAAAAGTGCATACATTTGGTCTTGCTTTTAGAGAATTTAAAGCCATTTTCGTGTGACCATTTTTGCAAATTATTCAAAATTTGTTGCAATTGTCTTTCAATTGTATGCATATGTTTTGATCTTTAGCAAATACAGAAATGATCAACGTATTGAAAACATTTAACTCCAGGGTTAACATATTTGATAATGTTATTAATCTTCACACTAAAAAGTGAAACAGAAAGAATGCATCCCTGGCGTTCATTTAAACAAGCAGAAATAAAATAAGCAAGGCGACCTCTTATGCCAAAATCATAGAGGTCATTCATAATACCATATTTCCAGGTGGTGTCGATTGCACTTTCTAAGTCAAATAAGACGGAGACAACGTGCTCCTTTTTAATGAATGCTTCTCTGATAAAAGTTTCAAAACGGATCAAATGATCCACTGTGCTTCTATGTTTACGAAAACCAGACTGGAAAGTAGTAATAAGTTTGTTATTTTCGAGAAACCAAACAAGTCTGTCGTTCACCATTCTTTCCATGGTTTTAAATATACAGCTAGTTAAGGCTATAGGACGATAATTCCCATGATTAGTAGTATCTTTACCAGGCTTGGGAATTGAAATAACGATGTCCTCTTTCCGAGATCTCGGGAGATTCCCCGATCGCCAAACCTGATTATAGACGTCAAGTAAACAAGAAAGGGACGGAAAGGTAAATGTTTAATCAGTTGATAGTGTATATCAGCTGAACCCGCAGCGGTATCATGGAACTTCTTGAGAGCTGATTTTAATTATTTTAACGTAAAAGCTTTATTGTAGGCCTCTTCATTTTTCTATTTAAAGTTAATTGTCTGTCTCTTCTTCTGCTTTTTAAATTTGTGAAACTTCGAAGAATAGTTTGAAGAAGACGACTTTTGAGCAAAGAAATCTGCTAAAGTGTTGGCAATATCCTTCTTTGAGGTAGTGATACCGTCTGAGGTGCTCAGATGATTCACACTAAGCGAACTGATTTTTCCTTTTATTTTCCTTACCATGTCCCATGTCTTTTTGACAGATGATCTAGCATTTAATCTAGATACATACTATCTCAAAGACGCACGTTTACCTTGCTTAATTGTGTTGCGAGCTTTTGCTCTAGCTATTTTAAAGTATACATGATTTTGATTAGTTGGCCTCAGGTTAAACTGCCTGGTAGCCGATTTGCGTGTTCCTATAGCCTTTTTGCAATCCTCATCAAACCAAGGTTTACGATTTGTCGAATTTGGGGAATTGTCTCTTTAGCAGCCTCATACATTAAAGTTATAAAAAGTTGTGTAGGGTCATCATATTCCAAGAAAGCATCCGCATTAATGGAATGTTCACATCGCATCTGGAATAAATTCCAGTTCGCTCTGTGGAGCTTCCATCGTTTCGGACGCCCCTGGACAGATGGCCCAGTTTCAGTGATAATTATAGGAAAATTATCACTTCCATGAAGGTCGTCATCCATCTTCCACGTAAAGTCAACAAATATATCAGGACTACAAATAAAAAGTTCAAGAGATGAGTAAGAACCAGTAGCTGGATGCAGATATGTGTGAGATTTATTATTCAAAATACAAGGTCATGTTTAAAAATAAAATATTCTAATAGTTGGCCTTTTTTATTGGTGTCTCTACATCCCCACAACGTATTGTGTGAATTGAAGTCACCAACTATCATTACTGGTTTTGGAAGCTGATTGACAAGTTCAACCAGCTTGTCTGTATCAAGAGGCTGACTTGGCGGAAGATACAAAGAAAATAAAGTAATGGTTTTGCTAAATGAAATTCTTACCGCAGTTGCCTGCAGAGTTGTAGTCAGTTAGACTAAGCTATGGAGAACAGAGTTGTTAACAACTATTGCTACCCCACCACAAGCTCGAGCACTTGCATTAGATGTTTTATGATAACATGAATGATATTTAAGAGACAGACTATCATTATCTTTTAAAAATGTTTCTTGTAAGCACATAGCTTCTGGTTTCTTTTCATTATCTAGAAGAGACAATTCCTCAAAATTGGCTTTAAATCCACGACAGTTCCACTGGATTATGGAATTCATTTCAAATCGCCTTGGAATACAGGTTCACACATTTCGGTTTCAGCTACCGAAGTCTGCCAAGACTCAATATTATGATTCCAGTCATCTTTCGGATCCGACCGTGGACTAGGAGACTCAATTTCCTGTGTCTCCATGTCATCCAATTTTTCATAACGGTTTTTAATTTTAGGTGCAGAGTCACTAGTATTATCTAATTGAACTTTAATTTGTCTAGATCTTTGTTGCTCAAAGCCTTCAGCATCGGGTTTTGATGGAGATTGAGATTGATTTCGACATAGGTTTGTTTTGTTGGTTTGGTTTAAGTGAAATAATTGAAGTTTTATTGGTATCAGGTGATTTACTTGTATGTTTTTGAAATGTTTTTAACGGTAATATTCTTGAAATATTCATACATTATATTGTCAGTAGAGCATGCCTTATTAGCACCTAACTTTTTAATACATTTTCCTATTTCTTTAAGAGATTCATTTGATTTCATGTCATAGTCATTCACAAAATTCTGACCATCAGTATCTTCTTTGATATAAATATCTGATCATATTGTTTCAAAATGCTCAAAAAAATCACAAAGCTCAATATCAGAGTTGACTTCGTCCATTCGTCTTATGTTTAAACAGTTTTTATTTTTTAAGTTTTCAAGTTCCTTAGCCAAATGTATGTTATACGTTTGATTTATTATACAATGGAACTCATTATCTTTCTTTTTCAAAAGAATTTCTTTTCTAGTTTCATCGGTTTTTTTTTATAACTTCTTATATATCAACTGTCTTGGCCACTTTGGGAAGGGGAAGGCTGAATAAGAATGGAAACCATAGTCTGACCCTCGCTTTGACCGTAATATTCAGCTAAATGAGTCTAAACGATTGGAGCTCCAGCAGGTGGTGGGGTGGTATTGGTTTCGTACCTGATATATGTTATCTCAATGTGACATAAGGTATCGCACCAATATCAGATTTCCTGTCCGCTGCGATATGATCTTAGCTGTTGAAATTGGTATGAAACTCTAAACAAAGGCATTTGTTGTACATTCGATAACATTCGAATATCCGTTCGTGTTGGAGGTAGCTCGTTTAGGTATTTTTATCAGACGTACGTACTAAACACATACGGTTACGAACAGGCAGACCATTATAACGATATTTACAAATATGAGCATTTATGCCTCTTTCAACAATTTATCATTGATATAACGTCGTTTCCTGGGTCATTTACCAGTACCACAGTTCATTTATCCGGACACCAGCCAGTCAGTCGTAATGCTATCTCCGCAACCCTGAACGCACAGGAGGGCAGCCATTGCCAAGTCAAGCTTAAAGAATTTGGTATGACCTGGCCAGAAATCGAATCCACGCGCACTCGAGGCGGACGCTCTACCACTACACCACCGAGGCGTATGTATAGGTGTTGTAAAATGAGTAAGGTTGGGATATCAAGACGTTTCCTGGTTAAGTTACCAGTACTCCTGGTCCATTTAGCATGACACCAGCCATACAGCCGTAATGCTAATCCTGCAAACTTAAGCTCCAACGAGGGCAGCTAAAACCATTGTTTTAACTCATTTGTATGACCCGGCCAGTGATGTAACCCGCTCTACCTTCACACCATCATTAACGCCATGTAGGGAATCCATTATTACCATTGTTAAAATATGAATGATTTGAAAGTGGAACCGGGCTCTCCGAGTTCGATCCCAAGTCGATACAGTCATGGTGTAGTATCCTTTAGATAAGGCGTATTACGTTAGCCTTGTACTGGTTTGTTTACCAAGGGATGATGAATATGTGAACTGTCAACGTGATTTAACTGAAATAAATTGCAAACGGTATAAAACCATAGTACAGCAACAATGACCGACCGATAGGTTTGCCTATCTATTCTGTTACTTTTGTATCACTTTATGTTTGTTATTTGTACATGTACATGCATATCAATAAAATATGTGCAAAGTAAGTAAAATGATCCGAGCCAAGCTCGAAGCCAGGTGTCGCTCTCCAAAGACATGCGCTTTAATCATTTCCGTCCACAGACACGGTAGTAAATATAATGAACAATGGGTGTGATGATCGAAGAATAGGATCGATTCTTTTTCTGTAACGGTTCTTAAATGGGAGGCGAAAGCGTGATGGTGGTTGTTTGATGACGTGTTTTACCCGCGTGCTCGGCATTAATGTCATTTGGCGAGTAACTATTGTTACCTACAATATTTAATTTAAGTTCCATTGCAGAGAAACTATTGTTGTGCAGATTATTCTGATAAAGTATTGTCTCTGTATTATTGGTTCGGGGATTAGGAGATATATCAAAAATATTATTGTCTATTTTAGAATATATTAAAATTGCAAACTATATTTGTAATTATATTTCATAAGCCAAATTATAACACATGCAAATATATATATATATATATATATACATATTATACGACGGTAAATTATCCAATTGTTTAATAGAGATTGTTGACAAGAAAGCGGGGTCTGAGTTTTGAAATATTATCAAAACAATCTGTTAGCCAGACTTTCAACGAATCATGAATGAACTGATGAATGTTATCATAATACAGTATCATTTTCGTTACATTTTGTATTTTGTTATCTTTATTAAAATAATGACGCAGAGATTTTTTTTCATTTTGCACAAACTGTAGAGTTGTTTTCTATTCTATTAAGTTGAATGAAAAATATGCATTACTATGCACTTTTCTGAGATATTCTGTCTATTTTACCCCTTCCAATTTATCAAATTATTGAAATCGAATTTGTTTACATTCACTTATTAATATAAAAAACATATACATTGTTTGTATTGTTTCTATTATTGCAGAATGTCCTTCTCCTGTTGGTGCACTTATAAGAGTATATAACAACTTGCAAAATTACTCAGCAAATAATGCTTGACTGCAGCAGACGACTTTTTTTCCAAAAAATGTGAATAAAATAACAGGTGAAGTCGCACCCAATGTTTCCAAAACTTTTCAATCAATAATAATACTTTCATAATGATATCGTCATATTGTTCACAAAATCGTCTGCTGCAGATTTATTTCATGTGGATTAGGGTTTAATGTTTTCATCTTCCGAAAGTTATGGTTGATTACTAAACCGCAGTTGTAGATTGCAACTCTGACTTCTTGGTAGAAACTGTTGGATTTGTCGCCTGAAAAACACGAACAGTATGGTATTGTTAGAATATATTATTATATAACTTATTTACAATGTTCAACAAAATAAGAAAATAATAAAATATAAATTATTTAGAGTAAACAACAAATTAGGAAATGTATAACTGATTTAGAATATTTAACACATTTAGCAATATATAAATATAAATCATTTAGTATGTTAAAAAATTAAGACGTTTATGACTTATTTAGAATGTTCAACACATTTTAAACATTAATAAATATGACTTATTTAGAATGTTCAACACATTAAGACGTTTATAAATATGACTTATTTAGAATGTTCAACAAATTTAAAAACAAATATTTATTCAGAATGGTTTGTGAATTCTACATAGACGTACCTGGTTTAAAGACTCTAGTAACACTTTGCGTCTGTAAGTCCTACTTCTGACGACACCTCGCACCTATACAGTAATACATAACAAACCATTTTCAATCTCGAATTCGCAAGTAACCTGTTAAATGGTAGGTCGATAGTTCTAACCCTTATTCGCCCAACGTTCTTTCTAACATGCAGTTTATCTTCTTCCACCAGTGGGCTAACAGTGTATGTGGACAAGTAGTCAGTTGTTTAGAAAGAATGTTGTGTGGACTGCTGATGTGCGAAAGCAAAGGAAGAACGTGGGTATGTATGTTAACTTGTCGTCGTGATATGCCTGTACATTTCTTGAAAACGGTGGTAAAACCCTTTCTATCAATTAATCAGTGACTTTGAAAAAAAAAATCAGATTTAGAATAAAGATGCTTTTAGAGTATTTGGTAAAGAATGGCATAGAAATGCAAAATATTGGATAAAATATTCTATGAGCTTTCATCTCAACATTTTGCATGGAAACTTTTTATCTTTGGATCCCGGTTGTCTGACACACACACACATACACGTAAATGTATGTCCTCTATTTCAGGAAAACCGAATATTGGATGAATATGACACAGGAGGCGAACGATCTTCACGTCACTATGGAACCTGATCAAACACATTATATGACTTATATTCACGTTCACTGCAGACCCCTGCCATGCCAAAACGCGCATGTTGTTCTAAATTTACATAGGTTATATCTTTTTTAAAAACGCCATGTGAGATAGACAACGTCATCAATTACAATAATACAGGCGATATTGAGACACCCTTTGAAAATATGTGAGGGAATACAGAACTTTATCCGATTCTTATGGCATTTCAAAAAACTTCTGATGGGTTTACTATAAATTCGTGCATACACCTCTGATAGAGTCATAAATACACGCCGATAAAGACGTGCATACACCTCTAATAGAATCGTGCTTACACCTCGGATAGAGTAGTGCATAAACCTCTGATAGACTCGTGCATACACTTCTGATAGACTCGTGCATACAATTCTGAAAGAGTCGTGCATACACCTCTGATAATTCTCTAGATAGAATAAGAATCCCGACACCGACATGTTATATATAAGTGTTTTTACCTTTTATATCATCATACCTTTAGCAACTGTTTATCAAAATGATGTCTCAAAAGCTCCAAATATCATAGTTCCGTCTACAGACGATTTTAAGCAGGCAACATCGAAATATATACGTGTATATATATATAGGTATCATTTAAACAAGTCACACATTTCCACATACAATAACTCTGACTTTGAAAACATCTAGGCAAAATGTAGAAGCTCTCTTTGTATTGAAGAATCGTTATTGAATACAGTTCAAAATATTGTAACACCTTATTCAAAATACGTCTGCTGCAGATACGTCGTAATGCGTCTGTAAGTGGGTCAGGTTTAATTTAGACCAAGGCAGGTGAAGGGCTATATGTAACATCTAACCCTTTGTCTGCCAAAGGTAATTAAAACCTTTTGCAAACAATGCTGATTCGGGGAGACAGCTCATGATTAGCCGTCTCTCCTTCAAACTGCGTTTTTTGTCACTTTAACATTACTTTTTTCCAAATTCCCAGATTGCCTGTTGGACGAGAAATAAAGTAGTTAATTTTGAACAAAAACGATTAATCTTCATGAAATTCTGTAGTGATGTAAAATCTGACGTATACATATCTTACCTTTGGATTTAAAGCACAGTGACACACCATGATGAGAACCCCCTGTAAAGGAGTACATGAACATATTATTTATTTATTAAACATTAGGTATATGTTATAGTTATAATGTTGCCGTATGCGTCTCTGTGTAATTATCGACAATATTTTGGAAAAGTTGATGACTCAGTCAGTCGAAATTTACTCAGTTTAACTCTTTTAACGCCGGATTGTTTAAGGTAGACTCAAAATCGGGCGTCTCCATTTCTCATGTAAAAAGGAAATTTGAAATATTTGGATAAATAAAAAGCAAACAATGCTTATTTCAGCTGACACAGCTCGCTACGAGCTGACTCCTCTGAACCTGTATCGTTTTCCTAAACCTCAAAATAGCTATTCTCTCTAAAAGAGTTAATTCAACAGGATACAGTATATGATATATCACTTTGCTTATAAAGGTTAACTATTGACAACAACTCTGAGGGCAATGTAATTGCCTGTCAAACTATAATATATGGTCATATGTGGTCATTAGTTATTAAGAGACTATTAAAACTAAAAATAACATAGCTTTTATTATTAATCAATGAAAATAGCTCTCACACTATACTATATGTTCATCAGTTAACTATAAACAGACTATTTTAACTAAAAATTATATAAATTGACAACATAAAATACAGTCAATCTTGTCTTAAGCATCCACCAAGACGAGAGTTAGAATATGGCTGCTGAACAGTGTTGGCTGCTTAATACAAGTCAAATAAAGAACTAAATGTTCTTTTGATTAATATTAAAGTGGCTTCTTATTGCAAATTAACTGCTTAAGAGTGGTGACCGCTAACATAGATTTGACTGTAATTAGAATAGAATAAAAACTAAGCGCGTCAGGGATCGTTGCATTACTTTTTACTTTTATATGAATACTATTAGAAGATTTTTATTATAATTGACTACATTTAAATGCATTTGACTATTTACAGTTGTAATTGTTTAAAAATAATTTAACTATGATACAATTGAGATTGATAAAAATGTTTCATATGTGTTAAGCATTTACATTATTAATTCTTGCATTTGCGAGTATAGGTTATTGACCCTGTACTGTGAAATCATCGTTCGACCGAGTTCTTGGGTTGACGTTTCCGAGCTTGCGAGGCTACGTTCGTCAAAGAACGAGGTATAACGATGATTTCACAGGACAGGGTCAATAACCTTTTTATTGCATACTTTCATATTATAAACTATTTGCTTTACACTGTGGATTTTGTTTTCCAGAGTTGATTTAGTCTGCTTCCGAAATAGAAACAAACTGTTTGTTTACATGAGAAGTCGTTTTGTTGCAAATTACGTTTGAAAACTTTGAATTATAACGGTGACGTAAAGTTTTTAACGTGCATGACTTACATTTTTAGACGTTCGTGCCATGTAACAGTATATTGTTATCCGGTCAAAAGCGTTCTGTTCGCATGAGAGAGTAAGACATTTCCCATGATGAGTATATGAGAATTTAGCATTACAAAGTCACGTGAGGTATAATAATGGTATAATAATGGTATTACGGTCAGCTATGGTTTATTTACATGAGAAAGTAGTCCTTAACATGTTATTTATGCGGAATTGTCGCAAGACCTTATCTACGGTCTTGATCTCTCCTTGACACCGCTGATAATCAAAAAATCATGACCACTTTCTGCAATGCAAAGTGAACGGAACAATATGAAATAATGCAATAAGATAATATACTGGACCCTGGTTCTAGAGATATCCAATTCGAAATAATTAGGAACCAGCGAAACGAGTAAATTTTGTGCTAAGACGGTTTTGCTTAACCGCACTTCTGTCTTTTTTCCAGCATTCTCAAGAATACAGGTGAATAATTTCATTTCTGTGGTGTTTAAAATTCAGGGAACTTTGAAATTAAAAACAACACCAATCCTATTTATATGCTCTGTTATGGTCCTTTATCATGATTTAGATAAATGTTGAGTATCTATGTGAATGCAATACATGTCGAATAGTGAAACAGTAAACATGTTTAAGTCTGTTTTAGCACATACATGGCAAGCTATTACCGATGTATATTTAAACTATATCCAGGATTATTTTTACAGGTCAAGGAATGCCAACATTTAATTAAATCTGTTAAAAGTAGGAGAGATACTATGAAAGTACTTCCCATTTTCCATATATTTTCAATTAAAAACCACAACTTAAACTGTTTTAAACAAATCAGGCCAGACAATCTAGTCGTTGTCGGAAATACTTTGAAATAGGGTTATACGAATGCCCGCTTTTGATTGGCGAGTTATTGTTATGAGGTACGGGTTTTTATTTCCAACGATTCTATATATCTGAAATAATAACAACAAATCCAGTATCTTTTTTCAATGGTCAATCTTCAAACTGTTTTCCTTGCAAACGTGGACTTCGCCAAAATATGGCTGCGAAGTATTGGGATTCGAAAACATAGAAATAATGAATTCAGTTTACACATTCTTCTTAAAGGTGCTGAAGTCCTAGTATTTCAAGATAATTTATGATCAGATCTAAAATGTTACTATACTCTCTACTTTCTGGAGTTCAGCACCTTTAAATAAAAGAATATGAGAAACAAGTAAAAGCACCCCCCCCCCCCAACTTACATGCTTTTCGAAGAATTAGGCATAACACCTGTGATATCATATGTAAAACACGTATGATAGGATTTTGGAATAGACTCTTAACTGGTCCAAAATGTTAAGTATCTTCTCAAATATATCGTTTTATGATAAGTAACCAATAATTTACATAAAAATGGCCTAAATATGTAATTCAATCTTTTCTGAAATTGGCAGACCAGATATTGTGTTATACCAATCATCGGTCACTATTCAATCAATTAAATACTTGGTTAAACGTATATTACTTGATCAAATGAAACAAACTTGGAGCTCAAGTATGCAACACTCTAACAAAGGCATCACATATTAAAATTTTAAAAAAGAATATCAAGTCAAAACAAACGGGCAGATCCTACCTATGAATTATGCGTGTTCGAACTTAAAATTCGAGGATTCTTATTGAAACTGGCAGGTGGATTAATACGCCATTACATGAACGTATATATGTAACTTATGCAATTATAAGGAAGTTAGTTCTGAAAATCATTATCTCATGCCATGTCCAAACTTTGACAATGTATGATCTAAGGAGATATCTGTCAAATTTTCCTTAATCTTTCTAAATTCATTATATACAGAGTTTCCTGCAGAATTAAAGGAACTTGCGAAGTTAATGCTTATCATTATGAATACATTTAGTTCAGTATTAGTATAATGATGATAATAACAAAAGTACTTACATGTACATTTACCCAAAAACGTTTTTGCTATCAAATTTAATACACCTGCATTATCTCGGTTAGCACATGCAAACAACATAAGGAAACCATGGACAGCTCAAATGCTACAATGATTTTCTTATTATTTTGTTGACATTGATTCCAATGTTTATTTACTAATTAAGCAAAACCATATAGTGTTGAGTCACTAGTCTGATAGAATGACATCAAACTATTTGTCACTGTGTAGGCTTACCCATAAATACATAGCTGTTTTATATTTACCAATATTTATACATGTAATTGTTGTATGGGTGATAAAATGTTGAAATTGAAAAATATGGAAGTAGGCCCGTATTAAATTAGACTTAAGCAGCATTCATGCGACCTACTATTTCTCATTTGTTGAAGGAAGCAACGTTCCTTAGTTAGTTTAATTAGGGTTAAACGCAGCTTTAAAAAAAATCAGTTTCCAGGCTTTCTAACAACAGTACTCCACACAATATTCTTTCAAAGCACTTGAATGCTTTTCTAAATAGACTGTTAGCCAATTGGTGGAAGACAAATGACGCTTGTCACATTGACTTTTGTCAAACGTCGGAATTTTTGTTTGTCCGAACTGGGATTCGAGCGTACACTTCCTGGATTTACAGCTCGCATCGCTTCCAAATGTGCTACAGTGGCTAGACGATCGATAGGTGGACTGCAGCGAAAGGGAAAAATCAAAGTGATTGACCAAATTGAAGTAATGCATATCACCTCATCAATTGATGTTTGACCACAATTCTCAATGTGACTAAAATATGAAAAACCTCCGTAAATAAATGTGTAATTAATGAAACGAGTTGAAAACACTGTGGAAAATGAAAAATTGTTCATAATAAGCAATTTAGTTATTTTGCCACCGTTATTTGAAAATAGAAAGACAAATATATAGAAAAATATGAAATTATACATTTAAAGCAATTTCAGCATTTTCTACAATGTTTCAGAAAGTCGTCTGCTGTAGTTGAATCAAAATGAACATGTGTGTATGATAGGGTTACGCAAGTGTAGAGCATACCTGTAAGCCATTTAGTATGACAAAGATATACTGATACGCTATAGTCTCCTTGCTGACAGCGAATATGCCAATAATCCAGGTGAAGCCGAACACTGGGGACATAATAAAGATATTCCGGATGGAAGTCCTGAAACGAAATTGTGGACAAAAACTGAAGGAGATATAGTTTTCACGGGATTGGATTTTACTGTTATGGCATTTTCTATCCATTCCGCCAATTATTAAAATCGCATTTATAAATCATCCTAGACATAACTTGTCGAGACCAGATAGCTCGGTCAGTATCGACGAGGGCCAACTTTCAAGTTGTCGTTGTTTTGTACCCCTGACTCGGCTTTTCATTATGATAAAAACACGATCGCTCTACCACGTCTCTACTAAAGCTAGCTCCACAGCAAGGCAGTATAAGTGTCCCCGTATGCATATAACTTGGCCACATATACCACCTCCTTATGTGAAATTCGTCCTCCAATTATCGGAGTCTGAGAAGGTTGTGAAACTTTGCCAATGCTTTACATATGTAGTCGTTATTGCGCGCCATTGTTGTCTTTCGAACAGATAAAACCTGACCTGGGTCGGAGCTTGAACATTTTTATCCGAAGGCGAACGCTCTAGCACGTCGCTACAAAGTCCCCTTATACATATACCTGGGCTAAAATTAGTTATAATTGAATTCATCCCTGGGATAAGGTACAAGTTCGCCTTTGTGAAAGGTGTAAATCCAAATCAACCTCTTTATCCGCCAAGTCTATTGATGATCTACACCGTTTACACAATACTTACATAAACGTGTTAGTCAGCTTCTATCAAATTGGACATACTCTGATAAGACAAGAGCAGATAAGTAATGTGTAGTGTTAATAATTTAATGTTCACAAATGAAGTACTTATACTTACAATATAAAACAATGACATACTGTACTAAGAGATTTTAAATGGTAGTATTGAGTAGTCAAAACATTATCTTCAAAACTATGAAATATTGTTCCAAGACATTTTAAATTGTAGTATTGGGTAGTAAAAACATTATCTTCAATATAAACAATAACATATTGTACTAAGAAACTTTACATTGTAGTATTGAGTAAAACAAAGATTATCTTCAGTATAAATCAATGACATATTGTATTAAGAGTGTTTAAATTATAATATTGTGTAGTTAAATCATTATCTTCAATATAAAATAATGACATATTGTACTAAGAAATTTTAAATTGTAATATTTAGTAGTATTGATGAACAGAAATTACCCGGCACTCATAAAACATCATGACATTCTGTTCTAAATTCATATTTTGAGACCAACAGTAAAATACAATGTCCAATTTAAAACAGATTGTACACACACATGTACATCGTACTTAGCTTTGTACATAACCAACAGGGACCACGGGCTCGAATTTTTAGACAGGAATGCCTTTTAATTGTATGACTTTTTTATGAAGAAACTCTTTTTATGATATGTGAGCACTATTTATTTTAGGAAAGTACAGTATGCATATTAACTATATATTAGAAAGTATAAAAATAAAAGAAATAATGTTCACCAAGCAGGCAAATCAAACCCATGAAAAGTTACCTTGTATTCATGTATTGATAATGCAAGAAAGGCGAATTTTATCTATACATGTATCCTCTGTTTACCAAAGTAGAAGACAATTCATGTCGTTAACACGGTCGTGTCTCTGCAGTTAGGTCAGGAGTATGTGAATTGTGAAAACCGTTTGAGTGTATGGTGTCTTTAGACGTTTTCAAAAGTTTTCCATTTATATCTTAGCGTTTCACGAGAAAGCGACCAGTACCACACCGGCAAGTCAGACATTGTGTTATGTTAATATAGGAGGAAACAATTTTGAACTTAAACTTGTAAACTCCACAATTCTGAGCGCCAAGGGAGCCAAGGGAGAAAGCCAAACCTACCATTTGTGAGGTATTTGGTATGACTTTAAAAGTTAAACGGTTTCCCATACACCTGAGAATCTATCTAACTGACCGTATTTTCTCTTCTCCCGACTTCTTCTTCATGGTCGACTGGTTGAACATGGCCTTGAACATCATAATCACGATTCCAATGTTCACCTGGAAGAAGTTGCAATAAACCATCATCATACACATGCAATCATAACACAGTCGCATTACAGCTTTCCGTGATCCCACGTCAAGCGACAAAACAATAGTGGGGTAGGAATAAAGCACTGCCCAAAGGCCATGAGCTAAATTGATCTTCGAAAGTCGGGTTTCATTTCCGGCGGTTTAACCACAAGTCATGATGGAAATGCTAATATGACTAATTAGCTCAACGGGAGCGAACACATGTTAGGGTTACACTACTGTAAGTTTACCCGTTCACACCTATATACGCATATTGACGCATGTGCAGCAGACGACTATTGAAAACATTGTGACAATATGAGAAATTGTTCAAAGCGAGCAATTTTCTCTTTTGTCAAAAGGTTTTCAACTTTTTCAAGGAATAAGACCTATAATAACAGATTATTTTAGTAGACATTTTGAAATTCGTCAGTTGCATATTTGATGTATGTAAGAAAGGGTTGAATTAAGACAAACGAATTGTGAGGTAAAGCAGAATACAGCACCGATACACCTTATTTTGTTTGAAACGGATTTTTCAAAACATTGTTCTCAACCAAGTTTCCTGTAGACTCTTTGTGAAGTAAACTCGAAATTTAGAAGCCGAATAAAGTTAAAATAACTTACACACACTACTAAACAAACTGGTATGATAAAGGCCAGCTTCGCCAAGTTTTCCATACTAAGCCAACATCTGTGGATATATAATGACAAGGATGTATAGACAAATTACCAGATAAAGTGGATAAGGGTGGAAGAATGAAGGGAGGTTGCCGAACGATAGACGGATTTTGAATTCATTATTTTCATATGGTCATTGAGAAATGACAGTGAATTATATTTTGATAAACCAATTTTTATATAGTGAATTCGCACATTCATAATCGTCACAATTTTGTACTGTATTTAGCCAGTGTCCGTTTGTCGCCAGTAAGTAAAGTCATGCAATAACAATATTGAGTTATTTCATTAGATCATTCTATGATAAGATTCATGAAAAACGGCTGTTCATTGTGTGGTGAAATTGGATGTCACCTCCCTAGAAGGTAGAAATGTCTTGGAACACCCCCTATCGATGGCAGCTACCATTGGCACATGCGCACAAGTTATCGGATGTCAGGAGAGATTACGTATTGACTTTGTAGAGAGCAGAAGCTATTATGCTTCGCGGACCAAGTTGTAAACGTTTTGCCATAGTCGTTTATCTACATGCTTTTCACGATTGTTATTTTATAATATGTTTCTAATAAATAGTTCGGTATCAAGCTGTATTAAGATGAGGAAAAAACACCATCTATGGTTTATTTAATTCATTAAAACCGCATTTGTTCATACGTTTTGTGGTATCTTAATTCATTGGAAACATCCCCGTACTTACGCCTTGTCATTCCCATACCCGTTCAGTCTGGTAGCCGCTGAAGATATTCCTACGATGACAGCTGGACAAACTGCAAAACAGTTGAATCGTCAACGGGTGTATAATGCATTGCACTGCTATATAAACTAACATTTTGCTCAACAACATTTAATTATTTCAAGATATTAAATATGTATCTGATACGGTAACTTATACAATTGACATCCTATGAATTTATTATCACATTTGATGACGTTAGTATAAATACATTTCGTAAACATGTCTTTGTATTGTACTTTTAACTGAACTTTTCTTTTTTTGGGTTGTAAATTGATTTCCAAGAAATTGTGTATAACGCATCATATAGTATTTCTTAAATAAACAATTGCTTTGTTTAATTGAGAGGACAAGAGGTCACAAGATAATTATACAATGGAGAAACTGGTAAATATTGAACGGCACAAACATGAATCTTTCCAAAATATCTAGTATATAGCTATCTTAAATACATGTAGTGAGGTTTCAATTGTATGAATAAGGAGTACATACATAGTAGGGTCAAATAAACGGGTGCCATGAATAAGTAGTACATACATAGTAGGGTAAAAAAAACGGGTGCCATTCTGTTGGACTATTTGCTATTTATAGTATTTCATTTGCATATAAGGATTGAACCATGAGCGGCCATTTTGTATTCATGTGTTTGCGCAATGTCTGGAAATTAAATATGTAGAATGACACAACGAGTCTTATTTTAAAATCATTTGCACACGTACTTGGAAGTATAAGTTATTTTTAGAATTATAGGTCGAGAGCTATAACTATGGAGCAAGTGTTCAGAAGCACCCTTCAGGCGAGACTACTAACGATGTGTCTCTAGTCTTCTACCAAATATTCTAGCAGACACTGCGTTGCTGGACCCTCGTATCTCAAGGCGTACGAATTCAACGAAACTTTGCTACATTGTTTCGGGACACCGTACATGCGACATCCATACGACACGATATATCCCTTTTGTATGTCGAATCGAAGCACACAAGTAATACATCAATTTAACAGAGTCCACAGCTCAAATGAAGGATGCGCATGTCCTATCACGCGATGTTTTCACGAGGTCCATGATCTATTTTTAGTCTTGTTTTTTTCAAAACCACATCAGGTATTTCATTAGAAACGTATTTTGTCATATAAGGTGTGTAGACAATAGCCCATTCATTTGCAGAGTTAATCCTTCTATTTATCGTAAGATAATCCCCTTTTAAAGTCGCCATAATATCTGCGTCTGTTGTTGTTAGGCCATATACGTGAAAAACTCCTCCATTGAATTGTCAAAGTGTGATTGTAGATATTTGATGGCCTTTTCAAGCTTCTTTTCCCCGTGTATTTAAAATCTGATAACATTGGTAAAATCGTGCATATGTATAATGACAATGACACTTTTCAAGTACGGTTTAGACATAAGAAACACTTTGTGATCTTTCAACATAAGGGGTAAACTTTTTGAACATTAGTAAAAAGGGTGATATCCAGATAATTTAACACTCGTTCGTTGCAGGTGTCTCTTATCCTGTTTGACATTATGAAACTGTTAATGAAATTGAGGTACTGTTTACGTTTTCGGCCTAAAATCACCATACTCTGGACATTGTGATTACTGTAAAGGAGATTAACTTTGATATTTCAATAGGGCACTGTTCGCGTATCCGTTCAAAAACTAACATACGCATACAGTATGGCAACTTGAAATGAGATGACATTGACATTACAATAGGGTATTGATAACGCATTCGGTTTTAAATCAACATACGCTAGGCAGGGTGGCTACTGTAAGGGGATTGAGGATGACAATTAAATGAGGTTATTGTTCATGTATCCTGCCTAAAATCAACAGACGCAGATAATATAGCGACTTTAAAGGGGCATTAGTTTACGATGATCAGAAGGATTAACTTTTCAACAGTCTTCTGCTGTAGATCCGTCCCAATTTGTCTGCAGGTGGAAAAGATTGATCTAATGTGATGTGTTTACATACCGAATGATGCCAGAATCATATGATTGCCCAGATGTTTTGTGTACAGCGGTTTGACAACGATAAGGAAATAATCAATCCCGATCGCCAGCATCAGAGAAAACACTGTGAGTAGTGAAAGATGTAGGATGACAGCTATCGCAGTACAGACAACCTGCAATAAACGAACATGGTCCAGGTGGTAAGGTATTTTTTTCCGTATAAACCTGATGTCCTAGTGACTGTACAGAGCCAATGTTAATACATAGTTCCGACAACTACAATAATTATCTCCCTTGTCTGCCATTTTGATAGGCACATTTATTTAATGTTAAATAGAGAAATATCAACAATAATTAAGTGAAACAATTGCATGTTCGAAGATCATTAAATCAAGTAATCTATGTAATCAGATAATACAAAGGCATTAACGTTATTCGGTTGTCAAAATCAAATTCCTTCGTGTTGACCTAATTATCACACTTCTTTGTTAAACATACTCTTATAATGCTCATTGTGTTTGCCTATTAAATTGGCCGACAACAAATAATGATAGTAGCTGGGGGAACTATGTATTGAAATGTCTCATGATGAATACAAAACAATGTTACTTTACATAGAAAAAAATAAATATATAAATGTCGTAAACATGTCTTGTTATTGTATTTCTAATTTAGAACTATCCTATTATAAGCAGTTGTGGTTATAAAGCGCAATACACTGTCGGGTCATCGACCTTAACCAAGGATCAAACATGAAAAAACTAGGACTTCCTGTATTACTATAATCGATTATAATGATTTTGCTCGATCACGACAACAGAGGTTAAAATGTATTTATCGTAAACTGACTTTGTTAATTTATTGTTCATGCAACTGTTGAATTAACACAAACAATATATAGCCTATGCATTTAGTCAACCTACGTGTAATATTGTGAAGCTGTTCTCTAGAAAATCCAAAATACGTCTAATTACTACAATTGCATAAACTAATTTGTCGGTGTCTCGAAGTTATCAGCAGAATTGAGCAAGTTGGTTATTTTCCATAGATGATATTGTCGGTGCAAATTAAACTGTCACTTGATGAATACATAACTACGTCAGTTTGCACTGAAATACATAGTCAACTTACTTTGTTTATTTATGTGCAAGCAACAAATGACTTGACCCTGACAGTGCAGAATGCTTATAGTCAATATCAGGGATGGGGTCAATTACTTGGTAATGTAATGCATTACCATTACATTATGATTTATATCTTTACCATTACCATTGCATAGTTTTTGAAGATAATGCATTACTATTATTGTTTACATGCCATGGTAATGCACAACCATTACCATTATCTTTAAACATTTTAAAGAACGTTTAAAGTATTCTAATCGATACTTTTATTCTGAAAATTGTCAGATGTTATGAGTGCTCATAGTAAATAACTACTACTAAATGTATACTGATCAAAATTATCTCAGTTGTCTTGATTACATCTGACCATTAAGTTTCCAGATGTATCAAAAGGAATTTTAAAAACAGTTTTTCAGTCTATCAATCTTGACTATACTCCAAAGTCCAAACTAGATGTGAATGATATATTTATCTATACAGTAAAAGGATTGACAGTGAACAGAGTAATCTTAAGTTAATAGAACAATTATCCTGAGCTTTGTTAACAAAACAAACATGACATTAACAATTTACCGTGTAGTACATACAGTATAACCCTTTCCCACATATAGACGCTTTCTGACGCCTTTGGAGCAGACGACATTTGATAATATTGTGACAAATAGAGATATTACTCAAAACGAGCAATTACCCCTTATGTTACAATGCTTTCAATTATATAAAAAAAAATCCTTTCATTTGAAGAGATTCTAGCAATGTTTGTCAAGAAATTTTCAACATCATCTGCTGTAACATTGACGTATGTGGGAAAGGGTTAAGGGTACATTTTGCATAGGATTAAAGACAAAAAATAAGGATTGAAATGCTGAACTGTGACTTTTAATCCTTCACACCTGCTTGATTAAGTATACCAATTTCACAGGTTATATATGTATCATTGTATTTCTTGTATAGCTTATCCTTCACACCTTATATTTGGTCATACAATGACTGTTCAACACCTACATTGTGATCAGAGGGTAAATTCATTTATTGAAACATTTGTTTTAAAGACAATAAAAACATGGAATTCCTCAATATATAGATAAGTAATGGCTAGTAATTGAAAATAAATTGACGATAACCCTCATTTTGTTAAAGATAATGCATTGCATTACCATAACATGTAATGAGAAATTAGCTCCATTACCTATTACATTCCATTACTAAAAAAACAATAATGCCCATTACCAATAACCATTATCCATTACCCATTGCCCCATCCATGGTCAATATGCATTTACCAATGTGTAGCTGTGCTCCAACATTAGCATAAGTATTACCATTTTACATAATAGGTTGTCGGAGTATCTTCCGTAAGCTTATGAAATTCAAGCAACCTGTTGTCTGTGCAAATTGAACTGTCGCATTATATGCCAGGGTCCGTTTATATTGAAATATATATTAACTTAACGTGGGATACCTACATCACGCGACACTTCAATGAACACAAACACTAACAGGTTAATCAATTCAAACGGATATTCCTGAGGTTCTTGTAGAGTCAATCTCATTAGAGTCAGACCAAAACCTTCACTGTACGTATACGGGTTTGTGAAGTTTACGTCTATATTTAATGAGTTCCTTAATCTGCATAGGTTCAAAGTAAGTAGTCCGAGATTCATATCCAAGTGTTCAGACACCCCTTTATGCATGTTGGTTTTTTGTCCGATCAGAATTCAACCACAAATAAAACAATTTCATATGTGATCTTCAAAATATAATGTGCGATTACGTTATTCGGTCCATTGTATCCGAAAGAAGAGTACTTTCGTGAATATGTAGTCCACCCAGTGACCATTTACGAAGGTACCGTGTCTGTATAATCTTTACCTCGGGTGTGGGAGGTCGCAGGTTTGATCTCCGGCTGGGTCATAACAATTATTTTATTAAAGGTAGTAATTACTGCGTAAATTACCAAACAATAAATTAACCAAGACTATTTTAATGATTGATCCCAATCACACATGTTTCGGTATTTACGAACATACACGCAAACTCCGAAACCGATATGCAGAGATTCGTATCTAGACTGCCCTGACGTGTTTAATAATGGGGACCCTGAGTACGAGAAAACCAGCTCTGCGTAACGCTTCGACCTAGATCAGTCCGCGTATGCTAATTCGGGCCGACACATTCTTAGAGGGATAAAGGTATAAAGTAATGATTTCTGGAATAGAAAATGCTTAATCTGATTGGGGTCGATACTTTACGCAGAGTCCACAATGTTGGTTTTATCGTGGATCGGCTCATATATAGTTCGATACCCGGTTGCGGCGACATTCTTTCGGGCGATTTTTCCATCGCCTCTCACCTCTGATCTATGTGAGAAAGTAGTCAGTGGCGTCGAAAGAATGCTGTGTAAGTACTGGTGTAGGAAAGCCAGGAAAACATGGGTAGGTGCACTGACCGCCGTGATATGACCAAAGCTGTTGAAAGCGGCGTTAAACTCCAAACAAACAAACAAACAAACTCATATATACCTTATTGTCTGTTTTGGTAATACCAGCCAGGAATAGGATGTAGGTGAAAATAAGTACTCCGCATAAAACAGTCAATAATAAAACTTTACTAGAGTTTTTTGCTGTCAACTTTCTGAAAGTTAGATCAACAGGTAGGTTCAACGTGGTTTGTTAACCCCTTGCTCTAATACAGACGACATTCGCCACCTCTGAAGGAGACGGCTTTTTAAAACATTGTAAGAAAATGAGATACGGCTCAAAATGAGCAATTTCCTCTTTTTCACAATGTTTGAAACTGTATTCAATAATTGTACTTTCATTGTTGTTCGCAAATTATAAATACAAATCACTATTACTAATATATTCCACTAATTTGATATGACAATGATGAACATAGATCCGATATGCAAATAAGTTGCTGTGTGTTAGCTAATCAAAAAACCGATATGTTCAGTCCGGTACACTTGATTGCCGAATGCGGTTTCTGCATCACAAACAAAAGCCATGTGATGCATGAGAACCGGGTATTTTTTAACGATTTTAAATTGTTGGTTTGTTTGAGATGCATGACGTCTGGCGTAGATTAAAATACGTTCTTCGATCTATTTATGAAATCTTGATTTTTGTGTTAAGTCAGAACCTGCTTCGACATCCACTTTGTTAACATTCGTATATGGCATGCCTTCATTGATACCAAGGTTCTCCCTCCTAGTAAATAATAACTGACGGATTTTTCGAATTTAAGAATTTCACAGTTTTGGTAGATATATTGTATGTTTTTAATTCAAATATTCAAAGTAATTTATATCAAAACAATAAGACGAAGTAGAATCATGGATGGACAGGTAGCAAGAAAGAGACCAGGAGACAATTTGTCACATATTTCTTATTGTTAATTTATACATGATTATAGTATGTAATGGGAGAAACTCGGCAAAAACGTGAAGAACTGTTACTTTTTGGAACTTATTTAACAACATATACATGTGCATTTACTTAAAAGACTATAATGTTGTTACAAAAAATGCAGAGATAATGCAAGATTTGAACATCCTTCGCAAATACTGTGATTTTATTCCGGTTCGAAATACTGCAATTGTCTGTAACTAATGCGGGTTTGTTTCGGATATTATCACAAGTCATAACATTTGCTATATCTTACCAACATATTACCTTGGAACTGATTCTTTTGGGTTTAAATACATTTATAAACGAAGAACTAGGTTTAATGTTTGTTGTTTCCTGTTCGGACTAAGTCTAGTAATACAATTGATATTTTACCTTTTGTACACGATATGAATCATCATGGTGACTAGAAGACAACTCATAGAAATACAGCAGCTAACTATCGACAAAACATTCAAAGCTGTGTTTTCGTGCACCGACTGAAAAGAAATTCGAAATTTAAAACGTAATCATGATAGACACAAAACACAGTTGACTCGCGATAACTCGAAGTCGAAAGGGAAGGGCCCAACATATAACTTCGAGTTATCGACGTATTCGAGTGGTCTCTCGATTTACCTTTTGTTCAGGTTTGTAATTCATTTACACTTTTATCTGCCTGCGTTATTAGAAACGTAGTCACTCCGAAAACAGTTTATTAATTGTGAAGTGTGTTGACTGTGGAACGGATGTCTGTCAACAACCGTCCCAAACATGCTTATTATCAAAGCAATCCCGTGTGAGAATAGTATAAAGAAAAAAGAGCAACAGAAGTAGCTCGGATTAACTTGTCTAAGCAATCCGAACTGCTGCTTCGCTGTTTTTAGTCAAACGATATATTCGATTCATCTTATGTTCGAGTTATAGCAAGTCCACCATACACGTCTAAAGAAAGAAATAATGTTGTATCAATGTATTCAACTTTCTTTGTATTTTCAAAAGTCTGTTCCTCCTTGCAAATTAAACGAATTATGCTATTTATAGAACTTGTCCTTAATTTCAAATAACAAATAAAATAACCCCATGAGGAATTTGTATCAAACTAGTTATACATGTATTTTTTTCAGATTAACTTCGTACTTCAACAGATGCGGTTCTTGTACTGTTATGACATATAATTAATGAGTTATACATTTATCACAAACAATCACAAGGGTGTCCGACTACGGGAGATTAAGATTCGATCCCCGGTCGGGTCATTCAAAATACTTTAAAAATGGTAATAATGGCATCCCTCCTTGGCACTCAGGTAGCGGGTGTAGTATTCCGAAAAATGCATCGATGTCATGAAAAATGATACTGGTTGTATTGGTAGTTAACACAGGAATTGCTCTGATATAACTGAACTATTGATGTTAAATGGCGAAAACAAACAAACAACAAAACACCGTTTAAACAAACATGCGTTCCCACGTACCACGTCCATAACACTCATTAACACTGCAAAGTTGGTCAGGTGATTACATTCACATAGCACGGCGTCGCTGTCATATGACACCAGCCTACATCCATTGTCAGACCACATGTTTTTCCTAGGTAAAAAATATAAACCTCGGTCGATTCGATAATAATTCAACAGTACGGTGCTTCGTGATAATCAAACTTGACGTATTCATTACCACCTATTGGAAAAGACATTCCTGCTCATCCATGTTAGGGTTTAAAATAGATACTGCTTAACGGAAGGTTCCTGAAACCTTCCGTGACAATATTGGCAATAGTGTATAGTAAGATCATACAGCGCGGATGGAGTATGGTTTGGTTTGTAGTGCGCCGTTTAAAATATTTAGTGGAAAAGCTTTACATTCAAAGGACTTTTAATCTTTTTCCACATACAACAAATCTCCAGCAGTCGACTTTGAAAAAAACTTTGAAAAAATTTAAAAATTATCTAAAAATGAAAATATAGTTATTGAAAAGAGTTGATTACATAGTGACGAATGGAAACATTGCTCGTCAAGAGCAATTTCTCCTTTTTTCATAATGTTTTAAAACGAGTCTGCTGCAGTTGCGTCAAAATGCGTCTACACGTCTGGAATGGTTAAAGCACAGGCGTCACAGACAGTTTTCATTTGAGAAAAATATGGTAATAAAACATAAAATAACTCGTTAAGATACTACACATTGTCTCTTTATATTGTCCATATGTTGTAATAATAACAAGCGTATGAGAACATCTGGCGAATCCAACCCAGGACTGTGTAACTATTAATAGCATCTTTATAGTTCATATGGTATAATAATAATACAATAGGGAGTCTATTTAAATTAACAATGTGTTGTTTGGGATGCCCCGAGTTTTCTCATACGATATCATTACGGTCGTTGTTTTTGTTATAGTATATGGACCCTATACAGACTATTTGTAGAAGTTTAATCATGTATTGTGTTGCTGTTTTTAAATTTTCATAAAATAAAACTCGGACGCCTCTAGTAAAAATCATCTTGCAGCTTATTGATTGGAACTTTGAAAAATGAAACACTAATCGCTTTATTGGGAAGTCAAAGATATTTGAACTTTTATCCGAGGCCTTAATTATTTATTTGCCAAACGTAACTAGCTTTGCTGTTATTCTACTTCATATATACACAAACACATACACATATTTTGATTGTTTAAATCATATCGTTTGGCCAAACAGGAATTGTGTTACCTTGCTTTTTGGATATTTCTTAAAATCTAGTATTATAATGAATCTTTTCTAGCATTATCTTGCTGTGAAAAATAAATATACATCTAACATATGCAGATAAAAAACGACATCATTAATTCATTTAATTCTTATTTTCATTCAACAACTTGAATTTAGCACATAACGTGAAATCCTATGGAAAGTAATTTGAATGAAGTCATACAAAGGTGAAATTAATCAGATCAATTGTCCTTCGGTCACAATATTTTACAAAATGAATAACATAGAATGGTTCCTCAGAATATATAAGCCAAAGCGAAGCTGGTGAAACGTGATTGTAGACTGTTTTGCCTGTTATGTTAAATGAGTAATGGGGGTATATACCTTACCTTATATCCAGGAAAACACACATGGGATCTTTATGTTGCTGAAATAAAACATGAATTTAAGTGGTTCCCCAAGAACACCAATATTTACCTAAAAAGTACCGTGTTTTAAAACACATGCATTCAGGCTAAGCATCCAAATGAATGCTAATTTACAGATTCCTCCCGAAACCTTCTATGACTAATTTGCCAACAAAGAGAGCCAGATCATACTGCGCGGCTAGCTTTCAGAAAGCGTTGCTAATTTATTGAAAATGCTCGTATGAGGTAATCTGTTTATCTGTCGAGATATTATAGTAATCTAATAAGGTTATGAACGGAGAAAGCTCAGATTAAACGAACATTATCAAAAGTAACCGTATCCAAAAAGGAACCCGGCCATAAGAAAATGTACGATTTGGCATTTCTGAACGGTGTATGGTCAGGTCGGCCTGTAAATCTGTTTTCGTCCTATCAGAATATAAGCATGTGGACGGAAGCTTTTGATAAGCGGATGTACAGGCTGATCTAGATATAAACTGTTAACAAAGGCCAACGAGTACATTTTCAAAAGAACGGGCTCAATTTATGATAGTTCTAATTAAATTTACCGTAGACTATGTTTGATGTTTTACATACGATATTTAAATACGCAAAGAATAAATAACATCAACAACTTAAAAACAATCAATATTACACAATATTTCAACATCTATCAATCATAGATATGTGAGCATATTTGTTCTTATTTGTTAATACAAGTAGAGGCCTGACCGATCAGTCAGTTACGTCGAGGGATCGCGGAATCGAAATCCAGTGATACAACTAAAATACCGTTGACAACAGGGTCGAACTTAAATCCGATCAGTTCATTTAAACACTGTCAATGAAAGTAATTATATGAAACATTACCGCCTGTTATAAGTCAAATTTGATTGAAAACGGCGTTAAATTCTAAATAACTTATGTTACGCATTGTTCACTTACCTGGTTGTCCACTTTAATTTTGATTAAGACTTTTCCATCAAACTCAGGATTCGTGAAGGAAATTATCGTCGGCTGCACCTTTTTTCTGTTATTGCAAATCAAAACATACATCAACATTTGTTTCACTCTTTCACTACCGTATCGATGGTGCAGGGTTTATGGTAGATTGTCCGCATCGAACGCGGGAAATTAGTATTGTCATATCAAAAATAGCAGAACTGACTGTTTTCCTTGGTGTTCAGAGATAGCAATGTGACTTATGGTAATTTACTCAGGAACTCTATTCACTGTTGAACGAGGCAAACCCATCGTTCAATCAACTATCCTGTCAACTTAATCCACTACACAATTCTTCAAACAATAGTTGCGAACTGTGCAACCTACTGGAGATCAGAGGTCAATATATAGGAATGAGATAACTGGTATTGTCTTACCACATCTATTTATCTTTTGATTAAATCAAACCATATGTTGTGGGTACTCAAATGAATCGTCTAACTGAGCCGATTTGTTTGATTTCCCACAATATAGGGTTTGAGTGTCAAATAAGTGGTTTGAATTTGAAACATTCACAGTATCTAGAATTATTAGTGATATTTAAACGACTTGTGTCACATAGCAAGTTTAGAACATGAACTTTAAGAAATACCGAACCCACCTAGAATGTGGGACTGATCTACAGTATTCAACATATATCATGACAGTATATTGGTCAGAGTGTCCGCTTCGGAGGCAGTCAGCCATAGTTCGATCCCCGGTCGACTCGTACCAAATTCATTGAGAATGGTTGTAATCGCTTCCCTACTTGGTGGAGAGGGTTAATACCGACATTTAAAATTAAAGTTGCGTGTAGAAGAAAATTGCAAGAAATTTCTCATCATAAGTTCAGTCTTTGTGTTCATTTAGTTTGAATCAGCACACTTGTCTCATACATCTTTAGAGAAAGGATCAACATTGGAATGTCAAGTATATACATTCTTAATTGAGGCGTTCATTTGTCAAATTGTTATGGCCCTGTCACACAAGAACATTGTAGGCCAACGCGTGAGTAACGTGTTGGAACATTCTGAGCTCATTATTCTCAACACATTTAACATTTCCAGTGTTTGCCAGCAAGTGACGACATACGCCGATAACGCTGGGGTGTCGTTAAGAGATATAACACTTTAATGGTTAAGGATCATGCGTCGAACGCGCTAGACGATTGTTACCAACCCGCTATGCACAAGCTGGCGTGCACGCTGGCAACACACTGGTAAGGTAATAGCACGTCGGCTAAATAAAAACATACCACGTGGTCATGTATCCCCTGTTTCTGTGAAAATTCAGTGTTTGCCTGCGTATAAACTTCTTTTACCGGGCTACTCACGTAAAACGTTCTGCTGGGACAGGGCCATTACGTTGTTTTAAACATAACTTCAGTGATATCATGTCTCTATAAACATAGTTCACGTATTGATTTAAGTGTATTTTGGGTTTGCATAGTGTTTTACTCAACAATCCTAAGCGCCAATCGGGGAATACAATTACTAGGCTCGACCCGCAACATCCTGCACCCGCGGCGGACGCACTTCAACTACCTTACACCACCGAGGCGGTTTGTTTGGCTTTAGTTCAGCCTCGTTTCGTAATAATTTCATTTAGTCGTATGATTATGAATACACATATATTTAGCTCAGACCAAAGAGTGTATCCAGTTTATAATATATTTTAAGTACCAAGGTGAAGATTTCGTACTTCAATAGTTACATTACCATACATACCTAGCGAATACGTTAGCTCTGTTGACCATAATAGGAATCTCTATGAACATGTCAAATTGTAATCATTCTTTAATTTATACTAGCACATTTTCCAGCGCAAATACATGCAGATTTCAAAACGCAAATACATGCAGATTGTAACACGCAAATACAAATCCACTGATTAAATTTCATAAAATGGCATTGGAACGGCACTGCAATATACGGTGGCGTCAATGGAATGTGGTTATATATTATTCAAAATGCAGCAGTGGATGTGATTTTAAATGATTTACAATATAGTTTAAGTGTAAATTGTGATAATTCTTTATTGAAAATATTGAAATTTGTATTATTTGTCTTAAGTGTTATTAGGTAAATAATAAAAGGAACATAACGTTGTAGTAACACTATTCGACTATCGCAGCTAGGACAATTTTATGTCTCTCTCGACATTCGTTCTCACACACTATCAATTTGTCCACACACTTCGTAGTACAGTACAAAGCCAGATATGTATATACGGCAACACAGCTTTTCACATATAGCGAAAAAATAAAATCACCACTAATAAAGAAACGAATAATTGAACCTGTTTGAAACCTCAACCGGCTTCGACATGTTTCCTCTTTCAGTTGGCAGTTCAATAAGTGGTCCTATATCATAGTATATGACACCACTGTAGCTTGTAGTGTTGACGCCTGAAATTTATAAAAAAAATCACGCATAAGCGGTTGATTGCTTGGCGTTTACCGCAATTTTTCATGTCACGGCAACCAGTTCACATCACTCACAACGTGTTTCCTGTCCGGACCTTCTCACGACAGTTATTCATACAACAGTTTAAGCAACGTACTGCTTAACCATATGTAGACTGTTAGCCATTTGCTGGATGATGAATGATGCGCGTTACTTTGACTTGTATCAAGCGCCGGAGAGAATGTTGGCCGACCTTAGGTTCGAACTAACGACCCATTAATTAACAGCCCGCGTCACTATCGACTGGGCCACTGGGGCTTGGCTTTTTGAGCTCTGGTGAGGTTTTGCATCAGCATAGTTTCACACGAGGTTTTACTGTCCCCACATATGTCAGACAGCCATAGATGGTATTTCTTACAAAACCATACTGATATATCTATTTACAGTATGGTTAAGGTGCAATTTCTCCTTTTCCCACACTTGATCCAAAATGTCGACTTTTGTAGACGCTTCATTTGTTTTGACGAAAACGGTTTATATTGAATAGTATCCATAATGAGTAATTCTTCCTCTTCCTGGAGCTTTTTTTAACCTATGCTCTCATTAATATGCGAAACGTGTTAAGTTTCAATATTGTATTGACTATTAGCGGTAACACATTTACAATTTAAAACAACAACTAAACAACCATATTCAAGTATGTAAATGGTATAAAAACATATTCAATATTACATGTACTTTAGTTTTTCATTGCAGCCAATTTATCATTTAACACTACCGATATTGATAGATTACCTACCTTCTAGGCACATGGTTTGAGCAAAGTGTGACTCCTTGTTTACTTCCTTACGATTAGGAAAACTGATATTTTCTTGACACTGAACTGCTTTGACAACTTCCACATCTACAATAGAATACACACTTCAAATTGAACAACTGTATAAGAGGGACTGTATTACAATTGTAAATCAATTTGGAGTTATTTAATAATTACGATAAGTATATACTAAGTAGAGTTAAACTGACAGGTAACATATTTCTAAATATCTTTAAAATCAGACCTTGCGTGTATTTGTCTTAAGGACACCATATATAAAAGGTCCTCTCAAATTGACCCTAAATATTCATGAACAGGTGCTCGTTTTGAACTCTCAAGATATAGCCAATGGCTTATTTTGCTATCAAAATGGTAAGTTTACATCCAGAGCCCTCGGCCATCACCGCTTGTCTATCTCGTATATGTATCTCCACTTGTTATAACTAACGATTTTATAGGCGATAATTTTATTGGCTGAGGCTAAGGTCACTAATCAGATGTGTGCGAGCGTTTAATGTTGAAAATGAATATTACCTTAGCAACTTTATTTAGAAATAACTTCACAATATATAAATAGTTTAAATCTGTTCTGTTCGTAATTCTATCGAATTATATTGTAAAAGATAATTTAATCAAATATTAAAACAAAATAAGATTGATTATTAATTAATTATATAATTAAAGTTCTTTTCATTGCTCGTATTTTCTTTTTAAATAAGCACTTCGGGTAAACGACTGACATGTAAGAATGCAATTGGTTTTTCGGAACCCGGATCATCCAGGTACACCGGCTATTTTCACAGGGAAATACCGGGACCAGAACCGGGACAGTGAGAACGGGTATTTATGGGGTCCACATTACGACTATCCCATCGATATCAGGATATATAATGCCAATAGCACTGGTGATTTACCGAGTACTTTCTCCTTTTGTCACAATGTGTGTAATTCTTTTCAGTATTTACAGTGCTACTTTGATATATTAACCACTACCCCACATAGAGCCACCTTTTGAAGCCTCTACAGCAGACGACTTTTAAAAACATTTTTACAAATGGATATATAGGTCATGGTGATCAGTTTCTCCTCTTACCACAATATTTAAAAAAAAAATCAATGATAACTCAATTACTTCTAGAGATATTTTATAATTGTGCTCACATATGTTTAATGTCGGCTGCTGCAGATTAAATTAATGTGTAAAGGGGTAAGGCATGCTTTCGTCTAGATGTGTAAACACTCGTCTGTTGCGGATTATTTGTATTCTGATAAGGGTTAAGTATACTTTCGTCTAGATGTGTATACATTCGTCTGTTGTGGACGTATTGTATTTTGATAAGGGTTAACACATGACTTACACAGCTCTGGACTGGTGAAGTTAAGTTGAATACTGTCGTTGGAGGCAACATTCAAAAGTCTTGATACCATTCTGTCCACCAAGTTGATAACGCTCTCCGCACCACTGTTGTTCTGCAATGTTGATTGATTGATTGATTTGGTATTAACGCCCTATTAAACAAGTATCAGTAATAATATTTTTATTATGAATGTGGTTACATATTTAGATGTGTTTTAGATGTACACACACGATCTTAACACGGCTGCCAGTTCACCTACCCATGTGAGTTCTGGATTAATGACAACAGTATTTCCAATCAACTGGTTGCTTTTCCAATTATAAACTGTACGCCCATTCGTTGAAGACAAATGATGCGAGTCACAATGACTTTTGTCAAACGTTTGAAAGAATTCTGGTCTTGCTTGGATTCGAACTGACAACCCCAGGTAAACAAGACATGGTATGTATTTAAGTTTTATCATGAATTACTGGTGAAATTATTTTGTAAAATAGAGATAAATATTTAGGTTTCCGAATTTGAGATAAACTTGTATATTCATTTATCTTACAATCTTCAATTGTTCTCTCCACAAATCTGTTGTTGTTTTGTTAATAAGATTACTTGCAACTTCCATAAAATCCTGAAACAGAACAGAACAATACATAAGTTTATTGCAATACAAGCACATTTATGAGTTCATTGTGCAATTCATACACAATTTACATACTTGATAATGTAAATAGTTGTCATAAAATTGAGTTTTTTTCAAGGACATTAATGTAATAGTTTGATATATGACTATCATGATTTTTAAAGCTGGGAAAACTAGACAAATCATAATTATAACACATGCATGACAGTATATTAATGCAAAAAAAAGAAAGAAAAAAGAAAGGATACACAAGTAAATCTCAGCACTCAAAAATAGGTACATTTGGCAGCGGGAAACAATCTGATTAGCTGTTTTAACCTTTTCCCACATACAGACGAATTTTTAACGCAAAAGTTAATTTTTCAAGACGCTTGTTGGTGGAATGTCTTAAACAAATCAATTTACTTGATGGATCAACGTGTTTTATAAGAACAATTTACTAAATACATATAAGACTAAATAAACAGTTTCGTGCTGAAATGTTTTTCCTTTTGACAAATGCTAGGTTCAAGGTCTTTGTAAGTACAAAGATGCCCTGGTTACGAGTGACCGACAAACCAATCAAAAAGAACGAAAATACCCTTTTCCGAGTGCAGTGTTTAGACTGATATACTCTCTTATCCGTTGTTAATTAATGTCCACTGTATTCAATTATTATAATTAGAAAATGAGCTTCTGTCGGAACTCTTCAAAAATATATTATGTGCACCTACCTTTGTTACAGTTTGAAGATCGGAAACCTCCAGTGTTAAGTTGTTTATAACTACTTCTAATACACTTTCTATCTGGTGCAATTCATCCTTAACGAGGGTTGCTGTTTTTGTCCTGTTTGCCAGCACCGTTAAGGCCTCGAGGGCAGTTGTGTTTCCAGATTTCAGCTTTATGTAAGATATTTACAGGCAAGGAATTAAGTCCATTATTATTGTTGCATTAGCCTTTCCAAAATACAACAAAAGTATGGAAGATCTCAAGAAATGGAACACATCATGGAATAAAGTTGAAAACATCGTGACAAAAGGAGAAATTGCTCATTATGAGCAATTTATCACACTGTTTTTGAAGGTCGTCTGCTGCAGATGCGACGAAATGCGTCTGCAAGCGGGAAAAGGCTAAGAAACATGTGTTATGACATGTAGCAATCTTAACGTACACGTTTCTGAAGAGCATATCAAATTGGGTTCTGTGGTCAATACAAACGGTTGTTTTAAAGATTGTTGTTTGTTCCGAATTGTACGGCGTTTTACACCACTTTCGAAAATATTTCAATTCATGTTTCACTTAGCATGGCCGTGTATGTATTTAGCGTAATTTGATCTCAATATTCAAGGTTGCTGATCCTGGAATGACTCTCCCAGCGAGACATCATTAGTTGTTACATTGACGTAAAGCTCTTTTAGCTACACTTTTAGATTTTTGCCAGACGATGCCTTTATCTGTATATATCTGTAACTCTTTCACTACATAAATTCACAAAGTCAACTTTTACATGTTGAACATTTAAACCACTCCATTTTTCAACAGAAAAAAATAGTAAAAATTGTAATGACTTTGGCAGCTAAAGAGTTAATTTGGAAGTTAAATCCCTGATGAGGCTGTGCAGATTCACAGACTCGCCGGTGTATTCACTGCACATTGATTCATTGAGACACACAATCGCTATATGAAGCGTTTATGCAACCTACCTGTTGCAGGATATCTACTGTTATACTAGTTTGAACAGCTGTCGTTCCAGCTGAAAGCATAATAAATGAAGACATATTATAAGGACTGTGTCACTTGTGTTAGGTAATTGCTTTCAATATGCTTTATTACGTATTATTATGTTACACTAATAAATAACTTGATCCAGTGCCTACAAATGGCCAATCTTGCTGCAGACGACTTTGAAAACATGTGCGGAAATCTATATAAATGAAAGTATAATTAAAACATTGTGGCAAAAGTAGAAACATATATTCTAAAAAAACTTATAATAGTTGTTCTGAAGAAGTAATCGTATTTTCCAATCTTTAAGGATTCCCGGTTCTGAGTCATCGACGACGCTTACCCAGAAGCCGCGTGTCATTTATACTAGAAATTACGGCTCATGTACTGAAAGTCGGGTTCACGTGAAAACGCCAAAGATTAAATTAATTTAAAGATGTTAAAATACAAAGAACACATGGATCAGGATGGGTTAAGACAAATGATAAGGATCAATATTCTGTAATATTTTTTTCGTTTACACACTTACTGCATACAAAAAAAAAAAAAGGTCTTTAATTAATAAAAATGTATATTGAATTTGTTTGTGGTTTAAACAATAAATGTAACTTATACTACTTTGTAAAACGAGAGGTCCAAGAGGGCCTGTGTTGCTCACTACCATTAGGCAATTATTAAATCTCCAAACAGCCCCGCTCCCTGGTGGCTATGGTTGTCTACCACTCACCACGAACTGAAGGAATCTCGTAGATTGTCACCCAAAGAATATTTCTTCAAAATTATTTGAAAATCGGCCATCCAGTTATGGATGAGAATAATTCTAAAGTGTTTACTTTCGGTTGCCATGGAAACCAGAATGATGCATGGATCCAAAACAATTGAATGAATTTAGGAGAAGACATCAAGAGAATGCTTCCTATGAAGTCTTATTTCAATTGGCCATTTTGTTAGGGTGAATAAATCGTTTGAAGCAAACACTTGACGCACGCACAGACACACGACGGACAATTCGCCATGAAATAAGCTCGACTGGCTTTCAGTCAGCGGAGCTAAAAACCAGTATATTGGTCATTCTTCGGATGGATGGATATTTATTTATCCAAGAGGTAAAGCAAAAACAAGGCGTGACTCGGGTGAAAATGCTTCATTTAAAATCCGAGATATGAATGCGGTCTTATAAACATCAAACAACTCATTTCGTTTCATACAGACCTAGACATTCCAATATTTAGGTTTGAAATCAACATATAACTCGAAAAGTCAGCTTAAACATAGGTATGTTGTTTCAACTGACATGTACTGTATTTGTATTTGAGTCAGATTGTATTTTTAAAAAAATGTAGCAGTAGCAATCTGATATACGTCCTCCCAAGGCGGACAGTTTTGCTGTCATATTACTGCATAGATATATGAGATTATTTTAATGTATCAAATGCTTACATGTTGATATGTTTGTTAGAGCATTTATTGAACGAAATGTTGGAGCCCATCCTGAACTAGATTGTTTCGCTGTCGTTGGAGTGTTCGTAGTTATTGTTGTTGATTCTTCCATATCGGCATCTATAAACGTTGCTTTAGAAACAAGACATCCTTATGACATATCCCATTAAAAGCAACAACAATAGTTCATAAAAGGTCTCAAATCAACCCTGGTCTATATTGGTTATCTCCCTGGTGAATTTCTAACGACGTTTTTATCTAGTTCATGTATACAGAGCAGTAGGTTTTATACAATTTAAATATATACAAACAAGTACGTATTCATCTATTTTAATATGTACAGACCAGTACGTTTTCATCTATTAAATATGTACAGACCAGTTTTGTTTTAATATATTTAATGTTTACAGACAAGTACGCTTTCATCTATTTTAATATGTACAGACCATAACGTTTTCATCTATTTTAGTGTGTGCAGTCTAGTTTGTTTTCATCTATTTTAATGGTTACAAACCAGTATGTTTTCATATATTTTAATGTTTACAGACTAGTACGTTTTCATCTGTTTTAATGTGTACAGACCAGTTTGTTTTCATCTATTTTAATGTTTACAGGCAAGTACGCTTTCTATGTATTTTAATATGTACTGACCAGTACGTTTTCATACTTTATAATGTGTACAGACCAGTTTGTTTTCCTCTATCTTAATATATACAGACATGTATGTTTTCATCTATTTCAATGTGTATAGACAAGTACGTTTATATCTATTGTAATGTGTACTGACCAGAACGTTTTCATAGTTTGTAATGTGCATAAACCAGTATGTTTTCATATATTTTAATGTCAACATACCAGAACGTTTTCATCTATTTAAATGTATACAAACTAGTCCGTAATATCTTATTAAGGTCTCAGACCAGTACGTTTTCATTTTATTTAATGTGTATAGACCAGTACATTTTCATCTTTTTCAATGTGTACAGACCAGTACTTTGTCATTTAGTTTAATGAGTACAGATCAATACGCTTGCATATATTTTACATGAAATTCTGTGTACAGCTAACATATGCAACCCTTAAAAAATTAAGATTCGTTTCCACTAACTATTTTTTTCATCATTTTCTGGCTTAGTTTTTGTGTGAAAAATCACGACAATGTAAATTGTATATGGAACACCCCTTGTAATAATCTTTATCGCGAAAAAACAACCTTATTAACTCGCGAAGCATACTGATAAACATTTTTAACGTAGGTCAGGTATTTATCGACGATATTGACCTGATCCTGACGTTTATCAACTCATGTTTATTTTCATTAAGCAACATGCAAAATATTACATTTTAAACTTCGTTTAACTGTACATTAATTTTGATTTGTTCTGTTCAAGATTGTGATTTAAAATTCAGAGATTATGTATCGGACTTACATCGTAAACATAAACTTGTTAAGAACATGATCTAACTTACTCTACTATTTTGTTTTCACCTTCAAGCATTACTTTTCCTTATTTAGACAGAAAATCGTCGCCCTCGACAGGTGCAGCAACAACTGGTCTGCACGCAGGAATGGATTAATCATATACAAAAATAGACAACCTTAACATGTATCTAACAGTTAATATTAATGATATCTATATGGTCACTCGGGTTTGAAACACATTTATAGTGTCCAATACACGAGTTTAATTAACCCTTTCCGACATGTAAACGCATTTCAACGCCAATGTAGCCGACGGCTTGAAAACATGGTGGCAAAAGAAGAAAGTGCCCATAATGATCCATTTCTCCTTTTGCCGAAGTCTACATCTCTTCTCACAAATGTTAGTTTCCCTTATATAGTTTTTTCATAACTTTGCATAAATGTTTTCAAAGCCGTCTGCTGCAGATTTGTTGTATAGGATAGGGTTAAACATTATTTGAAAACAATTCACATTAATAAGGTTCGACCACATTCGTTCAGTATATTCTTTGTTTTGCTTTGTGAGTTTCGCGGCAAATTAAATCTAAGCAAAACATACGGCGTCTTTAAAAGAGTAACAATGGTGATGAACACTGTTTAAGGAATGGAGGAGGATACTGTTTAACCCCTTTTCCTTATACAGCAAATTTGGAGTAGATGAATGGAGAAAATCCCTATAAATGCATGCATAACTATTGAATCGAGTTGAAAACATCTCCATCGTATCAAAATTAAAAAAATGCTCATTATTTGACAAGGGATAAAAGAATGTGTTTGACGCTGCAGCCATTCTGTTGCTTACCATCCGGTCTTTTAATAAAATATGTTGTGTGGCATGATTTACTACCATTTATAAAGTCATCGCCAGCCCAATAGTAATATCCGAAATCAAACTCTGATTCCACACTGCAGGTAAAACATATCGGACTCCCTTCCTCTTTCGAGCAGTCTCTGTCTGACAGGTGAATGTATCCTTCGCCAAGCAATCTGTTTAATGTAAAAACACATCGAATGAGGGGACTACAGAACAAGACATGTCAAAGGTCAAATGTACACTATTTAGTTTACACAATGGTAGCCAAGGGAATTTATATAGTTTTAACTTATTTATTAATATAAATTTGTTAAGCAAGTTGTTTATCATTATTATTATAAAACAAGTTCTTTCAATTTCTACTTATTTGAAGAGAACTCCTTCTTTAAGCCCATAATCCTATATTGCATGACAAATATTGTCAAATGTTGAAAGAATAATGTAGCGTACCACAAATGAAATGACCATGAAAGGATAAGGACTTGAACCCAAATAAGGTCACTGCGAGCTTGACATTCGAATCTATTGTCAGGGCAATCTTTCTTATACTGTTTGTTTGTACCAATACATAACGACCGCCTCCGTGGTGTAGTGGTAGAGCGTCCGCATCGGGTGCGGTAGGTCGTGTGTTCGATCTCCAGTCGGGTCATACCAAAGACTTTATAAATGTTAGTAAAGGCTGCCCTCCTATGCGATCAGGGTTGTGGGGTTAGCATTACGACGGACATGCTGGTGTCAGAATGGACGGACCAGTAGTACTGGTAATTTACCTAGGAAAACCCGTGATATAACTGTAAAATTGCTGAAAGCGGCGGAAAACACCAAACAATAATAGTAATAACCTATACTAAACGTGTTGAAATTGTTTCATGTTACGAAATGTGTTCAATGGAATTTTGGATTTCACGTTTGAACCCATGTGGGGAATATCAACCGTCTACAAAACAAATCGAAGTAAAGGAAGCTGTGTCAGACGATTTGCCGAATTGTTACAAACAATTATGCTCAATCACAGCGAACTATTTATGAATAGTACGAAAAGTAAAAACTACAGCTAAAGTGAGCGTTACAATTTAAAAAGTCCGTGGTTATGTGTCCAATCAAATCGGTTGAAATTGATTATGAAAGTTATTCCAAGAGTTTTGTCCCTTTATCATAACGAAGATTGGTATCGCACTCCCGCATTACTTTGTTTTAAATTAAAGCTTGATTTACAAAAATCCAGTCGACAAGACATTATGAAAATTCGTTGTTGGGGAATAACACGTTTTGTATGTGTTTATTTACCATATAACATAGGTGCTCTGCCTTCAGAAAAGGCACACACTTCCTAGCCGAGTACTGTTTTGTAGCCAAATAGCATGTACACGTGTTCTGTCACTTAATATAACAACATTACTGTTTAAACGCGGCGAAAACTCAATACAAACATGTTAGTTAATGCTTACATATCCTAAACCAAAAGCTACATGTAAATATTTAAAACTCTTCTAGCACCAATAACAATATTGAGGCGTTTATCAAACAATACAGCTCGTAATGGGCTGTCTCAACTGTAATCAGCATTGTATCCAAATATTACAAAACTATTCTTTAACATGTAAGAGTTTACTGTAGTAAATGTGGTGCTGAAAGAGTTCACACAAATGCACGAGCATCAAGTTACCGATATTTCAAAACACTTACTTGTCGTCACTCCACACTAACTTGTCGTAATCATTGTCAGTATATTTAAACAATAAGTGGTTGAGACAGTTGGCAGGTATCCTAAATATTACTTCATCCCCAATGTTTGCCGTAAGTATAACGAGTTGTTCTGAAAGACAGAACTTCAGGGTATGTATCGGAAAATAAACAGTTTTATCTTGATCCAACATGTGGACGCATCTGCAGCAGACATCCTTTGTAAACAAAATGGAAATAGCGAAATAGATGGCTCATTAATGAGCATTTATGAGCAATTTCTACTTTAGCTACAATAATTTCAACATTTCAATAATTATACTTTATTTATGATGAAAATCAACATTTTCTAAATACATTTCTATATTCTTCTGCTGCTGATGTATTGCTTATTTAGAAAGCTTAACAGTTGTCTCGAGAATATTTATATACAAACATTCGTAATTGTAAATATTCTCATTATCAATTATCAACATTCTTACAGTAAAATAGTTACATATGTATTTCATATTTACAGACATTATACAGATAACTGCAATGAAGTAACGAAAATTCCATTTAACAAGTGATTCGATTCCTGCCAAGATAACAAGCCTTGCAGGAATCATGATTTGCATCTTTCACGCGGATCGAGCCGGAACAAAACGGTTCACAACGGATCATTTTGAACTTCTACGGTACCGCAGCAGTTTTTTTTACGGTTTGACAATGTTTCTCCCGGAACATCATACGGGACGTACCGGGCGCCAATCCGGGACAGTGAGAATGGGGCTTTAGTTAAAACGAAAAATGGAAGTCTACCATCAGTTATGATATAAATAATTGTTGAGTTATTGTTACTCATAGCATTAGCCGGTTGCGAACGGGATTTCACCGTCACACGATAGAAAAATCGATGCAGAAATACAACGCAACTGACACCCTAAACAAGTAAAGGAAGTATTGCAAGCAATACAAAATTCTCCTATGGGTATTGTATGTGCTATTTTTGCCAAACACAGCATTGCACTGCATACAATCTGGAAAAAAAGCACCTTGATCATTACCTGGTACTAATAAAATGAAAATAAGTGTTGTACATATAACAGACAAAATAAGTTACAGTTAAAAATATGCACGTTTAGAATTCTAGAGAGTAATAAAATTTGAAAACAATAAGGTATTACCATATTATTTGATTCCAAAAAAGAGCTATCATAGCACGAGCAATAATAGTTTAAAACAAATGGCTTTGCATGCAAAACTATAAAAAAATGTATAAGTTGAAGCAGGCATTTTAGATTTATTCCACTTGGCATACGAGGGTATAGCCAGAAATTCGCGGAATTGTTCAATACAATTAAAACCATTGGCAGCATGTCTTAAAAACATTCATACAATAATTATTAGGTAATTTATAATGCGGAAGGCGAATTTCACCGTAAGCATGTAATAATGGCAACTTAGTGGTCACTATGGTAACACGTGGCCGCGCGTACCTCTGCAGTTGCTAAAATATCAATATTCAACTTTTTTATTTTGTTGATAACTCACATGGAAACTAATTAAAAGGCGCAAAAGTTTGCACATTTGACGTGACGTCATTTACGTTTTATGACGTCAAATTTCAAGTCAGTGCGTAGTTTTTTAATTTTTAAACAGTACGCTGCAATTTTATATTGTGTGAAATTACGCCATAAAACAGATAGAAAAATCGGGCAGTTATGCGTGAACCTAGGGAAAACTCCAGGGCAAACACTAACTATGATATGAATGAATCATCGGATGAACCAACGGTGAAGTGAAGAACCAACGGTGAGGCGAATGCTGTTCTACAAGTGGCACAAGCGGTTCAGTGAGGGACGAGACAGCATTTGTGACATTGTGATGGCTGGACGACCGGTTCCACAGACTAGGGAAAATGACGTCGAGGCCGTGAAAAACATCGTTGACGCCGATCGTCGAGTCACTCTTCATGAAATATGTAAGATGTTGGACATGAGTTACGGATCCGTCCGTAGGATTATGAAGGACAGTTATATTCGTACAAGGTAGAGTAGTTTAGTGACATTTACCGGCAGTGAGTAGCGAGACATCGACGTTGTGTAGAGGCGAGCGGAGCTTACTTTGAGAAGTTGTGACGTTGACGTCGTTTTCTGAAGATTGAACTGCGGGGGCTTTACTGACCTCATGTTATTAAACAAGCTGTAGTCTTCTTTCTATTGTATGTATCGTTTTGAATATTTCTATTTCATTTACAGCTGAATTAAATTTTATAGCAAACTAAGGTAGATTTAAAAATGTAAAGGATGTTGATTTTATTGAACAATTCCACAAATTGCTGGCTATACCCTCGTACATATTCTTCTAATGGTCCTGATTAAATGTGTGAAGTTCTAGAATTGTAGACATGAATCTTCAAGTAAGTCATTGACCTTGGAAATAAGTTGATTGTCTTCGTGCATAACACATCATCTTGCTATGAAAAATAATTGTATGAAGATATATCGAAATCCATTCAAGCCTGTACATACTTAGTACGTCTTTATCTATCTTAGTTTGTACAATTCAGTAGGTTTTCATTTGTTTTAATGTGTAAATACCAGTATGGTTTCATCTATTTTAATGTGTACAGACCAGTACGTTTTCATCTATTTTAATGTGACCAGGCCAGTACGTTTTCATCTATTTAAATGTGTACAGAACAGTATGTTTTCATCTATTTCAATGTTTACATGCCAGTATGTTTTCATCTATCTAATCTGTACAGACCAGTACGTTTTCATATGTTTAATGTGTACAGACAAGTATGTTTTCCCCTAGTTTGATGTGTACACACCAGTATGTTTTCATCTATTAATGTATACATACCAGTACGTTTTCATCTTATTTAATGTGTACAACCAGTTATGTTTTTTCGACAGTTGGGTATCTGGAGTTCAGTTGCTTTACCGCTTGTTTATTTTTATAAAGCAAAATGCAAAACATCACATTTTAAACATCATATTAATATACATTTTTTTTTTCAAGATTGTGGTCTATAGTGTAGAGAATATGTATTGGACTTACATGGTACACATACACTTATTAAGAACATGATCTATCCTACTCAAATTAGTACATTGTATCAGAATATATAATATGATTGAACAGATTAAATATTTATGTTTCACCTTCAAGCATTACTTTTCCTTATTTGGACAGACAACCATAAAAGTAAGTTTATGAAATAGTTATATGATAAATTAAAGAAAACACCAGAGTATGGCTTTGCTTCTAAAAGGGAAGATAATTTTTTAGCAAAGAAATGCATGGATGTTGGTAATATTCGTACCATCATTCACAGTCTGTGCTACAGACTATGCACTGAAGTCGTGTGTTGAACACACATGGTTGGAATTGCCATATATTTATAAGATCTTTCTGTGTTGCAATACATCATTGTTTTAGTTTGCCATTAACATAATATAAGGAGAATATACTCATTAAAGGCTGCCTCTCCCGTCTCCACGATGGCTTCCAAAGTCGCCCTCAATAAAGGCGCCAATAACTGGTCTGCACGCAGGAATGGATTAATCGTATAAACATATAGACAACCTTTACATGTATCTAACAGTTAATACTAATGACATCAATATGGTCACACGGTTTCAAACACATTTATAGATTCCTATACACGACTTTAACCTTTTCCCACATGTAAACGCTTTTCGACGTCAATATAGCAGACGGCTAGAAAACGAGCTGGCAAAATAAGAAAATGTAAATAACGATCAATTTCTCCTTTTGCTGAAGCTTACATCTCTTTTCAATAATTCAAGTTTCCCTTATAGAGATTTTCTATAACTTTATATCAATGTTTTCAAAATCGTCTGCGTCAGATTTGTTGTAGGTGGGATAGGATTAAACATTATGTTATAACAATTCACATATTTATTAGGTTCGACCACATTCATTTAGTATATTCTTTGTTTACTTTTTGCGCTGCGCGGCTTTTAAGTCTATGCAAACAAACTACGGCGTCTTTAAAACATTATCAAGGGTGATGAACCCAGTCCCATGAATAAAGGAGGATACTGTTTAATCCTATTCCCTCATACACCGAATCTGCAGTGGATGAATCTGGAAACATCTGCACAACTATTGAGTTGAAAGCATCGTCATCGTATCAAAATGAAAAAAATGCTCATTATTTGACCAATGTTAAAATAATGTGTTTGAAACTTGGCTGCAGATACTCTGTTGCTTACCGTCCGGATGTTTAAGAAGATAGCTGGTGTGACACCGTATTCCTGTATTTTTATTTATAAGAGTGTAATATCCGTAACCATAGCCACCTTCTATACTGTAGGTGTAACATATAGGACTCCCTTCCTCTTTCGAGCAGTTTCCTTCTGACAGTTGAGAGGCGATGTTATATCCGCCCAACCTTTTTAATGTAAACACACATGGAATGAGTAACCTACTGAACTAGACATGTTAAAGGTCAAATGTACACTATTTAGTTACCCAAGTGGTACCAAGGTGTAACTATATAGTTTTATACGTTTTAACTTATCTATATATATCAATGTGTTAAGCAAATTGTTTATCATTATTATTATTATACAAGTCTTTCAATTTCTACTTATTTGAAAAAATACTTCATTAAGGCTATATTCCTATATTGTATACCTAATATTGTCAAATTTGATACACGGATGCATCTTTTGAAAGAATAATGTAGCGTACCACAAATGAAATAACCATGACAGGATAAGGACTCGAACCCCACAAATGTCACTGCGACCTTGACCTTCGACCCTATCAATGAATGATATTTTCAGGGCAATCTTTCTTATATTGTTTGTTATACATATACTTAACGACAGCCTCTCTGGTGTAGTGATAGAGCATCCGCTCCGGGTGCGTTAGGTCATGTGTTCGATATTCAGTCGGGTCATACCAAATACTTTATAAATGGTAGTAAAGGCTGACCTCCTATGCAATCAGGGTTGCGGGGTTAGCATTATAACTGATATGCTGGTGTCAGGATGAACGGGCCAGTCTTACCCATGAAACGCCGTGATATAACTGATTTTTTTTAAAGCGGCGGAAAACACCATACAATAATAATAATAACCTGTACTAAACGTGGTGAAATTGTGCCATGTTACGAAATGTGTTCAATGAGATTTTGGTTTTCACCTTTAAACACATGAGGGGGACTATCAACTGTCTACAAAACAAATCGTGTTAGTTAGGAAAATAGAATCAAAGTGAAGGAAGCACTGTTAGACGATTTGCCGAAATTACGACTCAATCGCAGCGAACTGTTTATGAATAGTACAAAAAGTAGAAACTACAGATAGAGTGAGCTTTACAATTCAAATAATCTATGGTTATGTGTCGATCGAATCGATATATTTCAGTTAGACGGTTAAAATCTATTTTGAAAGTTATTGCAGGAGTTGTGTCCCCTTATCATAACAACGATTGGTATCACACTCCCGCTTTACATTGTTACTTATAATAACTTGATTTTCAAAGGTCCAGTCGATAAGACATTATGATATTCGTTGTCCGCGAATAAAATGTTTTGTTTTTGTTTATTTACCATATAATCGAGGTGCTCTACATTGGGGAAATGCACACACTTCCTAGCCGAGTACTGTTGTGTAGACGAATATCATATACAAGTGTTTTGTTGCTTAATATAACAAAAGTACTGTTAAAAAGCGGCGTAAAACTCAATAAAAATGTGTTAGTTGAGGCTTTCATATCCCAAACAAAAAGTTACATGTAATTATTTAAAACTCTTCAAGCGCCAATAACAAAATTGAGTATCAGCATTGTTTGCCCTTGAGTTATCCAAATATTACAAAACTCTAATTACACTAAGATTCTTTAACATGGAAGAGTTTACTGGAGTAATGTGGCGCTGAAAGAGTTTACACGAAAGCTTGATCATCGAGTTACCAATTGTTCAAATAACTTACTTGTCTAGTTCCGCTATTGTCTCGCCATATTGAGTCAACTTATACCCGTTGGAACAGTTGGCAGGTATCCTAAATACTACTTCATCCCAAAGTTTTACCGTAAACATAAAGGTTTGTCCTGAAAGACAGAACTTCAGAGCATGTTTCGGAAAAGAAAGAGTATAATCCTGTTCCATCAATTTGACGCATATGGAGCAGACGTCCTTTGCAAACATAATAGCAAATGGCGAAATAGATGGCTCATTCATGAGCATTATGAGCAAGTTCTACTTAAGCTACAATCATATCAGCATTTCAATAATTATACTTTCATTTATAATGAAAATCCACATGTTCTATATACATTACTAAACTCGTCTGCTGCTGATGTATTGCTTATTTGAACAGTTTAACTGTTGTCTCGAAAATGTTTATATCCAAACATTCGTAATTGCAAATATTCTGAATATAAATTATCAACAATTTTACAGTAAAATAGTTATATATGTATTTTATATTTACAAACATTGGGTCAGATATTATACAGACAGCTGAAATGTATGAACGAAAATTCCAGTTAAGTGATACGATTCCTGCCAAGATATCAAGTCTTACAGGAATTATGATTTGCATCTTTCATGCGATACCCATGTTTTCTCCCGGTTGCTCCCGGTGTCCGCCGGTTATATTAAACATTTAATAACAACCTGGACGGTTTGCCGGATCGAGCCGGAACATCAAGGTTCATAACAGATTATTTTGAACTTCTACGGTGTCGAAGCGGTTGTTTTCACGATTTGACAATGTTTCTCCCGAACCATTATCCGGGTGAGAATGGAACTTTAGTTAAAACAAAAAATGTTAGGCTACCATAAGTTATAATGGAAATAATCATTAAAAGTAGAGTTAGTGTTACCCATAGCATTTGCCGGTTGCGATTGGGAGTTCACCGTAACCCAATACGAAACCCGATGCATAAATACAAAACAAATAACAACCTAAACAAGTAAATGGATTATTGCAAGCATTACAAAAGTCTCCTACGGGACGAGGACAGCATATCGGGTATTGTATGTGCTTTTTGGACAACAACAACAATGACCTGCATACATTTTGGAAACAAATGTATTTTGATCATTACCCGGTACCAGATAACTGAAAATAAGTGTTGTACATATAATAGACAGAAAAATAAGTAACAGTTAACAATATGCACGATTAGAAATTCTAGAGACTAGTGCAATTTAAAAACAATCAGGTATGAACATTTCATTTTATTACAAACAAGAGCTATCATAGCAATAGCAATACTAGTTTTTGAGAAATGGCTTAGCATGCAAAACTAACTAAAACAAAAAGGTATGAGTTGAAACAGGCACTTTAGAGTTATGCCCATTGGCATACATATTCTTCTAATGGTTCTGATTAAATGTATGAAGTTCTAGAGTTGTAGACATGAAATTGCGGACTAACGTCTTCAAGTATTACATTGACCTTTGGAATAAGTTGCTTGTTTTTGTGTATGGCACATCATCTTGATATGAACAATAATTGTATGAAGTTATATCGAAATAAATCAATTCAAGCAAGTAAAGACTAGTACGTTTTCATTTATTTTAGTTTGTGCAATCCAGTACGTTTACATTTTATTTAATGTGTACAGCATGTTTTTATCTATTCTTATGTCTACAGACCAGTACGTTTTCATTTGTTTAATGTGTACATACCAGTATGTTTTCATTTATTTTAATGTGTGCAGACCAGTATGTTTTCATCTAATTTAATGTGTACAAACCAGTACGTTTTCATCTATTTTTATGTGTACAGACCAATACGTTTTCATCTATGTTAGTTTGTACAGACCGGTATATTATCGTTTATGTTAATGTGTACAGACAAAAACATTTTCATCTAGTTTAATGTGTACAGACCAGTTTGTTTTCATTTACTTTAATGTACAGACCAAAACATTTTCATCTAGTTTAATATGTACAGACCAGTACGTTTTCATTTACTTTAATATATACAGACCAGTACATGTTCATATATTGTAATGTGTATAGACCAGTATGTTGTCATTTTCTGTAATGTACAGATCAATACGTTTTTACATATATTACTTGAAAGTCTGTGTACAATTAAGACATGCAACTCTTAAAACATATTATGATTTTGACTTTTTGATATTTCGATTAAGATTTGTTTACATAAACAGTCTGTTTTATTATTTTCTTTCGTCGTTTTTTTTGTGAAAATCACGACGATGTAAATTGCTATGAACAATAATTGTATGAAGTTATATCAAAACGAATCATTCAAACATGTACAAACTAGTACGTTTTCATATTTCTTATTTTCAACAATCAGGTACGTTTTCATTTTATTTAATGTGTACAGACTAGTATGTTTTTATCTATTGTAATGTCTACAGACCAGTACGTTTTCATCTATTGCTTACCACTCGGTCCTTTAATATAATAGCTGGTGTTGCACTTTCTACCTGTATTCTCATTATAAAGATAGTAATAGCTGTAATCCGAGTTTGATTCCACACGGTATGTGTAACATATAGGACTCCCTTCCTCTTTCGAGCAGTTTCCTTCTGACAGTTGATGGTTGTAGCCATCTCCACGAAACCTGTTTAATGTAAAAACACAAGGAATGAGTGAACTTTTGAACCAGCCTTGCCAAAGGTCAAATGTACACTATTTATTTACAATGGTACCCAGAGGTTACTATATAGTTTTTGCGTTTTAACAAAATTATTTATACCAATCTGTTAACCAAGTTGTTGATCATTATTATTATTATACAAGTTCTTTCAATTTCTACTTATTTGAAGAAACCCCTTCATTAAGACCATATTCCTATATTGTGTACCTAATATGGTTAAATGTGATACACGGGTGCATCTTTTGAAAGAATAATTTAACATACCACAAATGAAATCACCATGACAGGATAAGATAAGGTCTCGAACCCAAAAAAGGTCACTGCGAGAGTGACATTCGACCATATTAATGAAGGATATTGTCAGGGCAATCTTTCTTATACTGTATGCTGTACCTATATTTAACGACCGCCTCCGTCGTGTAATGGTAGATCGTCCGGCTTGGGTGCGGGAGGTTTTGTGTTCAATCTCCGGTCGGATCATACCAAAGACTTTATAAATGGCAGTAATGGCTGCTCTCCTTTGCGATCAGGGTAACGGATTAGCATTACAATTGACATGTTATTGTCAATATGAACGGACCAGTAGTACTGGTAACTTACACAGGGAACGCCGTGATTTAACTTTAAACATGTGTTGAAAGCGGCGTAAAACACCGAACAATAATAATAATAACAATAATTATAACCTGTACTATACAAAATGTGTTCAATGGACTTTTGGATTTCACCTTTGAGCCCCATGTGAGGTCTGTCAACTGTCTACAACACAAATCCTATTACTAAGGAAAGTAGAATAAAAGAGACGGCAGCACTGTCAGACGATTTGCCGAATTGTTACAAACAAAATCACAGTGACCCAATCACAGCGAGCTGTTTATGAATAGTACGAAAAGTAAAAATTACAGAAAGATTGACTGTTACAATTTAAATAATCCGTGGTTATATGTCGAATCGAATCGGTTGAAATGTAATATGAAAGTTATTTCAAGATTTGTGTCCCTTTAGCATTACGACGATTGGTATCGCACTCCCGCTTTACTTTGTCATTGATTATAGTTTGATTTACAAAGGTCCAGTCGACAAGACATTATGAAATTCGTTGTCCGCGAATAAAATGTTTTGTATTCGTTTATTTACCATATAACTGAGGTGCTCTGCCTTGGGAAAAGGCACACCCTTCCTAGCCGAGTACTGTTTTGTAGCCATATATCATGTACAAGTGTTGTGTCGCTTAATATAACACAATTACTGATAAACAGCGACGTTGCTTATATATCCCCAACCAAAAGCTACATGTAAATATTTAAAACTCTTCAAGCGCCATTAACGCTATTGGGGCTTTTGTAAACAATACAGCTTGTCTCTTCTGATATCAGCATTGTGTGAACTTTAGTTATCCAAATATTACAAAACTTCTATTATATTCAACATGGAAGAGTTTACTGTAGTAAATGTGTCGCTGAAAGAGTTAACACAAATGCATGAGCATCAAGTTACCAATATTTTAAATAACTTACCTGTACCCATTGGAACAGTTGGCAGGTATCCTAAATATAGCTTCATCCCCGTGGTTTACCGTAAATATGAAGGTTTGTCCTGTAAGACAAAACTTCAAAGCATGTTTCGGAAAAAACCAGTATAATCCTGTTCCAACATTTTGACACATCTGCAGCAAACGTCATTAATGAGCATTTATGAGCAATTTCTACTTTAGCTACAATAATTTCAATAATTATACTTTCCTTTATGAAGAAATTCAACATTGTTCTATATACATTTCTAAACTCGTCTGCTGCTGATGTATTGCTTATTTGAAAAGCTAAACAGTTATCTCTAGAATGTTCATATCCGAACATACTTTATTGTAGATATTCTGATTATCAATTATCAACATTCTTACAGTAAAATAGTTGCATGCGTATTTTATATTTACAGACATGGAGTCAGATATTATACAGACAGCTGCAATGGATTAACGGAAAATCCATTTTGGAAGTGATTTGATTCCTGCAAAAATATCAAGTCTAACAGGAATTATGATTTCCAATTACGAGGCGGCATATTGGGTATTGTATGTGCTCTTTTTTACAAAAACAGCAATGCACTTCATACATTTTGGATACAAAAATTGTAATTTGACCAAAACCTGGTACCAGATAAATGAAAATAATTGTTATAAATAAGTTAAAAATGTGCAAGATTATAAATTCTAGAGAGCATTGCAATTTAAAAACAATCAGGTATGAACATTTTATTTTATTCCAAATAAAAGCTTTCAAAACATTAATAGTTTTTGAGAAATGGCTTTGCATGCAAAACTATATCAAAAATGTATAAGTTGTAGCAGGCACTTTAGAGTTATAACCCTTGGCATACATAATCTTCTAATGGTCCTGATTAAATGTGTCAAGTTTTAGAGTTGTAGACATGAAATTGCTGCGAACCAAAGTCTTCAAGTAAGACATTGACATTGGGAATAAGTTTCTTGTTGTTGTGCATGACACATCATTTTTCTATACAAAATAATTGTGTGAAGTTATATCAAAATCCATTCAATCATATGGAGGAAATAGCCCGGACACGTCAAAAAAGCATGATATTTTTTTGGCTCAAATTGTGACATTGACCTTGATAGTAGGTGTCTGGTTGTTGTGCATGACACATCGTCCCATTAGCGCAAGAAGGTTGTAACTCCCTATTTCCACAAAAGTAACTTTTTTGCAGAAAATTAACTTATATCCATATATACACATCATATTAAAATTTTGGATTCATATCCTTATTCTTTATCTTCTAAAAAGTTTAATGCAAAAAGGTTGTAACTCAAAAGTGGCTATTTGTTTGGTGCAAGAAGGTTGTAACTGGGAGATACAACCTTCTTGCACCCAATTATTTTTTTTACACCATTTTTTGTGCAAGAAGGTTGCATCTCAGTGTAATTACATAAGGATTGTGTCTAAAACAGTAAAGTAAAAAGGCATTTCTGAACTCTGTACATCTGCATTGCCTTTTCTGAATCTGCACAACTTGAGAAAAGCTTCTAACAAACTTTTGTATGTAATTTGTAAAAATGTATAGATCTTTATCATATTGTGCAGATCTACATGGTGATGTGGACCTTCACTGTTCACAAAAGCCATGGCAATTTTAACCTTTTCCCATAGACATGCTCTGATAGAAAGATGACACTTGTTCATATAGAATATATGACATCGTTGAACCTGGAATAGAGGAAAATCCTTTCTTTCTCACCATGTGGGCAACCTCTTTCATGTTGGCTCATTTATATCTATAGGAATTAGTGGTTCATTGACTGGAATTTCTTAGTCACAATCCCCAAATCTCTTTCGAGCTTGGAATGAGGATTATCCCCTCGAAAGAGTTAATCTCATCAAAACAGCCCGGTTTTCCCTTTTTTTACAATTCTTTCATGAATCCAAATTGGTTCGACATGAAGCTTGATCTTGTCCTTGCCTTTACCTGCCTTTCTTTCTGAGTCTCAGAACATGGGTTCCGTCGGGTCTTATTATGCAGTGGTAAGAACCTTCTGTCTAGACGGAATTGCTTCACAGAGATGTATGATTTCTTTCCTTTCCACTTCACTTATTTGCATGGACTGGTTGCTTAATTAATCCATTCCCACCCGAAGATGCATTTAGATGCATGCGCAGAAGACAAATTTTAAAAACATTATGATGTTGATGTCATTTTGAGATATTTTCGATATTTTTGCCGTAATGCGGTCAATGTCGTCTGTTGCAAATTTGTAGTATAAGAGTAAGCCTCATAAACACCATTAATTATATTTCTAAGTTTGTCTTATTGTTGACTTCGCGCCTACTACACTGGGCTTAATTGGGTTATGATTGATAGCAATTCAAAATTTCTTTTTCTCTATGGTGTAAGTGAGTTGAGATAGTGTGATCAACTTTCTGTCTTCTGGTCTAGTTAGACAAAGCCGATTTAACTAGCCTGTCTATTACCACTACATCTGTCCTGTTGGTCCCATCTTCCTCCCCCACCTTTGAATGCCGTGCGATATTGCTTTTTCTTTTCATTTGTAGCTTGCTTGGGTCATCCCTTAACAGAGTCTGTACCATGGGATGCCAGCCCACATTACAACCCATTTTAGACATTATGATATATATCAAAATGTCATTGGCAAAGGTCACTCTGATCTTCATACCTTGCATAGGAAAAATATCATCCGAAGATAAGCATCATCTATTTCATCTTTTGCTCCCACATTATGAAATGTAGGACTGATACTTTTTAAATCGGTATCTCATATCGGGGTAACACTAAGGAATCATTTTTGTTGTTTGACTGTCCGTCAGTATGACAGTAATGTTATGACTTATTAATAGGAGACATAATTATATAGTCATGTGTTCCCTAACTTTTGCCTGAAGCTTAGGATACTGAGGAAAGAATAAAGTGTTAGAGAAATCTAAATAATGTGTAAAGATACAATGAGAATTTTCATTAGATATATCAAAAAAGTGTAAACTGACTTAATGGAAACAACTTAAGATAATAACCCATTTGCCTGAAAGCCTTTTGTAAAAACAGTTTTGAAACATAAAAGATCTTTAAAGCAAGAAATAAAACTAAATACGGAAAATAATAATTTTGAAATAGTAAAAATACAATGCTAGAAAAAAAAAAGGTTCATTGAGCAATCTTTCTTGAGCAGATGTGTCAAAAGTTGTCCGTGTCAAGGAAAGTGTTTCATTTTTATAATTTAAATTGATAAGTTCACACTTATGTATATTTGTTATGAATTTATTTCAATGTTGAAAAGAAATTATGTGAGTTACAACCTTCTTGCACTCAAAAAATAATAAAAAATGACGTTATTTGAGTGCAAGAAGGTTGTAACTGGACAAATCCACTAAAACTCATTTGTATGAAATTATTTTTCAATGTAAGAGTTATAAAGCTTCCTGAAATGTATTTTTAAAACAAATATCCAAAGGATGTTCTTTGTTATGTTTTATCTTCAAAATAGGATAGTTTTTTGCTTCTCCTGTAAAATAATGAAAAACGGAGTTACAACCTTCTTGCACTAAAGGGACGACATCATCTTGCTATTGACAAAATATGTGAAGTTAGAGCAAAATCCATGCGAGTATGTGAAAGAGACAGCCCAGACATGCAATAAAAGCCTGATATTGTTTGAGCCTTAACTATTTTTTTGTTTTCCAAACTTTATTTGCCATCCTCTCTCATACCTTACATCAAGATTTTTCAAATTTATCATAAGAACATAAGAATAAATACATACATACAAATGTTATTTCAAAATAGTTTGCGTATTTTTCATCTAAACCCCAATCATGCTGAATTGTGTTGTATAACAGTTTTTCTCTGATTTGCAGATCATATCATTTTTTTTTATTGTTCATTTTATTCTATGGTGATTTTCTAAAGCTTAATTTGTCAAAAAAACAAACAAACAAAAAACACAAATACAAACCCATAACTCATTGTACATATGTACAATTTATTATTTGTCTATACTGTTTTCAGATGTACATGTATTCTAAGAGTTATTTGCAGCATGATAAGGGTTAAACACAGTTCATACTAATTATTTTTCCAAACGCACTTTTTTTCCGTTTTCCATATGTCTTGTATATTGAAAGACTGATCTTTTTTTAAGTTAACAGCTGCATATTTGTTTATTTAAAATAAGGAAGAGATATATACTGTTATTAAATTCAAAAGTTTTATGTATACATTTTAGACAATTGTATTTCCTTTTTAGTTCATAGTTTATATATATATAAAGGACATATTAAAATAAAGTCGGGAAAAAACAATGATGTTGGGTTGATGGCTTGGTTATAAAGAAAAAAAAATACAAAAAATATAGATATGAGAAAAAACAAACTTGCATATGTTTTTAAAACATCTTTTTTTAGAGATTAGGGATGATCTTGAATCAGATGTCTTACAACTGCCCACTTTTCTATGTCTTTTGTTGTTGCTTTGATCGATTTTTATATACTCCAAGCTAGATGTAAGCTGTTCATTAAACCATACCAAGATGGAAAAATTATTTTTATTTTACATGAGTATAAATAGCGTTTGACATTTAATACAAGAGTTTCCAGTTTAAAATATTTCTTATCGCAACCTAGAAGAATATCTATATTTGATATCTCTAAATTTGGATATATTTCATTGATATTTAATTGAATGTTTTGGATTAATGGTTTAACTTTTTCGCAGTCAATAAATAAATGAGTTAATGTTTCCTCTTGCGTTAACCAGAAATTGCATAAGTTTGTATCTACTAATTTCATTTTATATAATAATGAATTAGTTGGTAATATCCTATGTATTATTTGGGTTTTTAACCATTGTATATAGGTAGCATTTGTACATTTGAAAACATTGCAATATTTTGTTTTCCAGTTAATGTTTTCATTTGGAAATAATACCATCCATTTTTTCTGACTTGTTGGCACCTCATTATTATATGTTAATGTATTATAGACAAATTTGTTCGAGTCAGTCTTTATTAAAATATCGTAGAAATAGAAGTTGATACATGGGTTATGGGCTGTATGTAACGGAAAATCAGTTTTTGCAATATTGTTCTTTGATATAAAGGAGTTTATATAATTTCTTAGACTATGTAATACTAGCCAATTGACTCTTTTTCCCATAAGGTTTTCAATATTTTCCAAGGTTAGAAAATTTCCATTTACATCCATTATATCCTTTACAAGCCTTACGCCTCGGTTATAGAAATCTTCGATAAAAATATGTTTTGAATTAATAAGAAAATGTTCATTATAGAATAAAGGCAGGTGTAAAACTTTAAACCAATCATTACAACGTACCTTTTCCATAAAGATTACATATGCCTTCAATACATCTATCCAGAATTCATTTCTTATATTCTTTGATACGTATTCACAGTATATTTTTCCCATATTAAAAACTTTGTTAACATCAAAAATATTGTAAACTAACTTGTAGCAATTACTTTCTTCATGAATTAATAATTTGTTTAACGATTTTATTTTCATGCTAGAAATATAACTTTTGATGTCAATCATCTTTAAACCTCCGTCTGCATCTTGTTTTATAAAAACAGAACGTTTAATTTTGGCTTTACCCTCCCATACATAATCCAATAGTATGTCGTTTAACTGTTTGATAAAATCATCTTTTGGTGATGGTAAACTGATAAATAAATGTGTTAAAATTGGAATTAAAATCGTCTTAACTACGGTTATTCTCCCAATTGGAGTTAGTTTTCTCCTTTTCCAATACGTAATGCTTCTTTTCATACTTTGTAATTTCGGATCAAAATTTAAATTCTGCATGTTTTGAAGATTGACATCAAAGTTTATTCCAAGCAGTTTAAACTGTGTTTTCCCCCCATGATAGTTTCCATTTAGTTTTTATAGAACGTGTGCTGTATTTAAGAGACCCAATCCAAATAAGCTCTGTTTTTTCAAAATTGATTTTTAAACCGGATATTATAGAAAAGTTGTCTAATACTTCTAGCACGTTATTTAACGACGTTTCTGTTGCGTCTAAAAACAAGCTGGTGTCGTCGGCAAATTGTATAAGTAGATAGTGTTGGTCTTTGATGTTTAAGCCTGTAATATTCTTATTATTTTTTATCTTAATATTTAGGATTTCGGAGCAGAGTATAAAAATATATGGTGAAATCGGATCCCCCTGTCTGTAGCCCCTTTTGACTGTAAAGAAATCAGATAAATAGCCAGTTAACTGGACACAGACTTGAGTATTGTATAAGAATAGTTTTATCCACTTTTTGAACATATCGCCAAAATTAAAAAAATCTAAAGTTTTTTCTATAAAATTAAAAGACAAAGAGTCAAACGCTTTTTCGTAATCGATTAACATTAAGAGAACTGGGATATGATTTTCTTCACAGTATTTCATTGCGTCATATACTAATCTGGTATTTTCTCCTATAAAACGTTCTTTAATAAAACCAGTTTGATCGTTTGATATTAAATAGTCTAACACGGTTTTAAGTCTCTTGGCTACAGTTCCTGAAGCTATTTTGTATAATACGTTAAGTAAAGTAATAGGTCTCCAATTTTTAAGAAATTGCTTCGCTTTATTGCCTTTTGGTATACATGTTATTGTTCCTAATTTAATACTATTTGAAAAAGGATTGGAGATAAAAGCATGATTCAAAGATCTCAAACAAAGTGTCCAATTTTATTCCAAAATAATTTATAAAAGTTTGTAGAGAAGCCATCGCTACCTGGACTTTTATCATTATTCATATTTCGTAAAGTATTTGAAACTTCACTATAGCCCAAGAGACCCTCCAGACTCTTAACGTGTGTATCATTTAGTTTGTTTACAGCACAATGCTGTAAATCTGCTTCTAAATCAAAATCCGTTGAGGTATTCTGAGTATTGTATAAATCTTGGTAATACAACTTTGTTTCGTATAGTATTTCTTTTTGATTAGTAACTTGTGTACCATCATCTTTTTCAATAAATGTAATAGATTTTTTTGAGAAATGTTGTTTTTCTAAGTTACAAAAGTAATTGCTTGTTTTTTCTCCATTATCAATCCAATGTGACCTTGACCTGATGAAATAGCCATGCATTTTGTTTTTTCTCAATTCAGATAATTCCGACTGTTTCAATAGCAACATTTCTTTATTTAATTCATTCAAATTTGTTTCTTAATTTAATATTTCCAAAATAAGTTCTTGTTCCCGATTATTTCTTTCCTTCACTTTATGACTAGAATAAGAAATAGTTTTACCACGGATTTCCATCAACAATGTTTCCAAAAAATGTTATCATCTATAACGAAATGTATTTCCGATCTATCCATAGTGGCAACAAAATCATTACTGTAAATCGGAACACAGTATTGTAATATAATCTCGTCAATCTTTTTATTAATACAGTTTACATAATCTGCTTCATAAAGTAAAGAGTTGTTAAACTTCCACAACCCTTTTCCATGTTGAAGCATTGCAAATTCGAGATCAAGTACAATAATAGAGTGATCTGACTTGTAGCTAATATCTATGTCACAATTTCTTAAAAACGGCTTAAAACTACTTGACATTAGAAAAAAATCTAAAAGACCTCTTTGCAAAGGTTTCATCCTTTTCCACGTATATTTTCTCATATTATCGTGTATTTCTCGAAAAGGGTCTAGAAGGTCTCGATAAGCTATATTTGTTAAAACAATATCCCTCGCTTTTTTGCTATGGTTATTTATTCTATAGTTTTCATAGTCTACTGAAGGGTTCAAAACTAAATTAAAATCTCCACACATTATGATATTGTCTGAGTCATTTAAAGAGTCAATAATGTCGAAAACATTTTCAAAAAAGATCGGGTCATCTATGTTTGGAGCGTATGAATTACTTAAAGAGGAATTTGGTATCACAATATTTTAATTCTATGATTAAATATTGTCCGTTATTGTCTCTATTTATTTTTAAGATTTTAATGTCTAAACGTTTATTGAACAGTATAGCAACGCCTTTTGAATTTGATCTGCCATGGCTGAATAAACAATTTCCATCCCACTCAGAGTATATACATTTTTCCATGTTTTCAACAAAATGAGTCTCTTGTAAACACAAAATATCAGATTTTTTTTCCTTAAACAAATTAAAAATGTCAAACCGTTTTTTCTTATTTTTGAGACCTCGGCAATTGTAAGAAAATATCCTTAGTTTATCCACCATTTATTATCCAACCAAAATATACTTTTTTTCTAACGCCGATAATAAAGAGAACAAGATCAAGCCTAATATCCATTATATAAAGTGTATAAGTAAAATGCAAGTTTAACCCATTAACAAAAAGTGGAAAGTGACTATGTAACATATAAGGTAAAATACAAAACACAGTTTAATTAATTATTACACTTGTTGAAGCGAACGCTCCTAAACTCATTTCCTCACACAGAGGCCACATGACACATGTTACCGCTGACGATTTCTAGTCAAATATCAAAAAGAGGCGAAGTTGATCCGAACGAGCACCCTCATCCTATTATGATATACTCAAAAATTCATAATCAAAATAAAAGAAAAAACCTGGAAACATAAATGAAAAGTGTTCAGATAAGCTGACATTATATAAGCATTATATTCTTTCATAATTAATTTAATTACTAATTTCACGGATTTCCTACATGGGGATTTCTTTCTCCTCGGTCGAAAACGGAGATAAGGCAAATTCACAAATTTAACCACCAAAAACAGAATATATAAGCATTTGAATTATATTTTATAAACTAAATCATATGGGGCCGCCGCTCTGATACAGTAGCTTGACCTTCAATATGGGACACAACGGGATTCATTAAAATATCAATTAATCAAAACCATAAGACAGCAGAACAATGTATTTAGGATGCGCATAATATACTGTTATTGACCCTAGTTTGTTTTAGATCAATCACATTTATACTAAGGCTAAACTCATAATAGCATGATTTCCTCAAAAGGTCATTCTTTTCTCTTGGTCAAATAACGGGACAAAGTACAACTTTAATAAAGACAGACAAAGACAGGTGCATACAAAGTTTTCTTATTCAAACTAAATTCATATTGGGCCGCCGCTCCGATATAAGAGCTTGACCTTCAATATGAAAAAAGAGGATTTACATATACAATGTACTCAGTGTGTCACGCTCTAATACTAATCTCTAGAATCATTTGATAGTAAAACCATATGACCGTATACTTCAGAATAATGTAACTCCAATTAGCATATAGTCCATTCAAATACTGTTCATGATCAACGTCTGTTCAAATAACACTGCTTTTATATGCAGTGTTTAAATTGCACGGGGCCAAGGGAGCCTTAACTGTGACCTTGACCATGGGCGTACAACAAATAGGTGGACGGTTGTTGTGCATGACACATTATATTGTTAGGGAGAATGATAGTTTGAAGTAATATCTAAATCCATTCAAGCATGTGGGAGATACAACCCGGACACGAAATTGCAGACGTTATATGTTTGAGCCCAAACGGAGACCTTGATATTAGGAGTATGTGACCGGGTGTTGTACATGACCCATTATCTTGTTATGGAGAATAGATGTGTGAAGTAATATCAAAATCCATTCCAGCATGTAGAAGATACAGCACGGACATTAAATTATAGACGGATGGACGGGTGCACCCCACAACTATGCAATTCATTCCGTAATTAACCCCCTTTTACGGAATGAATAACATTAATATGCAAATGAGATACCCGTTATAAACCATCAAAACAATCTATTTATCTAAGTGTCTTTATATGGGTGGTGGGTGGACAAGTACTCTCTCATGCGGACGGACGGATGGATGGACGGCCGGACAGACTGCCTAAAGGAGGCGAAAAAACGTTAATTCTTAAAACCGGTCTCCGACCGGTAGGGGACTCATAATCTTCATCGACGCCAGCGTGAATTGTGTACATCAGCCGATCAAGTAGTCAAATGGTGCATGTACATAGCCATTTAGAAAGATAGCTTCTTAACGTGCTTAATGATATATCTCTCAAATATGATCAAAGTTAGAGAGATATCTCTCTTAGCTATATAAATATCTCTCTTATTTATAGAGATATCATTCAAAATGTGATATGTATCTTACAGAGATGTATCTCTAAGTTAAAAAAAAAAATATGAAACAATTCAATACTAAAACGATTTACCATAAAGACAAATAAAGACTGAACTATTTGAACTCCTGGATGCTTGAACTCATAATCTGGCTGCGTGCAGGCACAGGCTGATCACGATCGTCGTTTATCTCAAGGAACACACGTATTTTGTGTGAGTCGGCCAATAAAGCAGATGTCTAGATGTTACGTAAGATAAAAAGCTAGAACGGGAACCTCCACATTTAATTTTAATCAGAGGACTCGATAGGGGGAGCAAACTGGAATTTTCCTCACAATATATATGTTAATACTCACAGTTCTGATTTCTTAGCTGTGCTTTATATCTTGATATCATGTTATCCCCGAGTCGAGTATCATAATAAAACGTGTAAACGGTATACGAAGCTGACAAAACATAAATTAATTTAGCATAAATCCAGCGATCACTCGAACACGTCGATAACTCGAAGTTGTTTATGTGTTTCTTTTGACTTCGAGTTATAGAGAGTTCATTGAATATTTTGTCAGACCTGTGTTAATATCACCTTTGTTTAACTATTGCCTGTCTATTGCAACCTCACTTTTAATTTCGCAATTACTCATTTTCTGCATAAATGATTCTGAAATTAAAGACAACCTATGATCAAAGACCATATTGTTCTCTTCCAAAGGGTGGCTTTTAAACACAGGTTTGACTGTACATGTACTTTACCAATGAGTTGTTGTGCAGCAAGCCGTACGGACATCAGTAGTACAGCTATCAATGTAAATCCGGTAATATGACTGAATAGATTCATGTTTGCGACCGCTCGAAGTCTGAAATCATTTACAAAATAAACAGGTTTAATACGCCCTCCCATAAAGACTCTTTTTGACGGCTATGCAACGGAAGAATCTTTAAAACATTGAGGAAAAATGAGAAATTGTTAATAATGAGGAATATATCTTTTCTCCACAGTTTTTGTTTCAAATTCAACTTTCATTTTCGAAAGATGTTTCAACATTTTGCCTAGCTATTTTCAAATGTGTCTGCTGCAGATTTGCTGTAGGCGACATCAGGCGATTTGGGGTCTTACTTGCATCTGCGTACAGTAAAGACTCAGTTAGACTTTACATACGAACAGTCTCACAAAAGTCTTTTCTGTATTTCTTTATGTTGTATAGACCAAAATGTATCTTCTGACATAATCGCATGGAAACATATACGTGATCCTTATATACACATATTTAAAGGCAAAACATTTAAAATTGTAGCTCAATTAGTAACACACAAATGTGCATTAAATGATATACAATCAGGAAGTCAATAAGACGCCAGATCACCAGACACGATCGCGAGAACATTTACGTGATCATGACCTATATACAAATATTCGAGGTGTGTCTGATAATTTCGGGGTCTTACTTGCCTCTTCGTTCAGACAAGACTCAGTTGAGCCTCTGCAATCGTACATTCCCACCAGAGTTTTCCACCCTTGTGTAATATATACCTAGACACGCAAACCACCAAATATACACAGCCTTTCCTCCCAAGAACAACCAAACAAACCACCAACATCACTAGAAATAACGTCAACAAAAAGTAAAAAACAAAACAATCAATCGGGTAAATGGCTGAAAATATCAACTTATGGGAAAGGATTACGACCAGCTGGTGAATACTGAATCAAGTAAGGCTGTAATGTAGATCTCTCAGCCACTCCAAAGAAAATATATATGCAACAACCAATATAATTCGCGGTCGAAAAAAATAGTAAAATCCAAAAAGAATTAAACTGATTTCTAACTGATTTCTAGACGGCGGACTAATTAAAAAAGCATCTAGCGACACTGAAAGGCAGAAGCCGCTATTCACGGGATGTGTCCAAAAACGTTAACATTTGGGAAAGGGTCTAGTGGCTTATCCTTGAAGTGTTGTTTTTGCTTGTTAACCCCTATTTCCACAATATGACGCTTTCTGACGCCTCTGCAGCTATTTATTTATTTTAAAAAACATCGTAATAAGCAATTTATCATTTTGACACAATGTACGTAATGCAATACTTGTAGAGAGTAATTTTAAGTAAAAGAGTTTCCATAAAAGCGTCTACGGCTGATTTGTTACATGTTGGAAAGGATTACATATCACGTATTTCCCTATATGTAACAGAAAGAACTTTATATTCAATGTCATCATGAGTTATTCTCCGCCTCGGTGATGTAGTGGTAGAGCGTTTTTAGCTTGTGTGGAAGAGCGCGGGTTTGATCCCCGGCCGGGTCATACCAAATACTTAATACATAGTAAAATGTTTCTTCTGGGTGCTCAGGAGTGTGGGGTCATCATCAAGAATGACTCGCTAGTGTAATGATATGTCCTTGGTACTCAGAAGTGTGGGGTTATCATTACGACTGACTCGCTTGTGTAATGCTATCTCCTTGGTGCTCAGGAGTTTTGGGTCATCATCAAGAATGACTCGCTAGTGTAATGATATCTCCTTGTTGCTCAGGAGTGTGAGGTCATCATTACGACTGACTCGCTAGTGTAATGATATATCCTTGGTGCTAAGGAGTTTTGGGTCATCATCAAGAATGACTCGCTAGTGTAATGATATCTCCTTGTTGCTCAGCAGTGTGAGGTCATCATTACGACTGACTCGCTAGTGTAATGATATCTCCTTGGTGCTCAGGAGTGTGGGGTCATCATTACAACTGACTTGGTAGTGTCGTGTTAAATGGACGAGTAGTACTGGGAAAAAGTGTTGAATGCGTTGTAAATAGCGTACACTTTTTTTCAATTCAAATTATATAGTTATATATGGCCACCGGCTTTTACATACACGGAAAGCATACCAAAACACATGTAGTACAACCAATGATAACATCAAGAAATAAAATGGATTAGATTGAAAATATTCTAGTTCGTTTATCAACATATTTCGTTTCTCCATAGCATGATATATGAACGTTGTTTTGAACAGAAAAGCAAACTGGTCAACTTATGGTAAAAGTATCGGATACTCACACCAATCAAACAACATGTAGTATGTAAACCACACATAGTCTTTTCAACGTATACTTAATCAGATTTACCCAACACATAGTTAGTTATATTTGTGTTACTCTAAAATATTTTGAAGACAAATTAGAATCTGGACAAATTAGAGTAATAGGTTTAGGATCCATCCACCAGTCAAACTACGGTCATTATGTTGCCCTTTCAGCGTTTACATAACACATTGTTAAGTATGAGTGTGTTACCGCAACACATGTTTTCTCCTAACTGGACAGCTTAGGGTAAAACAATAGGTTTCGGCCATCATTTATACCACATGTTGTTTTATGTAGCACACGACAGATGGCAAATTCAGCTTAAAGCAATTTAAAACTGTGTTACCATAACATATAGGCTAACAGATGTTCAGAATATCGATGAAAGACAAACATTCATACACGCAATTTCCGTGTCAGATAATATTTGAATTCACCCCATCTTGTTCATTTGTTGGATGATCTGTACGTCGACTTATAAATTCGCGGATTCTCAGTCACTATCTCTCATCAAAGTTTTACTTCTCTTTTTAAGAGTTTTTATTTTCTGCAGGAAGACACCCTTTCGTACAGGAAATGATTGGGATATTTGTGTATACGTATATTGATAGACTCGACCAAGAACACTCTTGGCTTATCCTACTGAGTACGGTTTTAAACAAAGTTTGACAATAATGTAAACTAAAATACAGTATTGTATTGTATACGAAACTGTTTATCGATCTGCACATTATTGCAGCCTTATCTTATTTCACAATGCCCGCTATTCATTTATCTATTACTAGCAAAGCAAACTCCATTACTGGGCAGGATTCGGCGTTGCGATATTAAGTATACCAGCGGTTATGGTGATTAACAAAGAAGACGTCGTTGCCATAATAAGCATACCAGCGGTAATGGTGATTAACACAGAAAACGTCGTTGCCATAATAAGTATACCAGCGATAATGGTGATTAATACAGAAAACGCCGTTGCCATAATAAGAATACCAGCGGTAATGGTGATTAACACAGAAAACGTCGTTGCCATAATAAGTATACCAGCGGTAATGGTGAATAATACAGAAAACTCCGTTGCCATATTAAGTATACCAGCGTTACTGGTGATTAACACAGAAAATGCCGTTGCCATAATAAGGATACGAACGGTACTGGTGATTAATACAGAACACACCGTTTCCATCATAAATTTGCCAGCGGTCCTTGTGATTAACGCAGAAAATGCCCTTGCCATAATAAGTATACGAGCGGTACTGGTGATTAACACAGAAAACGCCGTTGCCATACTAAGTTTACCAGCGGTACTGGTGATTAACACAGAAAATGCCGTTGCTATAATAAGTATACAAGCGGTACTGGTGATTAACACAGAACACGCCGTTGCCATCTTAAGTATACGAGCGTTACTGGTGATTAACACAGAAAATGCCGTTGCCATAATAAGTATACGAGCAGTACTGGTGATTAATACAGAAAACGCTGTTGGCATAATAAGTATACCAGCGATACTACTGATTAACACAGAAAACGCCGTTGCCATATTAAGTATAAAAGCGGTACTAGTGATTAACACAGAAAATGCCGTTGACATAATAAGTATACGAGCGGTACTGGTGATTAACACAGAAAACGCTGTTGCCATAATTAGTATACAAGCGGTACTGGTGATTAACACAGAACACGCCGTTGCCATATTAAGTATACGAGCGTTACTGGTGATTAACACAGAAAATGCCGTTGCCATAATAAGTATACGAGCGGTACTGGTGATTAATACAGAAAACGCTGTTGGCATAATAAGTATATCAGCGATACTACTGATTAACACAGAAAACGCCGTTGCCATATTAAGTATAAAAGCGGTACTAGTGATTAACACTGACAATGCCGTTGCCATAATAAGTATACGAGCGTTACTGGTGATTAACACAGAACACGCTGTTGCCATAATAAGTATACAAGCGGTACTGGTGATTAACACAGAACACGCCGTTGCCATATTAAGTATACGAGCGTTACTGTTGATTAACACAGAAAACGCCGTTGCCATGATAAGAATACCAGCGGTACTGGTGATTAACACAGAACACGCCGTTGCCATATTAAGTATACGAGCGTTACTGGTGATTAACACAGAAAACGCCGTTGCCATAATAAGTATACGAGCGGTACTGGTGATTAACATAGAAAACGCCGTTGCCATAATAAGTATACTAGCGGTACAGGTGATTAACACAGAACACGCCGTTGCCATATTAAGTATACGAGCGTTACTGGTGATTAACACAGAAAATGCCGTTGCCATCATAAGTATACGAGCGGTACTGTTGGTTGATACAGAAAACGCTGTTGGCATAATAAGTATACCAGCGATACTACTGATTAACACAGAAAACGCCGTTGCCATATTAAGGTTAAAAGCGGTACTAGCGATTAACACAGAAAATGCCGTTGACATAATAAGTATACGAGCGGTACTGGTGATTAAAACAGAAAACGCCGTTGCCATATTAAGTATACGAGCGTAACTGGTGATTAACACAGAAAACGCTGTTGCCATAATAAGTATTCAAGCGGTACTGGTGATTAACACAGAACACGCCGTTGCCATATTAGGTATACGAGCGTTACTGGTGATTAACACAGAAAATGCCGTTGCCATAATAAGTATACGAGCGGTACTGGTGATTAATACAGAAAACGCTGTTGGCATGATAAATATATCAGCGATACTACTGATTAACACAGAAAACGCTGTTGCCATATTAAGTAAAAAGCGGTACTAGTGATTAACACAGAAAATGCCGTTGCCATAATAAGTATACGAGCGGTACTGGTGATTAAAACAGAAAACGCTGTTGCCATACTAAGTATACAAGCGGTACTGGTGATAAACACAGAACACGCCGTTGCCATATTAAGTATACGAGCGTTACTATTGATTAACACAGAAAACGCCGTTGCCATAATAAGTATACCAGCGGTACTGGTGATTAACACAGAACACGCCGTTGCCATATTAAGTATACGAGCGTTACTGGTGATTAACACAGAAAACGCCGTTGCCATAATAAGTATACTAGCGGTACTGGTGATTAACACAGAACACGCCGTTTCAATATTAGGTATATGAACGTTACTGGTGATTAACACAGAAAAGGCCGTTGCCATACTACGTATACGAGCGGTACTGGTGATTAATACAGAAAACGCTGTTGGCATAATAAGTATACCAGCGATACTACTGATTAACACAGAAAACGCCGTTGCCATATTAAGTATAAAAGCGGTACTAGGGATTAACACAGAAAACGATGTTGGCATAATAAGTATACCAGCGGTACTGGTGATTAACACAGAAAACGATGTTGCCATAATAGGTATACCAGCGGTACTGGTGATTAACACAGAAAACGCCGTTGCCTTAGTTAGTATACCATCGCTTCTAGTGATTAACACAGTCAACGTCGATGCCATATCAAGTATACCAGCGGGAATGGTGATCCACACAGAAAACGCCGTTGCCTTAATTAGTATACCAGCGGTTCTAGTGATTAACACAGAAAACGCCGTTGCCATATTAAGTATACGAGCGTTAATGGTGATTAACACAGAAAACGCCGTTGCCATAATAAGTATACGAGCGGTACTGGTGATTAACACAGAAAACGCCGTTGCCATAATATGTATACCAGCGGTACTGGTGATTAACACAGAAAACGCTGTTGGAATAATAAGTATACCAGCGGTACTGGTGATTAACACAGTAAACGCCGTTGCCATACTAAGTCTTCAAGCGGTACAGGTTATTAACACAGACAACTCTGTGAAATGATCCTAGTTTTAGCATGCGATCTATAAACACTGACACACACTCTTGTTTCTGGATAAACATAGAAATCTTCAGATTTTTTCAATGAAAACAGCATTTGCTTTGGTAAAAACAAATTGGGTTTTCACTTTTAAGTTCATAGTCTATTAAACACAGGACCTGTTATAATTAACTTGAACGTCATTGTCAATATTTTGCGAACAGTTTATGAAAAAGACAGCTCGCATTTCTCACTGAGCAAGTTTAAAACTATTGTCATTGCTCAATTAGAGTTCGTTTTAATTTGATTGCCTGCGAAGAGTTTATGAAAACGACTCATGTCTATTAAACACAGAACCTGTTATAATTAACTTGAACACCATTGTCAATATTTTGCGAAGAGTTTATGAAAAAGACAGCTCGCCTTTCTCACTGAGCAAGTTTAAAACTATTGTCATTGCTCAATTAAAGTTCGTTTTAAATTGATAGCCTGCGAAGTGTTTATGATAACGACTCATTAAACGCAGGACCTGTTTTCTTTAACTGGAAAGATAATGGGATAGCTCAATAACAGTGTGTTTCTATTCAATATTCTTCGAAGAGTTAATGAAGGAGACAGTTCACATTACTCATTTGAGCAAATGTAAAGCTAATGCCATAGCTCAATTAAAGTATGCTTTTATTCAATATTCTGAGAAGGGTTATTAAAAAGGAGATTTCACTGTTCTGACTTGAGCAAGTTTAAAGCTAATGTTATAGCTCAATTACAGTATGTTTTTATACAATATTCTACGAAGAGTATTAATATTTTCCACTTGAGCCAGTGTAAAGCAAATTGCATAGCTCAGTAACAGTTTTTTTTATTTAATATTCTGCGATAGAGCCTTTGAAAAAGACAAATAATATTTTGACTTGAGCAAATGCAAAGCAAATAAAGTCAATCTTGCTGTTGGGTAGAACATTCTTTACTTTAATTTGTTCCCAATATATTTCATAAATATGTTTATTGTCCGTATGTGTCTACCTAGACAGAGGTCTCATATGTCAATATCTCTAGACAATATTAAGTTCAAAATGTGAACAAAATGTATACCAGATATCTAAGATTCCCTTTCAAATGAAGCTCGAGATGGCCATTTACCTAACTCGTTTTAATGGTGTTTTGAGCGGTTTTCCTACACTTTATTAGTTATACCACCATGTTAGTTACGAGTATTTTTGGTCCATTTAACGCTAGTTCCTTAATCCTGAGCACGATGGAGGGCAGACAAATACACTAATGTTAAAGCCTTTTTTTATGACTTGGCAGGGGATTGAACCGCAACCTCCTGCATCCGAGGAATCTTGAAATGAAATGGTGTATGAATTTAGTGTAATAATACGCATTTTCCCACTAGAACCAAGTAAGCATTTAATTAAAACTATCCAACTTGCAGACGCCTTTTGATGGAACCTCTGCAATAGACTTGTGACAACACCGAAGCAAAATGAGAAATTTCTTATTTAGATCAGTAATTAAACTTACATTGATGGAGATATTAACATAGAGGAGCAAAATCAGGTGCCGCCGATTTGTTGTATATTGTAAACATATCAAACGGGCTTTCTACATCTAAGTATGTCAGGGAAACGTCTACCCATAAGGGCCACGACATCCTAAGACGGGTCCTACCACACGTAACAGCTCTCAGAATTGTGGGGTTAGCCTTACGACTGACTCGCTGGTGTCAGGATAAACGGGCTGGTAATACTACTGTAAAATTGTTTGAAGAGGCGTTAAACAATATGCAAAACAAACAATCATACGTACAACCTATCAAAATATTTTATACGAACCTCGGAACACATTATACATTCATTATTCTTGAAAATTAACTGGAAGAGTTCAGTCATAAGTCATAAGTCGCCTTTATGCGTATTGCATGTATGTGGGACAGAAACAAATCGAAACGAAAATACATGCACTTATATATGTTAATAGTTAATATTTCAAATGAGAACCTATCTATAAACCCTTTGTTTTATAGCAGTATTCAAATACTATGTGTTATGGTTTGCTTCTTATATTGGGTTATCTACCCATCCTCACATATAAATCGCATACATTTCCATTTAAACAGCGACCAATACTTGAACATTTGGTGTTCGGTAGCAGGAAAACGGGGAGTGACAGTATCTGCCTTATTGCAAGTTGATCTTCGTAAGTGGATGAAAACAATATTAGCACTATGTGTTATGAGTTGATTGATGGGTGTTGTTGATAAGTTTGTCGACGGTGGATAATAAAATAAGACATAAATGAATGAACGGAAACAAGAAACAAATTGAACGAAACGGATGCATGGATGGATTGGACGGGAAAGGGCACACGTGACTCCGCTCGTTGGAAAAAGGATTGATGGAATGAATAATGGTTTGCATATAAAAAAAGTATGTAGACGTAGCCCAGCTGATAAAGTACTCGACAATAATTATATAGTTATAAGGCTGTTATCTGCGTGATCTGCAAAATAAAACCAAACACATGACATTTGCGACAATCGTAGAACCAGATCAGACCGCTGCGTGTACATGCCGTTTGATCTAACTTTGCACTAATCGCTTATTACCTGGAGCACGACTAATTGTATCATTTCCAGTTGGTACTGTTTCACATATTAATATGTAACCCGTTCCCATATGTCATCTCAAATACCCCCGCCCCCGAAATTTACATCTGTTTCTGGAGGTGCATTTGTGCATGTATTTGGTACATGACCATTCATTCCTGTCTGTACTATTCAGGTTTTACGCCGTTTTCAACATTATTCCAACATCATTTTAGTTATATCCGATGATAATTCACTTATGCGCAATCCCTGGGTAAACAAACCGGAACTAGTCTAGGAAATGTGCCTGACTAAAGGGCACCCCACCATGACCACAGTGACTGGGTATCGAACCAGGGACGCCCTGTTCCAAATAGTTGACGCTAACCACTCGGCTATAGAAAATGTTGACCACAACAGAAAACGTGCTCACAATGAGCGTATACCTCACCTGTCATAATAATTTTGGTTATGTTTAAAACGCGGTCTGTCAGAAGTAAAACACAGATTGAAAATAATTGTCGTCTAGACTATCATTTTTAATTTTAAATCGATAATTCGTGCATACCCAGGCTGTGGTTTATTTTGTTTATGATTTATGCTTTCTCACTTACCATAAATCTGCAGCAGACGATTTTGAAGTTGTCAAGTCCAAAAGATAAAAAAATCTCTAAATGATAGTATGAATATTGAATAGAGTTTAAATGATTGCTACAAATAGAGAAATCGCGTATACATGAGGCAAACTGATAAAACCTTAGTTAATTATCAAGGTGCATGCACTAGAAGCTTATTAAAACAAAGAGTAAGTATATTGTGAATGTCCGTGACAGGCGGTAGTAGTCTGGATTCAGCTGGGTGTAGCCAATTGTTCAAAATAACTAAAATAGCTATCGCACGAGTCTACAGCACTACATTAAGAAGCAAAAACCAAATGAAAAGCATTTGTAGACAAAGAACATGTATTCGGATTAAATTAACTAACCAAACACTAGATTATGTGCTATTAAAAGCTATTGTTAAACTGGTTGATTCAGTTAACAAAATACTAGTGTAAATACAGGTGTATTGCTATTGAGATAGAGAGGCAATCCTGTGTTATCGTCAAGCTTTTTTTAGATTGTCTATATATATAGTAATATATCTATTTACATTTGAAACTCATTTTCTCAGATAAATCAGACTACAGCAAACTCTTTTGAAAACAACTCCCCAAAAACCTGTATAACATAGATCTATCAATTGTCATATTATTATTGTATACAATCAAAAACATTGTCACAAAAAGAGAAATTACTCGTTCATATTTTCGATTTTGCAACAACCATGTCAATGATATTCAACACTTTCCCTCATACAACAATTATGCAGCAGACGACTGTGAACATATTTTGTCAACAAATAGAAAATCTCTATAATTGAAAACATTGTGGCAAAAGGAGAAATTGCTCGATTTGAGCAATTTCTTCTTTTGTCACTATATTTTCAAATAGCCGTTATAAGTCATCTGCATGTTGGAGAGGGTTAAACACTAATACTTGCTTACAAGTACATAGAGCTTTTAGGCAAAAACATTTAATATCATGACAAATGATAGTATAATGTAATTTGTGATAAGAAAACATTTGAAAACATAAGTGCAAATGGAGAAAATGCTCAAAATGAGAAGTTTCTCCTTTTGTCACAATGTTTTCAACTCTTTTCAATAATTATACTTAATTTAATGAAGTTGTTCAGTATATCTTTCCAAAATGTGTTCAAAGGGTTGCCGCAGATATGTTAAATGTGGGAAATATATGAACATTTTAAAAAGTAGACAATTGCATTATATCCACTAAAAGAAAAGAATGAATTGTTCAATAAAAGCAATTTCAGTTTTCTCTCAGTATGTTTTACACATCAGTGCTTCAGATGTTTCATAAGTCATCCACATCAAATAAAGTATAGAAAACAGAAAAGTAGTCTGACAATAATAAAACAAACTATTTCTTTAGTTTAAAATTATACAGGTACAGTTACAAACATTTTAGGGTACTTTTAGTTTTCGTAACCCTTTCCAACATGCAACAAATATGCAGCAGACCACTTTGAAAACATTTCAAAGACAAGTTTAAATATTTACAGGTCAAAAACTAGGTTACTTGATTAAATTTAAGAAAAATCTTGTTAACATTCTGGAGACCGCATTTTTAACTTAAAAATAATGAAACTTTGTCAGGATAAATGACTTGATGATATCTAGGCTAACTTTGAATATATGTCATAACTCGTCTAAAACTAGGTCACTAGGTCACATTTGAGAAATGTCAGTTAACACTGCTGCAGAGACTGTATTGTTTTCTTTAGCAGCTTGGAACATGTCTTAATGCTATCTAGGGCTGGTTCGAATACGGGTCATTTCGGAAAGAAGTCTTAGTTGCAATGTCAAATTGAAGGAATTTCTTGTAAACACTGGAGGAGGCCCCATTTTCAACTTGAATTGGTGTTTGTAGATTGTAAGATTTGAATGTTGGTCATGTCTGATAAAATAAAAGGAAAATATTGTTAACAGTCTGGGAGCAGAATTTTGTCAGAAGGATTGCCTTGTTATGATATATAGGCCAAGTTAGAAAGAGTTGTTGTCATTGACTATGTGATGAACAATCCAGGGCCACTATGGTTTCAGCTATATCACATGTTTTCTGGATAAGTTACAAGTACTACTGGTTATTTATCCTGACACTAGTCAGTCAATATTTGTTTACCCCGCAACCCTTAACGTCAAAAAGGGAAACTATTACTTCCATTTTGAAGTATTTAGTATGACCCGGCCGGGGATATACATCTCGTCTACCTGCACCCAAAACGGATGCTCTACCACTACACCACCAAGGCGGTACACAATTGGTAAAAGTCATTTTGATTGTCTGTAGGACTTAGCAATTTTTCAGCATCAGATATGAGGTTAAATGAACTTAAACCTTCAATTTGCATCTACTCCTAATCCGCTCAATTATTCAAGCACTCTTGATCATGTTGAAACTCATGGCAGTCATACCGAAATAAATAACAATCTGGTGGCATCAGAAAAGGGGTCAATTGAACTTTAAATGTCATTTTCTCCAAATCCACCTAACCAATTACAATCTGGTCGATTTAAGGCCATCTGTATCCACTTGTTTATTATCGATAGCAATATGATTAACCCTTACCCACATACAACAAATCTGCTACATACGACTTTGAAAACAACTTGGCAAGGTGATAAAATATCTATAAATGAAAGTATAATTATTGATCGGGCATTGTGGCAAAAGTTTACATAGCTCATAACGAGAAATTGTTCCTTTAGTCGCAAACGTTTCCTACGTCGTATACAGGCTTAAGAAGCCGACTTGATTAAGCAGAAACTTGAGCGTCATAACTTGTTTCAGCCATATTGAATGGTTGCAAAAGGTAGTCACTAGGTGGCATCAGAAAAGAGCTTAAATAAACAAATGTCCCCCTGATACAACCAGTTACACATTTGCTTCTATACGATCATTTAGATGACACATTAAGGGTCATATTGGCCCTTTTATCAAATATTGGTCATTATTAATTCAATATAAACTTTCTAAAAATCTTTACTTTAATATTTTCTGTCCGCATTATTAGACGACAGTAATACGAATTCCAAACATGTCGTGATCTTGCAAAACACATGTCATGAAGATTTTCATCGTCTATTTTTAAATGTTTTTTGATGGCCATAGAATACTCTTTACTATTTTGTTTACAATCATTTTATGTTTTTTCGTAAATAGGTAGCACCTAAAGATATATTAAGGTAATTGTTATGGAAGAAAAGGGGACACCTACATTATACTTTGTTGCTTTGAGAGACATTCAAGTTCGCGAGGAAATACTTTATGATTATGGCTCCAGGCACTACCCATGGAGGTCAAAGGTATGAACATTTATATTGGTCTGTAGTTAACAAGTCTCCAATCAGTTTCATCTGCAGGCGTATGTTTATGGCTTATTGTCTGATTATCTCAACAGTTTCTAAACTACAAACTCCTAATGGGATAAAGGGTGCCACATTATTTACAACCAGAAAATACTTATTATTCACATAGTGTAATTTACTGTGTTCAGGATCAAAATTTAACATTTAGTTGTTTTTAGACATACTATTTACATCATCAATTGGCCAAATAAGTTACATGGCACGTGGTTCTAGTCAGTTCCTTCATCATTATTGTTAATGTGCATTTATATCAATTTAGAAATAACTATGAACTCTGTCATTACTTTTCAATGCAGCTGCTGCTATTGTAGTTGGCCATGTTCTGAATACTTTCAGGCTTAGGTGCACATATTATTTACGGTGAATATTGGTCTTTTGACAAGCATGATTAGTTAATAATTAATGATTACAATACATACTCCTGTACATGCATATCTAGATTTAAACAAATTTCTAGAAATGTCTGCTCATGTATAAGTGCTTTATTAGTATTTCATGTCTAGGACATATTCATATGTTTGCAAATTGTTGCATGCTCTCAGTTTTCATTGTTATTTATTTGTCCCTGAATACATAGCATAGTGGGGGTATACATCACCTGAAGCAATAGTTCTAGTTTCATACGAAAACATATTGAATACATGTTTTTATATTTAGAAAATAAAATTAGGTGAAAGTTAATTTATTTCTACACTTGTACAAATTAGGATTTCTGATACAAATACTCAACTTGCAAGACAGTTTGTTATGTTATTTCATGTTTCATTCAGGGCTTGGACCTAATGTATACCCTCTGGATAAAACTGCATGTGTCTATATATGTAATCATTCAAGATTGATTATACCTCTTTTGTCCAATCCATCTAACAATAAATTGAGACACATTACAAAAATAAATAAATGTATGTAAGGCATGTGATACTTTCAAACAAGATATGGATATTAGGTCTTGGTAGAGATGTGTGAGAAGTGACACATTAACTCTGGCTTTGTTCGATACAGTTGTTGCTTTTTAACCAGCTCACTTGTATCACTGGAGAGTTTAACTTTCTCTAACAAATGTTCAGTATATGACATGTATCACGGTTAGATGTATATTGCTGTTCATCTATGTAACATAAACAATAATTGTATTACTGATTGATTTATGTCCTTGTAGTAGAAACATATAGTTATTATAATTTTAATTACATTATCATAAAAAAATACAGGTATGGACAGAGCTTCACATAACCCAGATAACAGAATACTAACGTATCATCAGATAGCATTCAGTTACTCTTGATTGTCACATCATCCTTTCCATTATTTCCTTATCACAATGCAAACGTATGAATTGTATTCATAATTTGTACACACATTTCTTGCAAAATACTGTCTTACTGTGGACATTGAACAATCATGATATATTTTGGGCATTGAGAGTGTCAACAAGTTTCATTGTCCTTCTTCGTTTGTGAAGTTAAAAAGGTACTAAACAGCATTTAAACACATGCCTGTTCATCTCAATGGTGTTTTGTTTACTTTCGTATTGCTTTTAACATAAATATAAATGCTGATGCTGCTTATATCTAGGTGTTATCACATAACCCAGAAAATAAAGTATAACTGGGGACATAGTGCAGTAGTGGTGCGTTAGTAAAACAGATCAGTGCCATCCATCTAAAGCCAAACTTGCTACATTTAAGAAATCAATGTTGATATTTAATAATTAGCAGATAGTGTTTTAACATTAATGCTGATGCCACTAATATATGTTGGTTGTTTAATACATAACTAAAAAAAACAGGGTCTTACTGGGTACATAGTGCAGTAGTGGTGCGTTAGTAAAACAGATCAGTGCCATCCATCTAAAGCCAAACTTGCTACATTTAAAAAATCAATGTTGATATTTAATAATAAGGAGATAGTGTTTTAACATTAATGTTGCTGCCACTAATATATTTTGGTTGTTTAATACATAACTCGGAAGACGGGGTCTAACTGGGTACATGGTGCAGTAGTGTTGAATAAGTGACTCAGATCAGTGCCCTCCATCTAGAGACACACTGACTACATTTAAGGAATTAATTTTTTTTTTTATTAATAAGCAGTTAGTGTTTGTCTGAATTAGATTGCACAGGTGTTGCATGGTGATCTGAGTTATAATGTTTGCTTACATGTATGTGTTGGGGTTGTTTTTACCTGTAATCCAGCCTAAGTTGTATTTGACGGTTTATATTCTAATTAAGAGTACCTGGCCGTCTTTAAATATAATCTTTTATGTGCTGTCAATTGGATTATACAAAGAACCAAGAGAAGGATGAGATGGGACACAAGGAGGCGGAGGAGGTTATTGCAGGTCAGACAGCATTCAGTAACCCTTGAGTCTAACATCCTCCTTTCAAATTGTGTCCTTATTACTATGCAAAATGTTATGTTCAAGATTTCTACACACGTCTATTGCACCATACTGACTAACTGGGGACAGTGTACACTCATGTTGAAATAAGGGCATTACCAGTATCAACAATATAGATTGTACTTCTTCTTTAGTGAAGTTTAAAAGGTACTAAAGGACATTTTAAAAAAACCTGTCTGTTCATCTCCAATGTGTTCTGTTTTCTTTTTCATTGGTATTAACATAGAAGCTGATGTCACTTATAACTTTGTTATTTTCTACACACAACCCAGAAAACTGACTGTCTATCTGGTGACATCAGGCAGGAGTGTTGAATTAGTGAAACAGATCCATCTAGAGCCACACTTTCTACATTTTAGAAATAAATCATGTTATTTACTAATAAGCAGATTGTGTTTGTCTAGATCAAATTGCACATATTTTGCATGGTGATCTTGATTCATAATGTTTGCATACACGATGTGTGTCGGTGCTTATTACTTGTGATCCAGCCTAAGATGTATTTAACTGTATATATTCTAATTTAGAGTAAAGACTTATTTAAATGTAATCTCATATGTGCTATTACAGATCACATTGGGAATTCAGTGATCCAAGAGGAGGATGGGATGGGACATGATGAGGATGAGGTTATTGCAGGTACAGTTGGAGTTTCTCCCTTTCTTTAACAACAAGATCCTAACCTATCACAAGACAGAATGGAACGCCACAGCTGTCTTATGTTGTCATCTTTCATGTTGGTATGTGTAACTGACATGCTATCATGTCCAACGTACGTTATTGTGTTTAACTTATATGCCCGTATGTGTCACTGATATATAATCATGTCTGACTAACATGGCATTATGTCATACTTTCATGTTATTATGTGTAAATAGCATTATATTATTCTAACTGATATGATATTATGTCTGTCTTACATGCTATTATGTTTATCTAATATGTTATTATGTCGTATTGGCATGCTAGTGTGTTCATTTAACATGTTATTATGTACAGCTGACATGGCATTATGTCTAGTTGACTTCGCATTATGTCCAGTATACGTCTTGTCTATAAAACGTGCTATCTTGTCTAACTGGCATGTTGTTATGTCAAAATATCGTGGTGTTGTTGAAAAAAAGGCGCGAAACTCTTGCATGCCAGCACGAATGCCAATTGGAATTCTCTTTCAATGTGTGTAATAACTATATTAAGGTTGCGTTTCGAAGAGCACAGGTCGAATGTTTATAAAGATAATTTGTATATAATTCTAACACGTTCTATAGTAGAGACCCTTTTTAGTCGAGATGAACATGCATATAGGAGCAGTTACTGAATCAAAATAAATTGCATTCTTTTTTAGCCCTTTGCTTATACAGACGTTTTTTACACCCTGACTCAGTCCGCTTTTGAAAACATATGTCAGTTACACATAATAACATGTCAGTTCATGATAACATGTAAGTTGGACATACTAATATGTTAGTTAAACATACTTAATAACACATACGTAAGACAAATTAAAATGTACGTTTGACATAATTAAATGACATATCACAACATATGACAGCTGTGGCGTTCCATAAGACAGCATTCAGTTACTCTTGTAACTCTTGAGTATCTTATTCTCTTTTCCATTATTTCCTTATCACAATGCAAAAGCTGATCTTATGTTCAGGATTGCTTCACACATTTTTGCAGCATACTAACTAACTGCAATTTGTGTATAGAAACTAGTTCAATTACTTTTTGTTAAAAGTTGATATAATGAATATATTCAATTAATCTCCAAACACAGGAAAAAAATGAATGAAGGAATAGTTCTACTACTACTACTATTACTACGACGACTGTTATTACTACTACAACTATTACTATTACTACTACTACTAAAGATAAAAGTGATATAGCTGACGAGAATAACAACACATCTGCTGCAGATGACTTTGAAACCATGTTGGCTAAATTTTGAAAAATCTCTGTAAATGAAAGTATATTAATTGAATTGAATTGACAATAGTGTGGCTAAAGGAGAATGTTTTGCCACAATGTTTTATAATGTTGTCTGCTGCAACTTTTTTGAAATACTCTTGCAAGTTGGAAAAGTGTTCATATGTCCTCACAGTTTGCTCCGAAAAAGGAAAATGATAGTGATCAGAACCCGACGTATCTGCGTTTTGTTATATGAGCTGCATCTGTTAAACCTTATTCGTCGTTAAGTGATAAGAGTGTCTACCACGGGAGCGGGAGACCAGGGTTCGATCTTCTGTCGGGTCATACAAAATACTTTAAAATGTTAGTAATGGCTTCCCACCTTGGTGCTCAGGATTGCGGGTATAGCATTACCATTGATGCATCGGTGTCAGGATAAATGAAAATACCGGTAGTACTGGTAATTTACACAGAAACTCCGTGATATTACTGAAATACCGGTAGTACTGGTAATTTACACAGAGACTTCGTGATATTACTGAAATACTGGTGAAGGTGGCGTAACATACAATTCAAAAACACGATACGGTGTCCTGTTGCACTTGCGAACATTGAAGGGTTAGGTCAGAGCTTCAGTGTTCATCTCTATGTTACAAATACATAAATACATATACAAACTATAAGTGAAGTCCCTTCTTTTTTTACGCCAAAAGGGAATCTTAAATGATGCCAAACCGGAGAGTCAATCAGACTCTAAATAGGTTCAAATTGTTTACTGAAAAAACTAAAAAATAACTATGATGATGATAATAATAATAATGACATTTTGAACATTAATTGACCGCGTTCAAGTGCATACATTATTCGGTCCACTGTACTCAAAAATAGGTAGACCTGATACCTTCATGAATGTTCGTATAACTAAGTATTGCTATCTTCACAATCCGAAGACCATTTACGAAGTAACTGTTTCTATGTTTTTTCGAGTGCAGTTGACTGATTGATTATGCGATTGTCCACGGTTAATTAAACTTCACAATGATAAAGAAAATAATAGTAATAATTATAATGATAATAATAATAATAATAATAATAATAATTATGATAATGATAAAAATAGAGGTAAAATTTATATTGAGATGAATAGCAAAATTTCACATTTGACATGCAAAAGTAAGACATTTAGCTTTAATAATAAAATTAATAGTAATAAGTAAAATAAAATCATTCGAATACCTAATATCTTGGTGTTTTTCTCACTACGCCTTTCATCCAATAAGGTGTAATCAGTATGTATAATTTTTTTAACTTTTTACTTGAAAATGTATCTGTCACTTCTGTTATTCCGACACGTGTAACACGTACTTCTAGAATGAAATTTGTGTTTGTTGTTTCAAAATTGAACGTATGATAGACCCTTTCTATCATACAAAACATCTACAGCAGACGAGTTTGAAAAACTCTAGACAAAAGTATGTAAAATCTCCGGAAATTCAAATATAAGTTGTGTCGATATTTGAAAACATTGTAACAAAGGGAGGAATTTTCTCAATACAAACACTTTCATTTTGTCACACCTTTTTTAAAAGTGTTCTGCTGAAGATGCGTAAAATGTGTCCGCATGTGAGAAAGGGTTATACAGAATGACGCATACACATGTTTACGCCTAAAAGGAAGAGGCAACCAATACGATGCTGCGTTACGGATTGAATGTCATCAGTTCTTATCTCAAACGTTATAAGCCAATTAGAATTTAAAGCTTTTGTATGACAATGGTTCGTTGGCATTTTATATGAAATATCAAAATCATAAACCCTTTCCCACGTACAGACAATTTCTGACGCCCCTGCAGCAGACGACATTTGAAAACATTGTGGCAAAAGGAGAAATTGCTCAAAATGAGCAATATCCCCTTTTGTCACAGTGTTTTCAACTCTGTTTAATAACTACACTTTCATTTAAAGAGATTTCCATGTTTTGGCCCAGACGTTTTCAAAGTCGACTGTTGCATATTCGTAATATGTGTGAAAAGATGAATTAATAATTCATACATAAATGAGCTAAAAAAGGATACGTAATCGGCCGTTGTTACATGTACCAGTCTTGGGATTGTTTTATGCTAGTACTAAACTTTAACTTGTGTTTGTTTGTTTGAATTGTATTTTACGCCGCCATCAGCAGTATTTCATTTATATCACGGCATTTTCTGTGTAATTTACCAGTACTACTGGTTACAGAGGTGAGCTTCATCACTAATAACAGATAACTGCTGTAAGTTATATCTCATTCGTCTGTGTTTACATCATTAATTGATCGCATACAAGCGCTTAAAGCATTCGGTCACTTGTACACGAAAATAGCATCCGGCACTCCTCGGCAGATTTCGGTACCCTACATTGATGAAAATAATAATACGTTAATATTCATATAACCAAGTACAGCTATTTACACCAAACCATGAGCATTCATGAATGCAGTGGATCGATTAGTGTATACGTGTGTCCGTGGTCAATTTATCTTCACAATACCTATTTGTTTGATTTGTCCACGTGTAAAGCCCGGGATTTAACGAGATCCCTTTTCGTTTCTGCTCGGCTCATTTACGTTTTGTTTAACCCTTTCCCATCCGTCAGCTATGCAGTAGACAACTTTGAAATTATCTAGGCTAAAGTATGAACATTCTGTTAAAATGAAAGTATAGTTATTTAATAAAATTAAAAACATAGTAGCAAAATCAGAAATTGCTCATCATGATGAGAAAATTCTCAATATAGCACCATGTTTTCAAAAGTTGTCTGCTGCAAACGTGTCAAAATGGGTCTGCATGTGTGAAACGGTTAATCTCATAAACATATCTACCTGTGTCATCTTATAAGAGATGGAATATTACCGACCTTCGAGATATTTGAGATCAGCGTAGTGTCAGATCAGCCATTGCCTCCGCACAGTGTGATGGGGTTATTCACTATTCATTATCTTTCCATGAAGATGTCCAGGAAGACTGATATGAAACAGGATGACCAAGCAAGTACAGAGAAACCTCTCGAAATGGCCCCTCTGTGGAGCTAGAACTTCTTTACAACGACATATCAATATTTTGCTTAAATTCACGAAAAGCCAATGGACAATACTGGTATGGACCAAAGACAGATTATTTTTAGGATTGAGACGAAAATATTGTGGGGAAAGGAGAAATTACTCGGTACAATTTTCTTTTTGTTCACAATGTTTCCCGACGACTGCATTCTTTTGCCAGCTTTGATTTATGCAGAATCCATAGCCAACTCTAGGATATCAAGATAACAATAATGATTCGAACAGTAAATAACTTTCTAGTCAGACGGCGCTGGTCAATAGTCATCTCATCATCATCGAGTTGCGATAGCTCAGTCGAGGGCTATCAATCAAGGGGTCGTAAGTTCGAACTAAGTCTGGCTCTGCCATCATATTTTTCGATAATTAATAAAAGTCATTGTGAATTAACCCTTTCCCACTTGCATACACATTTTGAAACATTTGCAGTAGATGACGTCTGAAAACATCGTGGAACAAGGAGAAATTTATCATAATGAGAAATTTCTTCATTTGCCACAATGTTTTCAATTTCACAATTTCATTCAATTTATAGAGATTTTGTATGTTTTTGCCTAAAAGTGTTCCAAGTCGTCTGCTGCAGATTCACTGTCTGTGGGAAAGGGTTTCTGGGCGGACAGTCTGGGTGGGAAGGTTAGCAGTTGCTTGGGAATAATGCTGTAGTGAGTACTGACGTTAGGAAGCTTGGGTTAGGGTAAGTGTTACTTATTGACACCATGATAAGAGCCGTCCCGCGAGAAAACCAAAATTATAGACTCGGATTAGCGTAAGCATGCCGCGCATGCTTACCCGGAGAGACACTTTTCGCCTCCTGTGGATTATCTGTTTCTGGAATAATTACTCTATCCCTCTACCCCCTTAATACAGAATGTGTTGGCCCGCATCAGTCTGCGCGGATTGCGCAGGCTGATCTGGGTCGATACATTACGCAGATGCCATAGTGTTGGCTTTCTAGCGGGACGACTCAATTATAATAAACATAACAAAAACTGAAATACTATAACAACTCGTTACACGCCAATCAATACCAGACACGTCTAACACCGACTGCATCACGGCAATAGATACAATCAAAGAATTGAACGTGCTGCCAGCAAGGGGCTTACTGCAGATCACAGTTTACATTTGGAAATGGATTCACCGATCACACAAGTTTATCAAATACACTTTACAATAGTACTTTGATATGTCCGTATAATGAATAATGTTGCAGTTGAACCCATAATATTGCATACACAGAAAATACTTGTTTTGACTGGCGGTATTTCACAGAGAGGTCGTGGAACATACTACTTGGTGCAATTAACACATATCATGTCATATCAAAATCAAAAATAGGTATCTGCATAATAAAGAAAACTATATTAAGAGTATAATTTTAAATATCAATGCAGAAAAACCCATCTGTATATACATTTTCGGGTTATTAAAGACAAACAAAATGTGGTATCCTTTTATTGCCCTGTTCTGGTGCCTCTGCAGCAGACGACTTAAAAATATTGTGGCAATAGGAGAATTTGACCTGTGGTTATTTTACTTAGCCGTTTCCCACATACAGACGCTTTCTGACGCCTCTGCAGCAGACGACTTTTATTTAATTATTCAACTCTCACTTATGGAGATTTTTCATATATTTGACAATATGTTTACAAAGTTGTCTACTGCAAATTTGTTGTATGTGGGAAAGAGTTTAAACTCCTATATTTAAATTTACTATCTTCCGTTTGTTTGTACCAATGGCCATACATTATGCCAATATGTCTTACAGTCAAGTGTTTCCGATTACGTACATGTTTAAAGATGGTAGCCCTATTGTGCAGGAAAAGCGGAGATAACCTGTGATCTTCAATATGAGAATTATGTTGTTATGTTGAATATATCAGGCTTTATCCGTTTTGTTCAACATCATTTTTGTGAGTTTTTTCAATTATTGTTTGTCTTCTTTGAATCCCTTCCCATATATAGTAAATCTGCAGCAGATAACTTTGAAAACATCTATGCAAACATATGTAAAATATGCCCCCTTGTAGACGCATTTTTTCACATCTGCCTCAGACAACATTTGAAAACAGTGTGGCAAAAGGAGAGATTGCTCATAATGAGCAATTTATTCTTTTGCCACAATGTTTATAACTCTATCCAATAATTAAACTTTCATTTAAAGAGAGTTTCCATATTTCTGCCTTGCTGTTTTCAAAGTCATCTGCTTCACATTCGTTGTATGTGGGGAAAGGGTTATACTATTGCTATCCCGTACATTGATTTTATTTGAATGTAATGCTATCAAACTATCATCTGTAATATAACATGACCTTTTCCCTTCTGCTCTGAACGTCATATTTAAAAAATCATAAGGGATTTTTCCAATGAATAAATGTTGTTTAACCCTTTCCTAGTTACAGACGTATTTTGACTCATCTGCAGCACACGACTTTTGAAAACACTGTGTTGAAAGGAGAAATTGCTCATATTGAGCTGCAGATTTGTTGTATGTGGGAAAGGGTGAATTACAATTAGAATAATATCTTGATTTCCTTGATAATGTAGAATAAGCCAAACGCTTGATAATCCTTAACCGATTACTTGGTATGAAGAGTCGTCTGCATTTAAAACATCTCAGCAAAATATGGAAAGGGTGACAGTCTAACGTTTAGAGATAAGTCTATAGAGTATGCATAACTTTTCAAAAAACAAGAAAGGGTGACAGTCTTACGTTTTGAGATAAGCGTACATAAATCTGCATACAATTCTAAATTTAGACGTTGATATATAATGGGCTCAGGATAACAGGACCTCACGTAAAGTTGGAATAATCCTACATAGGACACATTTACACTAACGTCACGATTGATTGATCCCTGATATAAGCTGGATCCTATACTTCTGTGGTTACTTTACTTATTGTATACATTTTGAAAATCCCGGTCAATGTTTGTAAAACAGCAACTTACCATGAGCATAGTACACAGTATACAGCGTACTCATGGTATAACACTCGATAGCCTCGTTTGTTTATGTAAAACGTTGTCGGGATTTGGGGAAATACGATATTTCAAAATGATGAAACTAACCAAGCAGACGATTTTTAAAACTGTATTATATACTGTGGCAATTTCCTTCGTGTTGTGCAGTACTGAGTTCAATAGTTAATGATCATAGTACAGCTCTCGGTGACATATATCATGTTTACAATTAAAGTCGAGTAGATCCGAATGATATTTTATATCCCTTGAGCAATATGTAAACAGTTACACAAACCAAACCCCTTGTGTCGAAGTAGGAAGACAACTTATATACTATGTTGACAGGTTAGGATGTGTCAGTCTAAGTTGCAACAGAATCAATTCGTAATGAAACACATGTTATAATGACAGTGTTATTATATGGCACAGTAGAAACGTTGGTGCGGTAAGAAAGAAGACCTTTTTCGTTATCAAACAATTCTTTGGGGTTAAAACGAAACTCATTAGGATAGTTGAATCTCTTCAAATATGAACAAAGAGACTTCAAGAGATCGCATTTCCGGACACTGAAAACAACATCAGTGCATACCCCATGTATCAAGTCAATAGTCTTTAGTAAATAACGAATTTCGTCGAGGCGATCCTATTGATAAACGTTGATGAAAACTTCAAAGTATTTTCTATCGTTAAGGATGATTCGATACAATAACTCACATACTTTTGATAGACTTGTTCCCTGTCAATCATTAGAAACAGACGACGGTTAGGCGCTGACATTTTGTTTATAGATCCCTAAGGACTCCCTGGTGCTTGTAGGGGTTCCTCTAACCTTTAAGGGAGTCCTCCGAATAATTGTATTTATATCTTTTAAAATGGAGACAATAAAAACATTTTTGTGTGACCTACTATCATATTTTATTTACCCATGTTACATTAAAGTTAACATATCTTTCAGATAACTACTAATATTTTGAAACTATTAGGTCCATGGCCCACTTAGTCTGAAAAAGGTTGGTCATTTTCAAACAACTTTGGGCCATTGTTTAATATTATTTACGTGACTGTATTTGGGCACCAACAATCTGGCTCTGCTACAGCTCAGTTTAACCCTTTCCCTCATACGACAATTCTGCAGCAGTCGACTTTGAATGTATTCTGTCAAAACATAGAAAATCTCGATAATTGAATGGATAACCTATGACAAAAAGTGGAAAACATTGTGGCAAAAGGAGAAATTGCACGTTTTGTGCAATTTCTTCTCTTGTCACTATGTTTTCAAAAATCCGTCTGCTGCTGAGGCCTCAGAAAGCGTCTATATGAGGGAAAGGGTTAAGGTCAAACACATTCACATGTTAAAGGAATTAAAACAGAATACTGTTTTTGTTACCCATTTAATTACCCATTAAATTCTGTTTTTGAATAACATTGATCCTTTCATTAACTTTTATTTTAAAGCTTAATATATCAGTTATCTTTCTCTTAACTTGAAAAAATATATGATGCTTTCAATTGCTGCGTCATTCATCTGTCTGTGATGCATACATATTTTTAAAAGTGAATCCAGTGTAAATTCTTACATGGATAATTACGAAAGTGAAAGTCAATTTTCGGAAAACCCTCCCATTAATTCAAAAGTAAGTATTTGTATAACTAGTCCAAATCATTTAGACAAGTACTTGCTAGTTTTATCATCTGTTATTTATTTTGTAACCGATGTCTAAAAATATGCAGCACATCTCTTTAGTATCTCTTTAGACGGACTCGCCAGCCAGTGGGATGAAATATTCCTAAATATACGATCCTCGTGATCATGGGATTCCGTTAATGTCGAACTGGTTCCTCGTTGACATACCTACATAACAACGGGTAGAGGCTAATCTCCCCCTTGTTTTCGTGTATAAGGAGCGTTTTAAATTAACACAAGCGGTTTTTCTCACAGGATATGAAAAGTCTTGTCTGAAGTCTGAAGTCTTAAAATACCGTGGGCAGAACTCTGTTCGTTTTATCCACAGGCTAGGGAAAGTCTTGTCTGAAGTCTCTTAAAATTGCATGGGTGGAACTCTGCCCGTTTCGATTAGCCTGTACCAATCCATATACAAGCATACTGCGACGATGGTTCTCTCTTGTCTCTACTCCTACGACACCGCACGAATAATGAAACAAGCTATCGAGTTGTCGCGAGAACAGCGTCAAATTCACTTGAATATTTCTTCTCCTCGTGTAAAAGTACGGGAAACGGAAGTTGTAATGGCTATGTGAAGTGCTCTCGGGTTGGTCGATATTTGGTCGTGTCCTGATTTTTAGGCAATCAGCGATCAGGTAATAGGAAACCATTTCTTTTTGTGTCGATGGTACCCTTTACGGCAACTCAAATATTAAGAAAACAAAGAGACGGATCAAACATTCGATGTAGCAACTAATGTGCTACACAACGCACACCAAGTTTTTTCTAAATTCAAAAAACTGTGGGAGGAGATAGTTTTCGTTTTTTGTCCGTTTCCATAGCAACGGTGGTTTCTATGGCGACCATACTACAAAAGGAACAAGTAGAGTCTTCATCCCTACCAAGTTTGGTCGTAATCCGTTGAATAGTTTTTGCGCTACTCTTGCCACAAACAAACAAACAAACGGACAGAAACGAAAACCGACTTTAAGGGTCTCCAGAAGAGAGAACCAACAGAAACGAAGACCGACTTTAAGGGTCTCTAGAAGAGAGAACCAATACGCTTTAGTTTTGACGTGTCTGTCTTTTCCGCGGAAATGGTACCCCTTACGGCAACTCAAATATTAAGAAAACGAAGAGACGGATCAAAAATCGGGACGATTATTCGATGTAGCAACTGATGGGCTACACAACGCACACTGAGTGGTTTCTAAATTCGAGAAACTGTGAGAGGAGATAGTTTTCGCAGGAAAAGAGGTTTTCGCCTGTTTCCATAGCCACGGTGGGTTCTATTGCGACCATACTACAAACGGAACAACAAGAGTCTAGACCCTTCATCCCTACTAAGTTTGGTCGAAATCCGTTGAATAGTTTTGGCGCTATGCTTGCATCAAACAAACAAACAAGCGGACAGAAACGAAGATAAGTGTGCATGTAATTATAAATCTAGACATTGATATACAATGGGCTCAGGATAACAGGACTACAGCAACATATAGAATAGTAGGGAAATCTTTACACTAATATCACTGATATAAGTCAGTTCCCATACTTCTGTAGCTACTATACTTTTTTTAAAAATAAGCGAATGTAAAACAGCAAATTATCAAGAGCGTGAAAACATGATCTAACAGTCGGTAAGTCTCGTATGATTACGGAACGTCTTTCGGGAGTATGGAAAATGATCAAACCCACAACAGACGATTTTCAAAACATTGCATAATGTGTGAAGTTTTCTTCTTTTGTTACTGTACTGATTGACACAGTAAACGACCAAGGTACAGCTGTCGGGAGCAATTAAAGACGAGTAGATTCGAACATGTGACCTCCCGAACTCTCTACCACTACACCACCGAGGCGGTGAGCACATTATCCCCACAATCCTGAGCGCCACGGTGGGTACTTCTTCTTGTATGACGTTGTTTACCCTCGCGATCGGCATTAATGCAGTTTGGCGAGCAGCTATCGTTTATTCCAATATTTAATTTAATTTCAATTAGCAGTCGGACTATTTCTTAGCAGATTATTCTGATATTTATTATGTCTCTGTTATTGGGTCGGAGGATAGGCGATATAAAAATAGTGTTACGTGACTATTTCTAAATATATATAAATTGCAGATTATATCAGTAATTGTATTTCATAGGTTAAATAAATAAATATATATATTTCAGACTATATTTAAGATCAATGTCTTTAAATTATTGATTGTCTGATTAATTTTCAGACAATAGTTTCCCAATAGTTTTGTTTTTATTTCTGATAATAAAAATGTAAAAAACACATAAAAAATCTAACTATTTGGATTGAAAGTCAACAGAGTCCAATGTTATATATCCAGACAGACTCATTTTAGGAGTGTGCTTTTCCTGATCGCATTGATAAATGCTCATTTAGATATTCTACCATAAGTAAAGATTCAAATGGTCCGGATTTCAATGCGACCCTGAGTCTGTTCATTGGTGCCCATTTGTTGGTTGACGTTTAATTCGATTCCCAATGCATGATTGCCTAAAGATAGGATCTAGTAAATGGGTCGCTAATTAATAACATTATCATAACATATTTGGCTATGAATAATATAAGAGTTGTTCAACCTTAAGGATATATTGCTTGGGTGACTTAGTAAATGTTGTATTGCAGTCCTGCAATGGGAATTAGTTAGTAATACATTATAAATGTTCATAGTAGAATAGGTAAAAGTCTTAAACATAGTATTTACAATATTATTTAGTATCTGGAACAGCGATCGCCACTTTAAAAAAAAAAAGAAAATAAGGATTAAAAAATAGTTTGTGTAAGCAAGAAACAGCCCCTGAAAAGGGCTTATACAAATAATTATGTACAAATAGTAGGTGACGGTCGGTATTTAAAACAAGAATTATTCATGGGATGGTGGGGAGAACTTTCAGTAACCGAATCCTATCACAAACCCAATTACGGGAGAATATATAATAGGTCGTATGACGTCATCACTTTGGAATGTGATTTTCCCACGGCTTAAAAATATTAACAATAGTGGTTTTAACTGCTATGGACAAGTCTGTTGTTCAAGTGGACACGTCCGAATGGTCATTTAAGAAGTAGTATATAAGTATATTAAAATTATTTGCTTAAAAAATGAATCTTCTAATTTCATGTTATAATGAATAAAACAGTTTAATGTTTAGAGTATTGGAAAATTTGGAGGAGACATTTCTCCGCCTGCGTAACCCGACCACATCCCGGATCCGAAGGATGATGACCAATCAAGTTCGGTGAAGGAGAGACCTGTCATCACCATGAACCCTCACGACCGGGATATGATCAAAGCTGGTACTTTGGTAAGCTGGTATATTGTCTCAATGTTTTGTTTGTTTAAAATCTTCTATTATCAACGTTGGTACTATATAGGAAAGATTCACTCCATGATCTAGCAACTGCAGATTATATTTTGTCTGTCATCTGACAGTCTAGCAGGTAAGGAGGGTAAACAATTACTACCAGTTTTAAGGTATTTGCTATGACCCAACCGGGAATCAAACATGCGACCTCCCGCACCCGAGGCGGACTCTCTACCACTACTCCATCGAGGTGGTGATTCAATTAAGTTCCTCATTTGGCATTATTCCCAAAACGCAGAGCGCCAAGGAGTGAAAGCAATAACTTCCAGTTTCAGCCTACGCATGCCGCGCAAGCGAACCCGGGTAAAACACGTTTCGCCTCCTGTGGATTTTCTATTTCAGGAATAATTACTCTATACCTCTATCCCCCTGGGACGGAATGTGTCGGCTCGGATTAGTCTGCGCGGACTGCGCAGGCTGATATGAGTCAATGCATAACGCAGAGTCCATGATGTTGGTTTTATCGCGAGACGGCTCAAATTTTCTATCTCGTGTTTAATTCCCGATGGAAACCACTCGGTGTCCATGAACAAGGCACATTTCCTAGCCTATTACTGGTTTGTCTGTCGCCGTGTTATTACTGAGATAATGTTGAAAACGGCGTTAAAGTCCAATTAAACATAAACATACTTGTATCGTCAGTGTTTCGATCATTGTTCAAGTTTGCTAATCGTTGGCTCAGCGCGAAACTGATGTTCCTGCTTCTTAAATTACATACAGTTACAACCGTTTAACGCTAAACCGTCGACTTGTGATAAACAGACATTCATCCCCTGACGATTTGTTCACATTTGCAACATGCATAACGGAAGGGTTAAATTTAGACGCAATCTATTATCTGTTGTTATCTTCGTGTCTCGTTTAATATTAATTGGCAAAACGAAATAAATGTCAACAATTGCTTAACCCTTTCCCTCATATGACACATCTGCAGCAGATGACTTTGAAAACATGTAAACAAAAATAATGTTTCTATTGAAAGTGTAAGTATTTATTTGTTAAAGTTGAAAGCAGTGTGACAAATGCAGAGATTAGTCATTATGAGCAATTTCTCTATATACCACATTGTTTTCAGAGGCGTCACAAAACGTCTGTATATGGGAAAGGGTTAAACAATACAGTAGTCCTGGTCTGGTATCGTAAGGCAGCAGGTCCATTATAATACATACAAGTGTATATTTAATAAATCGACGAAATAGTTAGCTTGAATAGGAACAAAACCAGTATATATGGCTTCATTTAAAACCCAAATCCGTTTTTAGGAAAATATAAAAAAAAAACCATAAAGACAATGGCTTTTAAACAGCAATTGATTTTCATAAAGTAAGGTATGCATTTCTCTTAAATTATCATTATATAACATTTAGAGACCCTACCACTCAAGATATTAGGGACATCTAAATATGAGTCGTCCCGCAAGAAAACCAACAATATAGCCTCTGCGTAATGTATCGATCTAGATCAGCTTGTAAAGTCCACTGATCCGGGCCGACACATTCCGTCTCAGGGGATACAGGTATGGAGTAATGATTCCTAAAACACAAAATCTATAGGAGGTGAAAAGTGTCTATCCGGGTTAGCCTGTGCGGCATACTTATGGATGATCCGGGTCGATACTTTACGCAGAGTTCACACTGTTGGTTTTCTCGTAATTCTGCTCATATAGCCAATATATATATATAATTGTGTGCAGTATGCCTGATTCGCTGGTGTCAAGAAAACTGGACTGTATGACTATGTCTGGGATCGAATGCATTACACTTAAGAGGCGGTAACACAAACTTTTCGAATTCAACCCTTTCCAACTTTCAGACGCTTTCTGACGCTTCTGCAGGAAACTAATTCTAAAATCATTGCAGTAAAATAAGACACTGCTCATGATAAGCCATTTCTCCTTTTGCTACACTGTTTTCAAACTGTATTTAATGATTACATATTCATGTTAAGAGATTTTGCATGTTTTTTGCTACGATGTTTTCAGAGTCGTATTGTTACGTGCCACCCGTCTGGCCTGTCTGTTGGTAGGGTTGATAGGTTTAAGCCACTCGGTGGATCGAAACAAAACGAGAGGCAAAGATAGACATTTCAGTTTTCCTTTAATTCTGCCTAAGAACGTGGAAAAGGGAGAACAAAGGGGAGTAACTGTGCGTGTATCGTCCTAACACCAGACTGTAGTTACTTCCCTTGGATCGAACCCTTTCTCATAAAGTCGATAATAACAACTGCGCGACCGTGGAATACCATTTATAATACGAATGTCAATGATGCTTAGTACCTCTAACAACCAGCTCGGACGTATGAAATATACGGCATGTGTAGACTACTTAATTGATAATTAATCTCTAAACCTAGAGAGAATAAAACTGGACTCTATGCTACAATTGAAATTGTAATGCAGTGGACGTGGATCTATCTAACCTTGACTCGTGTTCGAATGAGAGTGATTTGTGACCAAAGTTCACTTCCTTTTATAGCCGCACAGCGATTGTGACCGTCGGCGGGTCACAAAGGTCGCGAGCCTGGTCACAACGGCTCGTCGGTCACATCTGTGACCAGAAAATGTCCATTGTGACCCAATCGGTCACAAGTGAGCAATATTCTGTCCACAGAGCAAAAAAGGTCCCAAAAAGGTGTCCACTCTAAATGAAAAGGGTTTCTCTTACTTTACGAAACTCAAGCATAAACAAATTAACTATGTACCAGTTTAACACAAGATAGGACAGTTCTCCGATGATATTGTGAGGTAGTGTTCTGGGTCGATGACTCAGCAGAAACATTCCCACAATGCACCGTAACAATGGCAACTCGCTGCAGTGTAAACAATAAAGCGTGGATGATGTTTTCGTAATTCCAGCGCTAAGGAAGAACAAAATCGGACTTCACTGACTGGTAAAAGGTATTGTTTAGATTGAATTTAACCGTTAGCTCATACTAGATAGTTTTCCCAAGAACGCGACTAGAATTAACATGAAAGTAATGGGAATTCGCGGATGCATGTGACTCGACCTCATTTCGCCAATATCCAAGTAAACAACGTTGGAACTGGATACAGTCAACAATCAATGATAAGCTGCCTACCTTGGAGACATATATCGACAGACATGATGTAACTGTATATGTCAGATGGCCCGTGAATCAAACTGGGTCATCTGCACATTAGAAATGTGGTGTCTGTCAAATACAACAACGACTAAAGGATGCACAAGTGGGGTATTCCACGGTCTGTCACAACAACGGGTGAGTACCCTTAACAATAACATGATAATAAATACGATTACACAAATAAAACAACTCGCACAATAGCATTCCGATGACTGGTAAACAGGCAAACTGTAAACAGGGTGGAAAAAGCACTAGCTATCAAACAGATATCACCTACTTTCCCCACACTGTTCGGTATGACACATATATGGTACTTATCGCTAATACACTTATTGTATTGTACCCTTTAAGATTCACGACTTAAGATGATCGCTGTAAATCAATGGGGTGACACTTCCTATCCCTCGATCGAGTGATACAACTGTTTCCGCAATGTTTTACCATGCTGATAACAATGATTTGACTTGGCGCAGGCTAGCACCCTGCATAGGCGAGACGTATCACTACTCCCCTCTTAAGTTGACACTACTCCTGTAGCCAACTAAACTACGACTTAATACTTTTGTAAAGTATGACATGCATCTAACTTTCTAAGCAGATTTAATATTTGAAGCAATAAATTAAAACATTTACTGAATTAGGATAAAACACAATTATGTTCACTGTTAGTTATGTCTCCTTCTGATGCGAGGCTCTGACAATCAGGCCAAGTTTTTTAAAATCCCCCCCCCCCCCCCCACATTATGAATACCTTAACACAGTTGCAACTAACTTCACCTAATGCTGTTCCACTGTCTATTATTGACTAGATTACATTGAAAATAACAATTGATTAATTATATTCCTAATATTTTATCACCTATTACTGTTCAGCACTATTGTTAAATGTTAAGTTAATGTTCTTTGAAAGGTTTCAGCCTTTGAGCGATGAGTTTGTTGGACTTGACTGTAGAGGATTATGATGACTTCTTCCAACCCACATGTTGCTAACTGCCTGGATACAGCAACACATGGGCACACTACCGCCTTCATAGTGTGCGACTTATCCGTACACTACTGGCCCAATGGAGTGTAGTGTACGGACTTGCCTAAATGACAAGCGTGACCCATGGTAAACGCTATGGCTTGTTATGGAGGACGCAACATTGGAAAATAATCCAGAAATGAAAAGTTGGTCAAAAGGCAAATGCAGTAGGATTTTGTATATGTCCCATTCTGACCTCGAAAGGGTGTCTTGATACTTCATGAAAAGAGCAGCTATTACTTCCCTTTCATATTCAAACTGTCCTTCTTTAAAGTTAAACATAGAAATAGGGTGTGTGTTCGGGCACCTCTGCAACATTTGCTCTCTTAAGGTTAGGGTCAGGAGGGCGAAGCTCGTGCATCAAACCTGTGTGTAAACGCCTAACTCGGCCATCGTTTTCGCTTTCCAGGCTTTGCTCAGCTTCACAAAATACGCTTATTACTCTTTCTATTGGTTCAGCCTTCCCGATAACTGCATCCTGTACAAGGTCTACTTTGGTTGGTAGGGGGTTCATTACCCTTATCTTGCACGCCGGTTCTCGGTTTAAGTTTACAAGAGTAGAAGCCATTTTTAGCGGGTATTTTTCTAAAAATCTATCTGTTGGCTCGACCACAAAATCGGACTCTTGGTCATCATCCCCTTCAAAACGTTCAATGTAGACGCTTACGACCGCTTCAGTCTGACCGGGCACCCTGATGTCATCTGCTACCACAACTCGTCTGTTTTGTTTCACTCTGCCTACTTGGAAAACTGGAATTACCGCCCCTCCCAGCACTATCTTATTCTCACTCAGCAAGATATCCGCTGGACCGGCCTTACTCCCTACAAGCACGTCATATCCTAGCAAAGCATCATCTACTATCTCTGCAACTATGGCGTCTTGCTTGAGTTTAATTGGCCCTATGGTAAGCTCAAACTCAGCCTTACCCTTTTCCCTAATTGGCGTCCCTCCAGCTCCGACCAAGCATGCCGAGTGTCTAAGCTGGGGCTGCTCCTCCAACTTAATCTTGTCAAAAACCCGGTTTGACACTACGGTCCCCGAGGCTCCAGTGTCAGCAGTAAAAGTCACGGGTACCCCGTTCACTGTGCCCTGCACATAAACCCCATCTGCTAAACCTCGCCTCTCCATCCTGGTTATTTGACCTACGGCTTGTGGTATTTCAAACTTTTCATCAGTTGCCTTCGCTGCATGGCAGTATTCTCCTAATTGGACCTCCCTTTGGCCACAAGGGATGGTCCTTGGTAGTTTAAAGACTCTGCCCTCCTAGACTCGAACCCTGTACCTCTTGGGTTATTTCTGTTGGTTTGCTGGTCTGGGCTCGCTCTCTTATCAGGTTGCGGACAACTTCTAGCAAAATGTCCAGGTTCTCCACAGTTAAAACATTCATTACCTCTACCCTGAGGTCGTCTTTGCTGGGACATACCTCGTTGCTCTAACTTTTCTAGCCTAGCATCAAAGAGCTTAATGGCTTCGAGAACTTCAGCGTTAGTGGGTTCTCCGCCTGTGTCTGGTGGTTTTGAGCAGAAATCTTTGCTAGTTCCCCCGTTACTCCTGGTCATATTGCTTTTCTCTGTGGACAGAATATTGCTTTTATCTGCACTCTCTTGCTCAACTGCTCTCCTTGCTGAAGATTTATGCCTCTTGTCTGACTTTGACATATTCCTTATTTGTATCATGTGTACAGCATGGTAGACAGCTTCATCGATGTCGTTTGGCTCCTTGTGGTATTCTACCTCGAAGCGAACGTCTTCATCGTGTAGACCATCTAGGAACTTTCTCACCAAATCTTCCTCTCGGGTCTTGCGATCTCGGTAACCGTGAGCCTTATCGTACAGTCTCTTTAAGTCTGCGGCAAATTCTTCTGCTGTCTCGCCTTCCCTCTGAATTCTTCGGCTGAATTTGGCTGCGTATGCTCTAGGAGTTTCAATGACCCTAAACCTACTATTTAATTCATTCATTAGTTCAACATAATTATTTAGTGTCCCGTATGGCAGTTGGGTGAAAACAAACTGACCCGCTTGGTCCTCCATCCTAGGCAGGAGCTGGTCAAGCTTATCGTCTGAGGACCAACCATTTCTCTGGGCGATGGTCTCGAACCTTGCCATCCAAACAGCCCAGTCCTCCTTTCCAGTGAAAGGGGCTATCTTCACATTAACTCTCTGTCTACGGGTGGGTACCCTTTGTTCTTGATACCCGTAGGGCTCTTCCCCCAGCCGTCTTGGTTGACCACGCCATATATTGGGTGGACTTTCATTCATAGTAACCTGATCATCCTCATAGTCGTTACTGTTGGGATTCAGATCAGCATGGCCCTGATTCTCGCAAGCTCTTTGTGGAAGGCTAGGGTTGTAGCCCCAGTTGACTCTCATCCGATCCACATCCACTGCCCTGTCGTCTTCATATCTTCTAGGTGAGAAACAGTTTTGGTTATTATTTACTTGATTACCAGGCATATCTAACTGCCTATGAGCCTGACTCTCTGTTAAGAGCTTTAAAGCTTTTGCCATGTCCGCCAGAGCTTCTGTCACACCGTCGACTTTCTGTCTGAGGGACATGTCTTCCTGGTCCGACGGAACGTAGCGACTGCCGTTCCGACCTGACATGCCCTCCCCTGTATGAAAGCTCTGCTCTCTAACCGGATGACTCAAGCTTTCTGGCTCTAAGCTCGCCTCAGCATGTTGGCTATCATGGTCTCTAATATTGAAGGTTACTTCTCCACTGTCCTCTAATACACCTGCGGTACTCATTTTAAAAGTCAAAATGTTGTCCAAAAATAATATATAAATGTTCAAAAGGTATAATATACAATGTATGTATAAAGAAGTTCTACTGATTTGCCTGGATATTCTTCTTAAAAGCTCGTCTAAGTTTATAGATCGTCTTCGGCTGTGGGATCGTATCACTGGATCTGTCAGAAAAAGACAAATCCCACATCTGTCACCACGAAAAAGTGTATGTTACGTGCCACCCGTCTGGCCTGTCTGTTGGTAGGGTTGATAGGTTTAAGCCACTCGGTGGATCGAAACAAAACGAGAGGCAAAGATAGACATTTCAGTTTTCCTTTAATTCTGCCTAAGAACGTGGAAAAGGGAGAACAAAGGGGAGTAACTGTGCGTGTATCGTCCTAACACCAGACTGTAGTTACTTCCCTTGGATCGAACCCTTTCTCATAAAGTCGATAATAACAACTGCGCGACCGTGGAATACCATTTATAATACGAATGTCAATGATGCTTAGTACCTCTAACAACCAGCTCGGACGTATGAAATATACGGCATGTGTAGACTACTTAATTGATAATTAATCTCTAAACCTAGAGAGAATAAAACTGGACTCTATGCTACAATTGAAATTGTAATGCAGTGGACGTGGATCTATCTAACCTTGACTCGTGTTCGAATGAGAGTGATTTGTGACCAAAGTTCACTTCCTTTTATAGCCGCACAGCGATTGTGACCGTCGGCGGGTCACAAAGGTCGCGAGCCTGGTCACAACGGCTCGTCGGTCACATCTGTGACCAGAAAATGTCCATTGTGACCCAATCGGTCACAAGTGAGCAATATTCTGTCCACAGAGCAAAAAAGGTCCCAAAAAGGTGTCCACTCTAAATGAAAAGGGTTTCTCTTACTTTACGAAACTCAAGCATAAACAAATTAACTATGTACCAGTTTAACACAAGATAGGACAGTTCTCCGATGATATTGTGAGGTAGTGTTCTGGGTCGATGACTCAGCAGAAACATTCCCACAATGCACCGTAACAATGGCAACTCGCTGCAGTGTAAACAATAAAGCGTGGATGATGTTTTCGTAATTCCAGCGCTAAGGAAGAACAAAATCGGACTTCACGGACTGGTAAAAGGTATTGTTTAGATTGAATTTAACCGTTAGCTCATACTAGATAGTTTTCCCAAGAACGCGACTAGAATTAACATGAAAGTAATGGGAATTCGCGGATGCATGTGACTCGACCTCATTTCGCCAATATCCAAGTAAACAACGTTGGAACTGGATACAGTCAACAATCAATGATAAGCTGTCTACCTTGGAGACATATATCGACAGACATGATGTAACTGTATATGTCAGATGGCCCGTGAATCAAACTGGGTCATCTGCACATTAGAAATGTGGTGTCTGTCAAATACAACAACGACTAAAGGATGCACAAGTGGGGTATTCCACGGTCTGTCACAACAACGGGTGAGTACCCTTAACAATAACATGATAATAAATACGATTACACAAATAAAACAACTCGCACAATAGCATTCCGATGACTGGTAAACAGGCAAACTGTAAACAGGGTGGAAAAAGCACTAGCTATCAAACAGATATCACCTACTTTCCCCACACTGTTCGGTATGACACATATATGGTACTTATCGCTAATACACTTATTGTATTGTACCCTTTAAGATTCACGACTTAAGATGATCGCTGTAAATCAATGGGGTGACAGTTCCTATCCCTCGATCGAGTGATACAACTGTTTCCGCAATGTTTTACCATGCTGATAACAATGATTTGACTTGGCGCAGGCTAGCACCCTGCATAGGCGAGACGTATCAGTATGCTGCAGATTTGATGTATTTGGGAAAGGGTTAAGACACTGACAATCAAATATTCCACCAATGGGCTAACAGTCTATGTGAAAAAAGCAGCCAGTTGCCGGGAAAGAATGTAGTGTGGAGTACTGGTGTGAAATAGAGGTATGTGAAGTTGGCACGAAGTTCGTTATTCGGTAAATGATATTCAATACCGATTTGAATTTACAGAAAACGGTTATAATTATATGAGCCAGTGAAAAAGAAAATGTACCAGCTGGCATTTCCGTTTTCTATACATGGAACGTCCAGGGTCCAAATTACGAAACTTACTTAGCGCTAAGTCATTATTAAATAAGTAATTTATAAAATATGAAAAGTAGAATTTATTTCAAGTATATGATTAAGTAAACACAAATAGTAACCTTGCTAACTATCAACACTTGTTCAGAAATGAAATACTTAGCCTTTTCATTAGAAAAACAAAAATGGTGATTGATTGATTGATTGAGTAGGATTAGCGCCGTTTTCTACAATTTTTCAGTCACATCACGGCAGCCAGTTCACCTATTCATGTGTTTCCTAACTTTCTCACAAAAGTATTCCACACACCATACTTTCCAAGCAACTGGCTATTTTTCCTCATAGACTGTAGGCCCATTGTTGAAAAACGAATGACGGTTGTCACAGTCACTTTTGTCAAATGTCGGAAAGAATGTTGGCCAAGCTGGGGTTCGAACTCACAATCACTGGATTGACAGCCCGCATCGCTACCGACTGAACTACCGGGATTTAAACAAATGATGAAATACGCTCTTGAGGATTACTTAGCACCGAGTAACGTTGATGGAATAAAGACCTGATTGTATTCTCCACCTGCTTGGTCTTGTCAGAATCTACACACGTTGACATAATCGTCCAACAGGCCTGTGTAAGTAAAATGAGCAGTCCCGAGAAAACCAACATTGTGGACTCTGCGTAAAGCATCGACCCGGGTCAGCCTAAGCATGCTGCGCAGGCTAACCCGGACAGACAATTGTCACCTCCTATGGATTTTCTGTTTCAGGAATCATTACTCTATACTAGGGATGGCAACGATTACCAATAATACTAACCGGTTACTCGTACAATTTTGTAACCGGTTACCCGGTTAACCGTATAGATTAACAGACAATAAATATCCACTGTTTTAGTCGAATATGGTTGCGCATGTTACTGGTTCCACCAGTCCAAGACAGTTCATTACCACACAAACTGCACTTGACTTTGTTATCATCAGCACAGCGTTTGAAATACTTCCAGACAAAGGATATTGCAGGCGGCATTATGGCAATATATTATGTAGATCTTTTTTAATGAAGTGTCTGCTATACGATTAATAATATGTCGAATGAAAAAGGTCATCATCATATGGGTTTATTTACCCTCTCCTTTACTGAAAAAGGTACATAGCTTCATATATTTAAATACTAACTCAGGGGAAAATGTGTTACAAACTTCAAATTACTCTTCCAATTGTGTTGGTAAATAATAATTTACAAAAACAACAATTCAAATGTATCACACTCACTCCAATTAGTTGTATTATCAAAACAAACGCCGAATATAATAAATAAGTAATTATCGTATAATTTCTGCCTTTATTAGACATCAAACTTTTTTAAAAAGAAACAAAGCGTCCGTTAATTGACAATTACACAAACAAACGATCATCAATACAATCGAGTGCGGCTGTTATCGCAGTAATGTAAACACTGGCCGATCGAGGTGTGAATAATTAACCTCTCATGTCAGATACGTGTGACAAATTGAAAAGAACAAAAGGTGAAATACAACTGTGTATATATTTTATCTTTTCTTCCGAGTACTCGGTTACCGAAATTACTAACCGATTAATCGGAAAACGTACGGTTAACCGGGTAACCGATTAATCGTTGCCATCCCTACTCTATACCTCTATATCCCGGAGACGAATGTGTCGTCCCGAATTACCTTCGCTGTCCGCGCATGCTGATCTGGGTCGATACATTACGCAGAGTACATAATGGTGGTTTTCTCACGGGACGGCTCATATGTGAACAGTGTAGATATTGGTCAGACTGTGTGGATGCACATACTGATCTGGATCAATACTGCTCACAAAAGCAAACGAGTACAATTTCTCATGCACTGGCTCATTTATGTATCCAAACTGACAGATGTTTCTCTTACAAGCGTAACGAATATTACGATATGATTCTTATCATAGTTATATGTATCTGTATTATATTATCAAATGTCACGTTTCGATAATATCAAATTAAACAAAGGACATGCTTTAATATATTCAAATGCTAAACCTTTATTTAAACAACAAATAATAATCCGAAATAACTTTGAAGTTTCCTGAAATTGGTAGATTTCAAAAATAGATTATAACAAATAAAGAAAATTTAACCTTTACCTTAAAGCAGTTTAGGAGAGTGTGAAATTAACAATTGTTGGAAGACATATCTTATTCCAAATTCATATTGTCAATTACCTACATATATTAACTCAAAAACATCTTATTTAGGTGATATGAATCTTGTAGTATGTGAGTAATGGGTAATTAGGAGTATATACAACTGTTGAGCACTATCAACGATGTAAAGAAAACTAATGATAATGAGACTTCGAACAAATATCTCATCGAATGTTGAGTAGATTAGATGATGTGTTACGCCGCTTTCAACAATTGTTCAGTTATATCACGACGTGTCCTGGATGAGTTACTAGAACTACTGGTCCTTTTATCCTGACAACAGTTATATCACGACGTGTCCTGGATGAGTTACTAGAACTACTGGTCCTTTTATCCTGACAACAGTTATATCACGACGTGTCCCGGGTGAGTTACTAGAACTACTGGTCCTTTTATCCTGACAACAGTTATATCACGACGTGTCCTGGATGAGTTACTAGAACTACTGGTCCTTTTATCCTGACAACAGTTATATCACGACGTGTCCTGGATGAGTTACTAGAACTACTGGTCCTTTTATCCTGACAACAGTTATATCACGACGTGTCCTGGGTAAGTTACTAGAACTACTGGTCCTTTTATCCTGACAACAGTTATATCACGACGTGTCCTGGATGAGTTACTAGAACTACTGGTCCTTTTATCCTGACAACAGTTATATCACGACGTGTCCTGGGTAAGTTACTAGAACTACTGGTCCTTTTATCCTGACAACAGTTATATCACGACGTCTCCTGGGTAAGTTACAATAACTACTGGTCCTTTTATCCTGACAACAGTTATATCACGACGTGTCCTGGGTGAGTTACTAGAACTACTGGTCCTTTTATCTTGACACCAGTTATATCACGACGTGTCCTGGGTGAGTTACTAGAACTACTGGTCCTTTTATCATGACAACAGTTATATCACGACGTGTCCTGGGTAAGTTACTAGAACTACTGGTCCTTTTATCCTGACAACAGTTATATCACGACGTGTCCTGGGTAAGTTACAATAACTACTGGTCCTTTTATCCTGACAACAGTTATATCACGACGTGTCCTGGGTGAGTTACTAGAACTACTGGTCCTTTTATCTTGACACCAGTTATATCACGACGTGTCCTGGGTGAGTTACTAGAACTACTGGTCCTTTTATCATGACAACAGTTATATCACGACGTGTCCTGGGTGAGTTACTAGAACTACTGGTCCTTTTATCATGACAACAGTTATATCACGACGTGTCCTGGGTGAGTTACTAGAACTACTGGTCCTTTTATCATGACAACAGTTATATCACGACGTGTCCTGGGTAAGTTACTAGAACTACTGGTCCTTTTATCTTGACACCAGTTATATCACGACGTGTCCTGGGTGAGTTACTAGAACTACTGGTCCTTTTATCATGACAACAGTTATATCACGACGTGTCCTGGGTGAGTTACTAGAACTACTGGTCCTTTTATACTGACACCAGTTATATCACGACGTGTCCTGGGTGAGTTACTAGAACTACTGGTCCTTTTATCATGACGTGTCCTGGGTGAGTTACTAGAACTACTGGTCCTATATCACGACGTGTCCTGTGTGAGTTACCAGTACTACTGGTCCTTTTATCATGACGTGTCCTGGGTGAGTTACTAGAACTACTGGTCCTATATCACGACGTGTCCTGGGTGAGTTACTAGAACTACTGGTCCTATATCACGACGTGTCCTGGGTGAGTTACTAGAACTACTGGTCCTATATCACGACGTGTCCTGGGTGAGTTACTAGAACTACTGGTCCTATATCACGACGTGTCCTGGGTGAGTTACAAGAACTACTTGTCCTTTTATACTGACACCAGTTATATCACGACGTGTCCTGGGTGAGTTACTAGAACTACTGGTCCTATATCACGACGTGTCCTGGGTGAGTTACTAGAACTACTGGTCCTATATCACGACGTGTCCTGGGTGAGTTACTAGAACTACTGGTCCTATATCACGACGTGTCCTGGGTGAGTTACAAGAACTACTGGTCCTTTTATACTGACACCAGTTATATCACGACGTGTCCTGTGTGAGTTACTAGAACTACTGGTCCTATATCACGACGTGTCCTGGGTAAGTTACTAGAACTACTGGTCCTTTTATCATGACAACAGTTATATCACGACGTGTCCTGGGTGAGTTACTAGAACTACTGGTCCTTTTATACTGACACCAGTTATATCACGACGTGTCCTGGGAGCCATTACTAGAACTACTGGTCCTATATCACGACGTGTCCTGGGTAAGTTACAAGAACTACTGGTCCTTTTATCCTGACACCAAGCAGTCAGTCGTAATGCTATCCTCGCAACCCTGAACGCCAAGGGGGAGCCATTACTATCATTTTTAAAAAATTTGGTCGAACCCGCATCCTCCCAATACGAAGCGGACGCTCTACCACTACACCAAAGGTGGTGAGTAAATTAGAAGCAGACGCTAAGAGATGAGCTGCGACGGTTTTAGGTTCCGACGCGACACAGGTTTTACCGTTTTACGATTATAGATATTTACTAAACAACGGCTAGGGAGATTTATATCAACCCTTAACAAATGTCAGGGGAAAAAGTATACTGAACAGTAATGATGTTTTTATATCTATGTTTAGGAAATTATAATTAAGCTACTGAGTGTATTATCATTTCAGCGATTTTTTTCAAAATTGCATTCCTCATGGAAGATGTATACAATTCATATCATGGCATAGGTTATGTCCTCACTACAAGTCCATGTTAGTTATATTTGAATAACTTTCAGACTAAGAATGTAAGACGATCCCTTTAACTGCCATTGTCGCCAAAGGGTTCACTTTGACGTCAATCTGGGGTCTTAATTCATTACAAAGGGTTCGTCTTGACGTCAATCTGGGGTCTTTATTTATTGCAAAGGGTTCGTTTTGATGTCAATCTGGGGTCTTAATTCATTACAAAGGGTTCCTTTTGACGTCAATCTGGTGTCTTAATTCATTACAAAGGGTTCGTCTTGACGTCAATCTGGGGTCTTAATTCATTACAAAGGGTTCGTTTTGACGTCAATTTTGGGTATTAATTCATTACAAAGGGTTCGTTTTGACGTCAATCTGGAGTCTTAATTAATTCAAAAAGGTTCGTTTTGACGTCAATCTGGGGTCTTAATTCATTACAAAGGGTTCGTTTTGACGTCAATTTTGGATATTAATTCATTACAAAGGGTTCGTTTTGACGTCAATCTGGAGTCTTAATTATTCATAACAAAGGTTTCGTTTTGATATCAATCTGGGGTCTTAATTCATTACAAAGGGTTCGTTTTGACGTCAATCTGGAGTCTTAATTCATTACAAAGGGTTCGTTTTAATATCAATCTGGAGTCTTAATTATTCATAACAAAGGTTTCGTTTTGACGTCAATCTGGGGTCTTAATTCAGTACAAAGGGTTCGTCTTGACGTCAATCTGGGGTCTTAATTCATTACAAAATGTTCCCTTTGACGTCAATCTGGGGTCTTAATTCATTACAAAGGGTTCGTTTTGACGTCAATCTGGGGTCTTAATTCATTACAAAGGGTTCATTATTATATCTTCTCAAAATATGTCTTCAATTTAGTATGGCCTGAAGGAGGGATTATATAGGATGAATAATGTCCCGCATTCAAAAGACACTGCAATACAAAAAAATGTTTTCGTCAAAATTCAGTATAAGTTCCAGTAATATAGCTGAAAAGCAAATATGTATGCAAACATACCTTCTCAAAAGATGTCTTTAATTTAGTGTGGATGGAAGGAGGGGATGTATATGACGAATAATGTCCCGCATTCAAAAAACAACGAAATAGAAAAATGTTTCGTCACAATTCAGTATAATTTCCAGTCATTTGTCAAGAATCATATATTTGTTGTTGATAGCCAATTTTAAAATTTATATTTCCTTCATATAACGAAATCATAAAACACATAAGTAAAATAATAACTATGTAAGTTCTTTCATGCATAAGACCTCTAGTTTCCCACAAATATGTTATATCGTTTAACCATATTTAATCTTAGAAATAATTGTAGACATGCTGTTGCCGGTGTTAAAGTTTGAACAAGGGAAGTAACTGTTGTATTAAAGACACTAGTGGTTGTCCCTCTTGGATGGTAGAGTTTGGTGAACATTTTTGCGTCGCTTCAAGAAAACCAACATTTGTTAAATGATTTCCGGTGTGAAAAAGATCCTGCCTTTGTATCCACGCTAGACGGTCCAAATATAAACTGCTTTACAGTAATGTCTTGACACTTTCTTTGACTAATTTACGATCAGGGTAGAGCCAACATAGATTGCGTCGGTGAGCTGGCTGATTTGGTCTACACTAGCAAATGCCTTACGGATGGTTCTCACAGAAATATTGAAATATCGTCAACGATTGTTTCAATCGAAAAATACCGTGGCTTAACTTGCAAGATTCGTATGTTCGATATTAAGTTGAAAGAAAAGTTAAACAACACAAGAATAGCTTTAAAAATGTACTAAGTGTTAAAACATGTTTGGTTGAAGATTATTATTGCGTTTATGTGAATATCAATTCATGAAGTGCATAATATCTTCCAAACTTTACCCTTTCTCACATACAGCAAAATCTGCATCAGACGACTTAGACAATATTTTGGCAAAAACATAACAAACAATTTAATATAGTCGAAAACATTTTTGCAAAACGATGAACAATTTCTCATTTTGTTCCATGATTTTAAAACTCGTCCGCTGAAGATGCGTCAAAAGCGTCCAAAATGTGAAATTGCTTATAATTGCCCGACGTAAAGAAGATTCGGTGACGGTGACAGTTCGGCTAAACCCGTTAATCCGTTCTGCTTTCGTAAATAGCCGATTGAGTCCGTCTTGACGTTGACAGTTCGATTAAACTCGTAATCCCGATATGTAGTCGATTGAGTCGGACTTTAAAATCGGAAATATTTATTGACAAGCACGGATCAATGGCAGTCTCACATCGCTACCCGTTAAGTATAATGACATTCATAACATAAACCTCCAGCTGTGGACATTATATATTTTGTTTTATTCCATAATTCCTAAAGATTTACCCATGGCAAGCTAATTGGGTTATGGTTAGATGTCCAATGCTTACCATTTTTGTCATATAACTTGGTTTATTTTCTTATTTCACATTCATTTTTTTTTTCAAATATATAAACTTTGCTAGAAGAAATCGTTAGAATAGATTAACATTATTAATTGGTGCTCCACGTACACCAACGTTAACACAAAAACGACGCTCTTACCCCTTTCCCACATACAACAAATCCGCAGCAGATGTATTTGAAAACATCCAGACAAAAATGTAAAAAATCTCTATAAATGATAGTATCATATTTTAATAGCGTTGAAAATATTGTGGCGAAAGTAAAAATTGCCACGTTGTTTTCAAAAGTCGCCTGCTGCAGCGGTGTCTGAAAGCGTCTGTATGTGGAAAAGGTTTGTCATAATAACCAATTTCCCCTTTTCACCCAATGTGTTGGACTGTATTCAGCGTCAGATATTTAACATTTTACAGTACATTTAATTTGCGGTTTAATTATATTATTTGTTAATGGTTTTGCCTATATGTTTCAAAGGTGACTGCTACTGGTTTGTTGTGTGGGGGAAAGGGTTAAAGTAATATTTACGGCGTAAACCTAATGGGTGCTATCCTGTTTTTTACTCAATGTTTTTTAATAAATGCTTCAAAGACGGTTTGAAGAAATTACTCTAGCTAATTGCTTCGGAATAAGAAATTCCGTACTGACATCTTACTTTTGTTTTTGATGAAACATACAGAGACGGTCAGTGTAGACTCTGGTGAGACTGTGCGCAACATTCCTTAGATTCTGATCAAATATCATTTATGCGCAGGTTGATCCCTAGATATAATTGTCACGCTGATACACATTATGTTCTCTATAAACAAAAGTGACAGATACCGTTTTATTATGGACATTTGGTCATATAATACGTGTTTTACAACAGGAAAGCACTGTCACAGTTATATCTTCAGGACAAGGCCCATCAGCCCTTCGATTATCTTTGTAAAAAGGAAACATGCAAGTGTTTCAACAGGCTTAGTACGGAACATGCCATAAGGCAAGATTGTCGTCCTTGAATATTTTATCGGACAAGTTGTTTTAAAACCATGTCTTTAACCCTTTCCCACCTGCATTTTGACGCAATTGCAGAAGTCTACTTTTGAAAAAAGGAAAATATCTTCCTCTGTTTTCAACTCTATGCACCAATAATACCAGTACTTATACAGGTGTTCTATAGGTCTGTATAAAACTTTTGAAATTCGTCTGCTGCAGATTAGTTTTATGTAGGAAAAAATACAATTTCTGTGTAAATGGTCATAAATGAATGTTAATCTTGAATGGAACACTCCTCAAATACTTTCGACGATGCAGACGCTATGTGTAACCATCAAAGAAGTACAATTGAAACATTAACAAAATATTCCGCCAAATGGCTGTATTGTCGATTGCGATATTTAACATCATTATTTCAAAAATATCGTTGTGAAAGGATTGTTACTTCATCTTAACTCGGCGCTTTAAACGCGTCTGCAGTAGACGACGTTTGAATACATAATGTGTCAGGATAAATGGACTAGCAGTACTGGTAACCTACCCATGAAACGCACGTGATATAACTGAACAATTGTTGAAAGCGCCGTCAAACAACACATATTCAATCATGAGGATTTGAACTGCGGATCTATTGTACAAGATGTCGACGATCGTACAATCATGCAAACATTATGCATTGAGGAATAATGAATTTTACCCCTTCCTGTTTTCAGATGCATATTTAAATTAACGCTTAGTTTTATAAGAATATATAATGTTATCATCTTGGATGTAGGGGAGTTTGAATAACCATCGAGGAGATGTTTACTACCCTACCTTTTTTGGCGAGAGGATTTACATGTACGATCTGTTTTCAAAGCTGTTTGCTGCATATTTGCTATACATACTATCACCATTAACGTTATAGTCGTCGGTGTAGTCAATAGTTTGGTTACAAACAATATCTCCTTCTTTACATCTGTCAATATTATGCAAATATAAAAAACATATGTTTCTTTTTTGGCACTTCACCAAATATTCACTTCATTGCACAATATTGCTCCGCCTTGTAAGTGTAGTGGTATAGTTTTCGTCTTGAGTGCGGGAGGTCACTGGTTCGATTCAGGGTCGGGTAATACAAAAAACGTGAAACATTGAATTGTCGTCTTTACCTCCTTGGAACTCATGAATGTGGGGTTATCATAACGACTGACTAGTTAGTATTGCATACAAGGACCAAAAGTACTGATAATTTACGCAGGAAACGCAATAATCTTACTCAAAATGCGTTGAAAGTGGCAAAAAAACACAATACAAACAAAGAAAAGCACAAGATAGACACTAGAGCTAATACTTCGTAACTCGTAAAACGACTTCTCCCTCGGAATTGCTGGTTGGCAGAGCATTAGACATTGAACAAATATATTTGAATGTCTAATTAGACATTAGACATTTGCAAAATTTGATTATCTATTGTCTAATTAGACATTCAGAAAAAAATCGCATGTTTTAAATATTGAATGTCTAATTAGACATTAGACATTCGCAAATTACAAGATCTACAACCCAAATTCGTCTAATCGAATGACTAATGTCTAACTGACCCATTAGACATTCGTTTCTTGCATATACAATAACCTGCGACAAATTTGGTGAATGTCTAATGTCTAATTAGACATTCATTTTTTTTTTGAAAGTCTAACGTCTAATGCTCTGCCAACTTCACACACTTTTTAGTTTATACTATTTTATTTTAGCTATATTTTGATATTCATCAGCTATTACTCCTTCAGTAACATCAACCTGTTCACTGAAACTTCTCTCCAAGTTTGCAAAGATGATCCCATTCTTCTTTTTTAGACTCTCTTGTTTGTGCCCTTTCCTTCCTACTGATAGTATATTTGGCTTCTGTCGGAGTCCATGGAAAAATACGTGGCACTGCTGTTGCAAGGAGCCTTCCATATCCAGGTTTTAATCCTTAAAATAAACAAAAGTAAATAAATAATAAAGTGTTTTCATATTTATTTTTGCTATAATTGAATATAATATATGCAATATGTTGTTTTTATCATTATTTGTCATAATTCATTAGCTGCTGACATCCATATATTAACAAATAAAAAACAGATCAAGTAACAAGCAGCTAAACATATATAGAAGTTAGAACTATAAACAAAATATTACCCCACCCACTCGTGTAAAATAGTCGATTGGTATTTTCGTTTTGAAATAAAACAAACTTCAATATGAAAACATGTTACAGTTAAGCATTTATATAGTTTTCTATCTGATTAGCATACCATACATAGTTTCCTTTACGTAGTCATCAGGTGTGAAGTGTTTCTTACAAACGACGGATGATTTTGTTGGCGTCCACATTTTCATGGTATTTTCATCAAGGCGTCGAACGACATGAATCCATTTCGCCTTTCTTACAGGATCATTCTGGTATTCGTGACCTCCTCGTTCGTGACACTCATGTACGGAACAACAAATAGACGGTATTTTAAGAAGTTTTAATTGATTTTATAAAACACGGAAGTAACTTTGCTTTGCTTTGTGTGGGATATCAATTGAAGTAATCCGAATGATGGACCGGGACTCATTGCGCCACCTAGTTAGGAACGATAACTCACTACTATTGACCATTGTAAAATAATTTCACACACATGTTGATTAATGTATGTATGGCTCGTCAGTTAATAATAATCAGCGCAAATTTGAATACATTATTAGAACCAAATTAATATATATATATGGTACCTTCGTCAATAATCATAACCGGACACTTGAATACATTATTTGAATCAAATATGTATATATGGTACCATCGTAAATAATCATAATCGTACATTTGAATACATTATTATAACAAAATATGTATTTACGGTACCTTCGTAAATAATCATAATCGTACATTTGAATACATTATTATAACAAAATATGTATTTACGGTACCTTCGTAAATAATCATAATCGTACATTTGAATACATTAGTTTATTTAATGCTAAGTGATGAAATACTGTGTTCTATCAGTGAAATAAAATCCTTATTCCACACTGTGGAATATGAATAAATGACGTCAAAGGGACTAACATTATGACGTCAAACCGCTGACGTGACGTCATTTTCCTAGTATTCGGTCATGTTATTCTACACAAGTTATATATAAAGAAATACATAATGGGTATATTAATTGTTTTTCATCAATTTGTCATTAAATAAAAAGAAAATTTGTTTGTTTTGAGTGTATATGGAATATATTTCAACTCGAAGTGATACAATTTAAACATTTTCACTCGCGCTACGCGCTCGTGAAAATATTCAATTGTATCACGTCTCGATGAGATATATTCCATATCCACTCAAAACAAACAAATATCCTCTATATAACCAAATATGTATTTACGGTACCTTCGTAAATAATCATAAGAGGACATTTGAATACATTATTAAAACCAAATAAATATATAGGGTAGATTCGTAAATAATCATAAGAGGACATTCGAATGCATCATTAGAATCAAATATTTATATAGTGTACCTTCGTCAATAATCATAGGCGGACACTTTAATACATTATTCAGACCAAATACGTATATATGGTACCTTCGTCAATAGTCATAAGCGAACACTTAAATACAATATAAGAACCAAATATGTATTTATGTTACCCTCGTAAATAATCATAATCGTATATTTGAATACACTTACACTGTTCAGAAACATAAATTTGTACCTTTTCCCTTAGACGGGCTTGTTTTATCTTAGCTTATACTATTACCTCATAAGCTAGTTTTATCTACGATTTAATTAAAATGTTTCACGAACAAAATAAGAACTGATGTTATAAATTACCAATCTATAGCCACATTAGAGACAGTGGCATGAAAGGGAAACATTTTTCGTTAAAACAGTAAAATTGAAAACTTGGTCTTCAGCAATCACAAAACTCTGTCAATAAGAAAATGATTGCTTCAGCTTTTGTTCAAAAATGCGTTTTTTTTTCTATTTCATTAAAACGATATTAAAGTTTGTTAAAATCACTATACAAAAGTTACTATATTGGACTGTATTATCTTAGTGGAATAGAAACTAAACGAATCTTCCATTCACAAAATATATATTTTTTAAAGGTAGTTCAAGGCTAGATGTTTCGTGTATTATCTAAATGATGTTGATCTATTGTCAGCATATAAACGTTAAAGTCTTATACAAGGCTTACTAGATCTTAAACACGGATGAGCAGGCTTGTCTTAGTCTGATCTGTAAATCAGCCTAAAATGAGTTTATTTTGTGTGACTCAAACTAGTGTTGCTTTATATCAAACTTCTTTTATCTATAGTATCGATCCGTTTTCCCCATATTTACAATTATATTTTTGAACCGGCTTGAACGAAAACCGAACGTCGGAGGTTATAATATTAATGCGATCAAATTGAACATTTTGTAATCATGGATGTTTGGTCATATTTATATATTTACTAATATATGCCGAACATGGAAGATCCTGATCAAACAGTACAGATGCCCTGACTGATCTTGACTTTCACTGGTAGTAACGTCCTGAAGGGTCGTGTTCACGTGACGTGGCGACCCTTTTATCTAATCCAATTTAACTAATTACCTCGTGTATTTATTACTAGATGCAGACCATTGAATATCCCGATCAGACTGTACTGATGCCCTGACTGATCTGGAACATCACTGGTAGTACAATTATATTGTTCAGTGTTCACGAGATAGGGCGACTCTCTTATCTGAATCCATTATATAATAAAACGGGAAGATCCTGATCAGACTGTACGGATGTCCTGACTGATCTTAGCCTTCACTGGTAGTAAAGTCCTAATGGTCAGTGTTCAAGTAATATGGCGACCGTTTTTTTTTTGTTATCTCAACCCATTAGCTTATTAACTCGTGTATTAACTACTACATGCCAAACATGGAAGATCTTGATCAGACTGTACGGATGCGCTGACTTATTTGATCCTTCACTGGTAGTAAAGTCCTGTTCACGTGACGTGGTGGCCCTTTTTATCTCAATCCATTTCATAGTTAACGGTTATTAACTACAAACTAGCGAGCATGGCAGATCCTGATCAGACTGTACGGATTCCCTGATTGATCTTAACCTTCTCTGGTAGCAAAGTCATGTTCACGTGACGTGGCGGCTCTATTGATATTAACCCATCAACCAGTAAACTCGTTTAATTACGACTATTTGCGAAATCTGTCTAGACGTTGATGTTTGAAGTTTAGATAGGATGGTCCTATTACTATGTATGTATAACTTTTCAAAAAATAATACAGGGTGTCATTCTAACGCTTTGAGATAAGGGTACATGAATGTGTATACAATTCTAAACTTAGACACTGATATATATACATATTTATTAGGCTCAAGATAACAGGACCTCACATGAACTTGGAATAGTCCTACATAGGGGATCATTTACATCAACGTCACGGTTGATCGATCAATGTGAATAGTGGAATTTCATACGTCTGTGGTTACTTTATCTATCATATATATTTAGAAAGACCCGGTCAATGTTTGTAAAACATCAACTTATCCTGAGCATAGTGCAGTATATACAGCATACTCATGTTATAACAATCGGTACGTCTCGTATGTTTGGGAAATACGATATCTCAAATTAACTAAGTCCGTAGCAGACGATTTTTAAAACTTTCAAAACTGTGTTAATTTTCATCGTGTTTTGCAGTACTGACTTTCACAGTCAATTTATAAAGGGACAGCTGTCGGTGATATATTTCATGATTACGATTATAAACGAGTATATCCGAGTGACGTTTTATATCGTGTACTCAACATGTAAACAGTTACACAAACAAACACCGTGTGTAGAAGGAGGAAGAACATACGATCCATTATGTTGACAGGTTAGGAGATGAGGTAATTTAGTTCTAATTATTTTAATACTTTCTATCTGTTACCTCTTTGACATTGGAATCCTCTGGAATCGTTTAGTTAGCTCGGGTAGAATGGAACCGGTCCCTAACGTTTAGGTATTAAAATTGTACTAATTTAATATGAGTACACTTTCTATCTCTGACAGATGTCTATAAATATTCTTTTTTTTTTAATTGACAACAGAGTTCCTCACATGTTACTGATCTGTTTGGATCAAATAGCAAGGCTTCTAGTATTTCATATATATTTGATGGACTATATCAAATATACATCAAATATACAGTTCGGTTCGAGGTTGTCGGTTTAAATATTTCATAAAATACTATTGTCGATTTCAATTCCGAGAATGAAACACAGAACAGGAGTGGTGTGTAAGAACCGATCAGTCCAAACTAATCAAGTGGGTTTTATGCCGCCTTCAACTAATCTTTTTCACAGTATATTATTGGAAAATTGATTTCGTGCCAATGTATAAATCATAAACGTTTCTCTGTGATCTATAATCTAATTCATTTACAGCAAACAACTCATCAGTGATGAAACAACATTGTTATTAACATTATCGCCGGCCTTTTTAATTACATTATTTATTAAAATGCTTAGCATTAAAAAACTTGTTCAAGTCGACATAAAAGTTAAATAAAGTAGATACGTACATCTAAAATGTAGCTATTCAAGATTGTTTAAAACGTAAAGCAACAATGCTAATCGATCTTGAGAGATTCCGTCAGTTAACCGTTACGTCTCTTAAAATGCCGCCATGGTGCATCAATGTCAATCGACCTTAGGATATTCCGTCTGTCAAACGTTACGTCTCTTAAAATGTCGCCAAGGTGCATACATGACTGTATTAATTGTAGATTTATTTTGATAAGAAAGCACACACAATTCAATCTTGGAATTCGCTGATCGCTAATTCCTGAAGGTATGGTAACGCATGTATCGATGGGTTGGAATAACTCCGTTTAAACATTATTTAAGTGATATTACGATGACAAATCTGCATACGCATGTGTTCCTGCTTTATTTAGAACTATAGTATATAGTTAAATATACTACATTCTAACCATTTAACTTGCACTACAATCTATATATAGAATTCAATCGGGTCCCTTCCTCGTCTGACCTTTATACCAACATTTGGAGGATGACTCATGATGTTCATTCTTGCTGTTGTTAGTGAAGACAATAATGAAAAGCTTACCGGGATACGTACTATTTTAAATGTTTACATAATTGCCAACGTAAAACCACGATTTTAATTTCAGAATGGCGAAAAAAATACCTGACAACATTGAAGGGATATCTGAAGAATATAAAAAAGACGTTGACGTCAAAGACCTCCATTTTGATCCATCTAAAGATGATGGCATACGGGTAACACCTGCGGGATTTTGTGTTGACTGTAACGATTATCTTTGTGTAGAGTGCTGCCAGGTACACAAAAGAGCCAGACCATTAAGAAACCATGTTCTTAAAGATACAGACAGCACAAAATCCAAGCCAAATAAAGAAATAAAATCGGAAAAGTGTCAAGAGCACCAGAAAGAACCTATACACTGGTACTGCAAGTACCATAACAAATGTTTATGTGATATTTGTAAACATGTTGACCACAGAAACTGTACGGACGTATATTCCGTAACAGACGTCAGTAAGGACTTTCTTTCGTCTGTCCAATTAAAACAAGTCACAGATCGACTAGCTCGTTTACAGAAGGAGTTTGGGGAAAATCTACCTAGAGCAAAAGCGAACACTGAAACAGTTGAACGTCACTATGCGGCTGTCATAGAAGAGGTGATTAGAACTATTTCGATGATAAGAAATGAAGATCTGGAAAGACTGAAATCACTGGAAGTGACCTGCGACACTATGGTGAAGAAGATAAGCTCCTTGTTGAACGAGATAGAAACACTGAAACAAAGTGGCGAGGAAGATCGGGCGTTTGTTGCTACAAGTAAAGTGGAAACGCAGTTACAAATCTTTGATGAGAGACTAGAGTCAGTAGAAAACGACAACAAAATCACGAAGTACAGATATGTTTGTGAGCATAGGCGCACTGCAGGGGGGTTAATAGGGAAAATGTTTGCATGGACAGATAGGCGTGCCTTGAATATTGATGACTTTTACGTGAAAACATCAGCTGACAAAACAGACAGTGATATAACAGGTATTGAGATACTGTCTGATAACAGACTTGTTATCAGTGACTACAACAACGTTAAGATAAAACTAGTTGACATGACAAGTAAAACCGTTATATCAGAATTAAAGTTAGACTGGAAACCCTGGGACCTGACTAGGATTGATGATAACAATATTGCGGTTACAACCTATGAGATCAATAAGATTGTACTTGTGTCTATATCTGACACACTAACTGTTCAGAAAACTATGGACAAAAGTGAATGTTCATACTGTCGAGGTATAGTATGTAGTAACAATACACTGATCGTATCCTATTTTGAGCCACGTCAAATACAAATACTGAACTTGGATGGAACTGTTAAACAAGTCATAGAAGACGAGGACGCCCATGGCACTGTTAGGTTTGGTAATGTACGATATCTGACACAAGGTCCCGATACTAACATTCTCTACTTATCTGATGTTTCAAGTAATAGAGTATCAAGTATGACACTGGATGGTCAGGTTATATCAAGTTTTACACACGAACACTTGAGATCTCCAAGAGGTATCACTATGGGTAGAGATGGTCAAATATTTGTGTGTAGCAAGGATACAAACAAGATATTTGAGATATCATCTGACCTTTCTAAAGGACAAGTCATACTGGATAAAAAGGACGGGATAACAAAACCTTACATCATAATATACAATGATGACGAATGTAAGCTCTATGTTGGTAGTACAAATAGTAATTCAATACAAGTATTTCTGCTTTAAGAATGTAACAATCATTGAAGCAATGCATTTCGCTTTTGTTTAGCTAGGATGAAAGGGACATTCCTGTGTATGGTATGGCTGTTCAACCCATTACAGCAGTTACTATTTTTGCTTCCTATCCTTTGATATTTCTGGGTCGCTTTGTTTTATTTCTTATCTATTTTTCTTTATATATTCAGTTATTTTAGGCACTGTAAAAACAAAAGTCACTCAACATACCGGGCGGGATTCTATTAGGTCTTGGTTCGATCCCTTTTTGAGAATCAGTATAAACAAACAACATTTCTGAACAGTATTATCCAATAAGTAATACTGATAATCTACTGATAATTTAGACACAGTTGTTTAAGTGAAATAATGTGAAAAGCGGTGTACAAGATAAAGTCTGCCAAGATAAACCTTCAATCTTCAATGCCAAGATAAACTAATTAAAGATTGATATGGTTTTCAAACACAGAGGCGTTTCGTTACACATGGTACATGCTGATAACATAATATGTATTCATGATCATTAAAGTCGGGATCAGGCTGTAAGGAGGAACATGCTTAGCTGTGTCAAGCCTTACTTCATATTACCCTGAAGGTTTGGTATGGTGTGACGTCACTCATTTTGAAAATATGTATATGTATCTTATTGTATAAAAGGTTTTGCTCATTTTCTCATCCATTTTTAATAGATATATGTATGCTATTGTATGAACATTTGTTAATTTGCTCTTCTAATTGGAATACATACATGTAAATGTATATTACTGTATGAAAGGTTTCCTTATTTCCTCTTTCTAATATAAATTATAGAAAGAATGATAGTATGATAGAATGATAGTATGAATGGCAGACAGTAATGGCAGACAGTAATGACAGAAAGATAGTAAAAATGACAGACAGTAAGGAAAGAAATATAGTGAGAATGTAAGATAGACAGATAGAAAGATCGAAGGATAGAGAGAATGAAAATAGTTGCAATTCAATTATTCTATTATATCATTAACACCTAATCGGAATAATCGATTACATATATATAATACTGTCCCTTCTGATCACGACATCAGTTGTGAACAATATAAACCAAGATCGACCTGTACATTCCCGCAGTCTAATCGTTGTATTCGCTATCCGATACTTCGTTATTGTTTATTAAGAAACAATACTGCGTATAAATGAAAGAAACGTTGCTTAGATGCGAGAGTGAGTGAACGAATCATATTAGAAAACATTTTCCAATATGCAGACGTTATCAGAAGCCTGATTAACATGAGTGAGTGAACGAATAGTATTAGATAACATTTTCAAATATGCAGACATTATCCGAAGCCTGTTTAACAAGAGTCATTGAATGAATCGTAAAAGATGACACTTTCAAATATGCAGATGTTATCAAAAACGTGTTTAACAAGAATCCGTGAACAAAACGTATACGATAACACTTTCCAATATGCAGGCGTTATCAGAAGCCTGTTTGACAAGAGTTAGTGAACGAATCGTATTAGATAACACTTTCCAATATGCAGGCGTTATCAGAAGCCTGTTTAACAAGAGTTAGTGAACGAATCGTATTAGAGAACACTTTCCAATATGCAGGCGTTGTCAGAAGCCTGTTTAACAAGAGTAAGTGAACGAATCGTATAAGATAACACTTTTCAATAGGCAGACGTTATCAGAAGCCTGTTTAACAAGAGTGAATGACCGAATCGTATACGATAATACTTTCTAATATGCAGACGTTATCAGAATTCTGTTTAACAAGAGTCCGTGAACGGAACATATTAGACAACACTTTCCAATATGCAGACGTTATCAGAAGCCTGTTTAACAAGAGTGAGTGAACGATTTGTATTAGATAACACTTTCAAATATGCAGACGTTATCAGAAGCCTGTTTAACATGAGTGAGTGAACGAATCGTATTAGATAACATTTTCAAATATGCAGACGTTATCCGAAGCCTGTTTAACAAGAGTCATTGAACGAATCGTAAAAGATGACACTTTCAAATATGCAGATGTTATCAAAAACGTGTTTAACAAGAATCCGTGAACAAAACGTATACGATAACACTTTCCAATATGCAGGCGTTATCAGAAGCCTGTTTGACAAGAGTTAGTGAACGAATCGTATTAGATAACACTTTCCAATATGCAGGCGTTATCAGAAGCCTGTTTAACAAGAGTTAGTGAACGAATCGTATTAGAGAACACTTTCCAATATGCAGGCGTTGTCAATAGCCTGTTTAACAAGAGTAAGTGAACGAATCGTATAAGATAACACTTTTCAATAGGCAGACGTTATCAGAAGCCTGTTTAACAAGAGTGAATGAACGAATCGTATACGATAATACTTTCTAATATGCAGACGTTATCAGAATCCTGTTTAACAAGAGTCCGTGAACGGAACATATTAGACAACACTTTCCAATATGCAGACGTTATCAGAAGCCTGTTTAACAAGAGTGAGTGAACGAATGGTATTAGATAACACTTTCAAATATGCAGACGTTATCAGAAGCCTGTTTAACATGAGTGAGTGAACGAATCGTATTAGATAACATTTTCAAATATGCAGACGTTATCCGAAGCCTGTTTAACAAGAGTCATTGAACGAATCGTAAAAGATGACACTTTCAAATATGCAGATGTTATCAAAAACGTGTTTAACAAGAATCCGTGAACAAAACGTATACGATAACACTTTCCAATATGCAGGCGTTATCAGAAGCCTGTTTAACAAGAGTTAGTGAACGAATCGTATTAGATAACACTTTCCAATATGCAGGCGTTATCAGAATCCTGTTTAACAAGAGTCCGTGAACGGAACATATTAGACAACACTTTTCAATATGCAGACGTTATCAGCAGCCTGTTTAACAAAAGCTAGTGAACGAATCGTATAAGATAACACTTTCAAATATGCATATGTTATCAGAAGCTTGTTTAGCAGATGTCATATGAAACAATGTTGCAAAACTAGAAACTGCTCATACTGAGCCAGTTCTCAATGTTCTCACATTATCTTCAATTTAATTTTAAATATAAATGTAATGTTATTTTAAAATATTAAATTAATTGTAGGACCAACATGTATTGCATTATATCTTACGAAACTCTATCCATAATGTCATTATTTCTTCTTCTCAGATGGGTTTTCTTTGACAGGGACGGAATCAGTTCTAGTATACATTGTTGGACAAATACAGCCCTTCATTCAGAACTTGATTGATTGATTGATTTGGTTTTCAGGTTGTTTTTAATAATTGTTTATTCATATCATGGTGGCCAGTTCACATACTCCTGTGTGTTTTGGCTATCTCACACCAATACTACACACACCAGTATTTCCAAGCAACTTGCTGCTTTTCCACATATACTGTTAGCCTATTGGTGGAAGCCGAATGACGCTTGTCACAGTGGCTTTTGTCAAACATCAGAAAGGATGTTGGCCGAGCTAGGGTTCGAACTCAAAACCCCTGGATTGACAGCCCGCGTCGCTTTCGACTGAGCTATTGTGGCTCGACCTGCATTCAATAGACACTGAAACAGAACGATATGTCTGGAAATTTCAATAAATATCGGCTTCCTCTCCTTGAACGTTAATGTAAACCAGCTTTAGAGATTGAGGTTAGAAACATAAATATGCACACCCATAATGTGTGATATTGGATGAGTGGAAGCGAAGACTGCAACTCCACATCAGATACGCGGATGTCTTTTGATATGAACAAGTCGCAGATTTCAAAATGTGTTTATTATTCAGTTCTTTCCCAGATGCAGACGCATTCTGATGCCTCAGCAGCAGACGACTTTTGAAACAATTGTGTCAAAGGAGAAATTGGTCATGAAGTAAATTTACTCCTTTTAATGCAATGATTTTAACTATATTTGATAATGATGAATTCATAGATATTATACACATTTCGTCTAGATGTTTTTAAAGTCTTCTGCTGCAGATATTGTGTTGGAATGGGTTTAATTGCATACCGAATTTTGTTTTGCTTTCTAACCATGTACAATCTATATGTGAGAAGGCCGTGAGTTCGTGTGAGAAAGGGTTGATGCTGTCAAGTATTGTTATTGCGTATTCTTTTTTAATTTCGATCAAACTCTCAGCTTCTTTCACGTTCGATGTCTTCTTCATGGGGAACCCAGTAAGCACGATATTCGAACCCGGTACCATTGTTACGAGAGGTCAGTCAAATGTCCACAATAGTGTCATTCAAGCTGGGGGAGAACTTTAAAAGTGTTTAGAAGCATTGACAGACCCCGGATGTGTTAATTTCGTAGACCTGGCTTCGTACTCATATTTCATATTGCCTTTATTTCGTTTCAGTGAACGCTTAAGCAAAGTTATTCGAATTAAAAACCGTTTGATTAACAACAACCTTGTCACATGCATGTATGGTCTATCCAATCAAACAGACCGTTAATGTAACGGAATTTTTATTACGACTGATTAAACGGCGTCATTAAATAATATCGGTAGTACCGGTAATATACGTGAGAAAACCAACGCTACAACTTCAATATCCTTCATAGCATCATTCATATAAACTAGCAAACAAAATGTAGTCATACTGTTGTCACAAATAAAATGATAAGAACTGAATAAAACAATCGTGGCTATACCTTTAGCATGTATAGTTATATGATGGCTCATATAAACTAATATAAACTAGCAGGTCGCGTTAGACGATAACGACCCATCTTACATTGTCGTTTTGACATTACATCAAGGGGTTACCAAGTGACACAATCGGGGCTATACCTTTAGAAAGCATATTTCGTAGATGGCTTATTTTCGTAGATTGCCATATTTAACCCTTTCCAACATACAACAAATCTGCAGCAGAAAACGAAACTCGTTAAAACCGATCTGCTTTCGTAAAAAGCCGATTGAGCCCGTCTTTAAATCAGAATCGGTGACGTTGACAGTTTGATTAAACTCGTAATCCCGATCTGTTTCCGTAAATAGCCGATTGAACCCGACTTTAAAATTGGAATTGTTCGACTATGAAATTATTGACAAACACGGGTTAATGGCAGTCTCACACCGCTACTCGTTAAGTTGAATGACATTCATAATAGAACTGCTGTGACATCGCTTGATCGCCAACATCTAGCTGTGGACATTATAGATTTTGTTTTATTCCATTATTCCCCAAGTTTTACCCCTAGCAAGCTATCTGGGTTGAACTCATGACCAATGCTTCCCATATTGTCATATAAATTGGTGTATTCTCTTATTTCACTTTCATATTTATTCAAAGATTTAAACTTTGATAGAAGAAATCGTTAGGGTAGAGTAACATGCTTCAGGTAAACCATCCTTAACACAAATAAGACACCTTTTAACCATTTCCCTCATATAAAATATCCGCAGACGACGACTTTAAAAACATCAAGACACAAATGTAGTAAATCTCTATCAATGAATGTATCTAATTTTAATAGAGTTGAAAACATTTGGGCAAAAGGTAAAATTGCTTATTTTGCAACATTGTTTTCAAAAGTCGTCTGCTGCAGGGGCGTCAGAAAGCGTCTGTTTGTGGAAAAGGTTTGAACAGACGCTGCTTTTCAGACTGGCTCTACACTGGTCGCAAAAGCCTTAAACCTTTCCCTCATACAAACGCATTTTGACGCCTCTGCAGCAGACGAATTTTGAAAACATTCTGTAAATTGTGTCTTCAAATTCAACTACTGCAAATGTGTTGTCTATTCGACTGATTCTTGTTTATTGTCCCTTTCAACAATTTTACAGTTATATCACGTCGCTTCCGGCATAAGTTACCAGTACTACTGGTCCACTTATCCTGACACCTGCCAGTCAAACGTAATGCTAACCCTATACACTAAGCGCCAATGAGGGCAACCATTTACTACCGCTTGTTTAAGACTATGGTGTGACACTGCCAGGGATCGAACCCACAACCTCCCGCATCCAAGGCGGAATCTCTACCATTACACAAAGGAGGGAGTTTTTGTATGTTGGAAAGGGTTCCGGTTGCCAGAAAGTCACTCATTTATTCATGTTAATGACTTTCTCAAAACGCTTTTATATACACAAAAACTCTCCTCGATCAACCCTCCCCTAACATCAAATGATACGTAATATTAAATATAACAAAATATTGAATAAACAAAACCAATTTAGCTCATACTATCCAATGTCCCCCTTTTGTCCCAAATTGTTCAACTCTATTCGGTGACGGATATGGAACTTGTTCAGTACATCTTATGGGTGGTTTACTTATAGGTATTTCCCATAGTGTTGCCGTCTGCTGCTGGTTTGTTGTGTGTGTGGAAAAGGGTAAATGCAATATTTAAGGCGTAAGGCGTAAACCTTATGGGGAATAAATGTATCTAAGACGGTCCCATACGAAGAAGGACAGGACAGGCTCTTTTGAGACTGTGTGTAACATTCCATATATTTTTGATCAGATAGTATTTATTCACAGGTTGATCCTTAGCTGCACTTGTCATTACGAGGCCCATGCACGCTGATACAAATTAGGTTATCTATACACACACATAACAGATACCATTGTATTGCGGATAATTGGTCATATTACAGGATTTTTACAACAGGAAAGCACTATCACTGTAATGTCTTCGGGACAAAGGCTCATCAGTCCCTTGATTATCTTAGTAAAAAGGAAACATGCAAGTCTCGAGCGTTTCAGATTGCTTAGTACAGAACATGCCATAAAGCAAGACAATGGTCCTTGAAATTGTTATCGGTATACTTGTTTAAAACCTATGATTTAACCTTTTCCCACATGCAGATGTATTTGTAGCTGACTACTTTTGAAAACAATTTGACCAAAGGAGAATATTCACCTTATGTCTCAATGTTTTCAACTATATGCAACAATAGTATTTGCATATGTCACAAACAATTCCATAATTTTGCATAGATTTTTTCAAAGTCGTCTGCTGCAGATTAGTTGTATGTAGGAAATGGTCTTAAACAAAATTTTTTATTTAACATTGTGAAATATATTTTCTGTTGTTATTGTCATAAATAAATATTTATCTTGAAAGGAGCAATAATCTACTGTTTTCCCTGATGCAGACGATATTCGACAGCTCTAATGCAGACGGCTTCAAAAACCATCATAAAACTTTAATATAAACATTTCAAAAATATTCCACCAAATGGTTGATTGTCGAGTGCGAGAGTTAACACGCACGGGATATCCTCATCAGTTCAAACATATCGTTTCGAAAGGATTGGTACTTAGTCTTAACTCGGCGCAGTTAACGCATCTGCAGCAGACGGCTTTTGAATAGATAAGGTGTTTATCTATATTCAATATTTTATTTAAATACCGAATATTTAACCACTTTCCAACATGTAAACGAGTTATAATGTTTCTGCAACACACATATTTTGACTACATTGTGACACAGGCAGAACACGTGCATCATGGGAGATTTGAACCCGTGAACTAGCTATTGTACGAGAGACCGACGCTCAAACAATTATGTAAGCTTCCAGCTTTGGAGAACGTTTATGTTTAAAATAATGTCATGAAATAATTCATTTAAATCCTTACTAACCTATACACGCATTTCAACACATCTGCATGAGACGTGTTTTGAAAACATTGTAGCAAAAGGAGAAATTGGTCAACACGACAAATTCCTACTATTGTCACAATATTTTCAACTTGTTTCAGTAAACGAAGATCCATTCATGAATATGTTATAATAGTTGTCTTCATGTTTTCTTATTTGTGTGTTGCATATTTGTTGTATGTGGTAAAGGATTATCGAGGATAAAAAGTAACAGGATGAAAAGCAACAAGATGAAAAGTAACAGGATGAAAAGCAACAGGATGAAAAGTAGTAGGATGAAAAGCAACGTGAGGACAAGTAACAGGATGAAAAGCAACGTGAGGAAAAGCAACAGGTTGAAAAGTAACAGAATGAAAATCAACAGGATAAAAAAGTAACAGGATGTAAAGTAACAGGATGAAAAGCAACTCGAGGAAAAGCAACAGGATGAAAAGTAATAGGATGAAAAGCAACAGAATGAAAAGCAACAGGATGAAAAGTAACAGGATAAAAAAGCAACGTGGGGAAAAGTAACAGGATGAAAAGCAACGTGAGGAAAAGTAACAGGATGAAAAGCAACAGGATGAAAAGCAACAGGATGAAAAGCAACAGGATAAAAAGCAACAGGATTAAAAGTAACAGGATGAAATATAACATAATGAAAAGCAACCGGATGAAAAGCAACGAACAAAATGCATCCGTCTTTGCATCATATTTTGCGGGGATAAAAGGTTACGTGTCTAAAAGTAAGAGTTCTGTTTTTTCATTTATATTTCAATTTGGTTTGTGTTCTTTAATGTTATACATTTACAACGTAGAATAAACTGAATGAGATCTAATACAGGCAGACACATCTTAGATACGAACTAAAAATGTACATGTACCTGTATCTATTATTGCTTGACTCAACCTAGTGTTGCTATATATATTTTAAACTTGTATATTTATATAATCGTTCCGTTTTCTTCATATATACAATTAACGACATTATTATTTTATAAGACTAAAACTGTGTGTATATCTATTTGTTCGTGACTCAGCCTATTGTTGCTACATGTATATAGGAAACTTATCTATGTATATTCCGCTTACATTACACCTCCGATACTACAATATAACAACAAAAATATTTTTATTTTGTTTGGTACTAGCCTCGGGAATTGCCGACCAGCTGTTTAATCTCAAATAATATGTAATCTCATATTATACATCTCGATCTACATACACCACCCTAAACATATACATACTGCACAACTCTGATACGTAAAGATATAATGAATAAACCTTAAATCTGAACTACTACCACGCTATCATTTACCAGACCTATATAACAGATTATTAAACAATGTAGACCCTGATCGAAGTATATATCCCTCCAATCTGAATATGCAGTGTTTGAAATATCTTACGAACTTTAGTCACATTGAATAATCAATACGCATACCAAGAAATACGTCTGTTCGCTGGTAGTTCCCAAAGCTGAATGACTACATAATCACGCCACTGACCTAAGTGGCACGTGCAAACTCGGCACGCCACCTATCGGAGGATACCATACAAGGGGAAATCATTTGTCATCTAATTCGCTTCGCTTAAACAATGAAAAATACATTTCCCCTTACATTACACCTCCGATACTACAATATAACAAAAAAAACAAATATAGTGTTTGGTACTAGCCTCGGGAACTGCCGACCAGCTGAACTAAAAGAACGGGCGAAGTGTCTGATCAATACACAAAAACAGTTTGAAAAACTACAATCCTAAGGATAACGACACACTAAGTCGTTCTTCAACTGAATCGTTGATGTATCCGTCTTTAGCGGACTCACTCAGCCATCTGCCATGGCGCTCAAACAGCCTATCTGAAATACCTCTGTTTGCAGCAGCTGTGGCACCACCTGACCTGAGGGAATGCAACCCAAATTTACTTACATCTGAAACAAGAGGTTTTAAAACCTCAAGGAATATTTTCCTGAAATTGCTATTTGCTAAATGTTTAGAATCTTTTTTTCAAAACATAACCTGTCTTGGTGGCGGACAACTGCTCAAATATGTAGCACTCAGAATCTGGAGAAATATTAGCCCAGGTGAAATACCTTTCTATATCAACTACAGGGCAAATGTTACTGCCAGTTCTTGCTATTAATAGCCATGCCCCATCTCTATATTTTTCTGTCTTGCTGGATTCTATACAAAACACACATGTATACACTGTTAATCACGAAATCACAACGTCTCAGTTGAAGCACTTCATCGCTTCTAATAAATCCTGCATAAGCTAATAAGCAAATGCAAACAGTTATTTTGTTCTTCACGTTACCGAAATCAAACAAATTACTATAAATCTGTTCTAGAAGTTCACTTGTCAACGGTTCTTTTTGTTTCACATGTCTAGACAACTTGCGTTTAGCTGCTTCTAATATGTTGACAACAAGTTTGGAATCGGTAGGGGACTTTAAATCAAACACATCATGAAACCATTTAACACTATAAAATGCATTAATGATAGGACTAGGAGTATTTGCTGTTTGAACAAGTGAAGCTAAATACAAGGCTAAATGGAAAGCTTTAGCCGGCAGAACCTCCCTACTTCCCAGTCCATTACGTAAGGCCCATTTCCTCCATCTTAGGAATCCACGCTTATAAGATGAACATGTATTGTCGGCTCTTGAACTCCTAAGTAATTCTGGCAGCAAGGAAATCTTGTCCACCAACTCGTCCGGTAACCCGTCAATATTATCTGCATAGCTCTGCAGAACTAAACGTAAACACGGACAGCACTCTGTCATTCGTTATGTCAAGACATTAAATTAATAACTAACACAACGAATGTACTATTAAAATATATTAATTTAATTGTTCTTCATTTCCAATTAAATCTTAATGTCCAAACAACAGCCATACAAATCTGTTTTTAAAAAACTAAATTTGAATTGACCGTTCGAACTATTACTTTCTATAACAGCAATTAACCACTGCCCTTACCAGCAGACCCTGCCCTTACCAGCAGACAACCACTGCCCTTACCAGCAGACTCTGCCCTTACCAGCAGACAACTACTGCCCTTACTAGTAGACAACCACTGCCCTAACCAGCAGACCATGCCCTTACCAGCAGACAACCACTGACCTAAGCAGCAAACCCTTCCCTTACCAGCAAACAACTACTGCCCTTAAATACCTGATATTTTACTGTTACAAGGGGAATAACTACTTACTAGAATAAAATGTTAGCTTGTAACGATAAAAATCTTTTTTGAGCGCTAACATGGGAAATCGCAAATTTTCATTGCCAAAATTCCAAGCTCCATTCTTGCATGGAATGTAAAATTCTTTTTCTGTTGGCAGATACATGAAATCTTCCACAAATTCCCTAAAGTTACCATCAGGTAAACACACAGCCGGCCAATAATTCACCGATTTCCATCTTACATATAACTCGTGTGACTCGTGTGACTAACATAACTCGTGGTACAAACAGACCATAAATACCATTCCAATCATAAGTAAAGGCATCAACACCTGATGCACCTACACACCAAAATCAAGAATAAAATATTCTAGTTTTCGCATTATGTTCTGATGAAAAGTAATCAATTTGGATTTTCCCCAATCTCTGCTCAATTAAATTTAACATGTCAAATGAAATTCCCCAATCATCTTTATCAACAATTTTCAACAAATAATCAGCTTGACTATTTTGATTTCTCGGAAGCCATTTTACCTCCAAATGAATAGAATTTTTACAGCAAAATTCATAAATTTTCAGTGCTATTTCTTGCAATTCTACTTTTATAGAACCTTTCTGAACAATACTGCAAACCCCAGTATTATCGGTAAACCATTTTACCTTCTGATTTGATAAAACATGTACTAGGGAAGAGAAAATCTATGTACTCCACATAATTTCCTCCATGTGGAAGATTTTGCCGCCTCTTCAACAGACCACATCCCGTGTGAAACTCCATTTCAAGTACTTACTTCAAACCCAGCAAAACCAGTATTACTGGCATCACTATATACAAGTTTCGAGCACTTATTAGAAGAAGATAAAGTAATCTTATTTAACATGCCCAAATTCCTTTCCCATAATTCCATTTGTAATTTACTTTCATCTGCTAGTTTTATGTATGAGTTCCAGTTCCTGGCCTTAAGGATATCCATACTCAGAGATCTGGTCATAATTTGGGAAACAGGCCATATGACAATTCCCATAGAAATGATTTGCCTTACAAAACTAGCTACTTTCCTTACAGGTACCCATGTTAATTCTTGTAACAACTTCAGCGTATCTAACGCTTTTTTAATTCTACGATCTGGTATATAAATAGTGAATTCTTTACTATCTAAAATGGCCCCTTACCACTCTAAACTCCGTGTCGGTTGCCAAATGCATTTACATGCCTTCGTAATCAAACCCGAATCCAGCAAATCTTGTTTCATGTCAACAGCTAATGACTGTGTACTGCCATAAGCCCCACATGTAGCAAACCCATCATCCAAGAACATTATAGCCTTTTTTGCCTCTATTAGTTATTTAGGGTACCGTTTCACTATCAATATTTGGGGAAATGTTCGTAGACGTTGACGTTTACAGATTAGATAAGGTGATCCTATTACTATATGTATTATCGAAAAGTCGACAGGGTGCCAGTCTTAACATTTTGATAAGGGTTCATGTGTCAGTACATACAATTCTAAATTTAGGCATTGATTTATAATGGGCTCAGGATACCAGGACTACACCAACACTTGGAATAGTCCTACATAGGAGCACCTTTATACTAACGTCACTATTGACTGATCCCTGATATAAGTGGGATCCCATATTCTATGTTCACTTTACCTATTTATATATGTGGACAAACCCGGTCAATGTTTGTTAAAACAACAACTTATCATGGGCAGAGTACAGTCTAGAGTGAATAAATGATATAATAATCAATAAATATGTTTGCAAAAAACGTTTTCGGGAGAATGACTGTTCAAAATGACATAGTTAACCAAGTGCGCAGCAGACTATTTTTAATACATGATATAATGTGTCAATTTTCTTCTAGTTTTCCAGTTTTGATGTCCGCAGTTGATGATAAAGGTATAGCTGTCGGGGATATGTTTATAATGGTTACGATTAAATACGAGTAGATCCGAGTGACATTGTATATCACTCGGGCAACATGTAAACAGTTACACAAAGCAAACCACGATTGTCGAAGGAGGAAAAACTGTTATCCGTGATCTTGACATGTTAGGAAACAAGGTAATTTAGTTATAATTTCATTTGTTTATTATGTGTTAGCTCTTTGATATTATCGTTAATTATTGTTGCTTATGCATTATAATTATGTATAGGACATTGAGTTTTAATATTGTCCTTAGAGTTAAAAGTTCGGGTAGACTGGAACCGATCCCTAAAGTTAAGATATTACAGCAGCACTGAATAAACGTGATAACATTCTCTCGTCCTCAGCCAGATATATCTACATCACAGTCTAACGTTAGTAAATTTAGTGTATGCTTATCTACAGGTCATCAGAAAACATCAAATCAAATTATTCTTCATTTCCATGTAAAACACCCAGTTTCAACGCTGAATTATCACACGTTCTAAGCCTTTACAGGTATAACACACTTTATCATTGAAAACAATTACCTATAATCTTTAAAAGGAATAAAAAATGTGGGTTATGTATTAGGCAAGACAGAAATCACCCCGCGAAGATGGTTATAATCATTTTGAACGAAATCGGGCTAGAACAAAACTATTTTTTCACATGGTCTTCTTTCACTTTCAAACAAGGTCAAAACATTTCCATTGCATCCTATACATATTTACAAATAATTTAAACACAGTGTCATATAGTCAATGCATTCGATATTTTTATGGACTATTTGGTGTTATTTGACCTATACATCAGGCAATTATGGTTTTATCAACGCACAGTGATATGATAACTTTATAACTTTTCAGTGATGGGAACTTCTTATTTCTAAACATGTTCGTATCCTTATTATGCATTCATTTTAATCATGATGAACATTATAGTGATTAAAAATTACACTTCTTTAAAGAAAGATAACGGTTTCAAAGGTATAGCTTCGAAATCAAGCGACCTTTACAAACTGGTCAATTAAACATTACCTCTCTTAACATTCATTCTGCCAAAATGCATCAATGACTGTAATATCTGCGAATGTTGAACATTTTGTTTAGACTACATAGACAAAATGCAACCTTTGAAATCATTGGTCGCTAGTTCCTGAGTGTATGCTGTCGCACGGAGACAAGTCTGCTTATCCATATGTTCTTTCTTCCGTTCCAAATCTTCACACGACACTCTATCATTGCAATCGACTATGTTCCTACTCATACCTTTCTAACAATAATACATGATCAAAGCGGCGTTTGTCACTCCTCGAAAATGAATAGCTTTGCCAGGAAACGAATTATCATAAACGGATTTTCTCACGTAATGACAAACGATCCTGATTCTCATTACAGAATGGCAGAACAATTACCTGAAAACATTGAAGGTATGTCCGAGGAATATCATAAAGAGGCTGATGTAAATGATGTCCTCCATTGTGATCCATGTAAAGATGAGGGCATACAGTTAAAGGCCAAAGGATTCTGTGTTGAATGCAACGATTATCTTTGTGCAGAGTGCTGCCTGGTACACAAAAGAGCCAGGCCTTCAAGAAACCACGTTATTACGGATAGAAACACCATTCCCAAATCCAAGCCAAAACAACAGAAAAAGACAGAACAATGTCAAGAGCACCAGAATGAACCTATCAATTGGTACTGTAAGTCCCATGTTACATGTATATGTGATATTTGTAAACAGGTAAACCACAGAAACTGTAAAGACGTAAAATCCATAACAGACGTCAGTCACGACTCTCTTTCGTCCAACGGATTAAAGCAAGTCACATTTCGACTAACGCAGTTACAGAAGGAATTTGAGGAAAGTCTTCCGAGAGTGAAAGATAACACTGAAGCAGTTGAAAATCACTATGCGTCTGTCATTGAAGAGGTGGTTAGAAGTATTTCAAAGATAAGAACTGGAGATCTTGAAAGCTTGAAAGCACTGGAAGTGACTTGCAACACTACTGTGAAAAATATCATCTCCATGTTGAACAAGATAGAAACAGTGAAACAAGATGGCGATGAAGATCAGGCGTTTGTTGCTACAAGACAAGCGGAATCGCAGTTAAAAGTCTTTGAAGAGAGATTTAAGTCAGTAGTTGATGACAACAAAATCACGAAGTACGGATATGTGTGTGACCCTAGAAGCACTGAAGACGGGTTAATAGGGAAAATGTTTGCATTGAAAGACAGACGGGCCTTGATTATTGAAGACTATAACGTGAAAACATCACCGGACAAAGAAGATAGTGATATAAAAGGTATTGAGATAATGTCTGATAACAGACTCGTTATCGCTGATAAGAGCAATTGTACGATACAACTAGTTGATATAAGAAGCAAGACCGTTAAATCAGAGTTAAAGTTAGACTGGACACCCTGGGACCTGACGAGGATTGATGATAACACGATTGCTGTTACAACCTATAACAGTCAGAACATTTTATTTGTTTCTATATCTGATACACTAACTGTACAGAAAACTATAGACAAAAGTGGATTTTCATACTGTCAGGGTATAGTATGTAGTAACAATACACTGATTGTATCCTATAATGATCCACATCAGATACAAATACTGAACTTGGATGGAACTGTTAAACAGATCATAGAAGACAAAGACGCACACGGTACTGTTAGGTTTGGTGATGTAGAATACTTGACACAATGTCATAATACTAACATTCTCTACTTATCTGATATATCGAGTCATAAAGTATCAAGTATGACACTGGATGGTCAGGTTATATCAAGTTTTAAGCACAAACACATGGAATCTCCAAGAGGTATCACTGTGGGTAGAGATGGTCAAATATTTGTTTGTAGCTTTAATACAAACAAGATATTTGAGATATCCTCTGACCTTTCTGAAGGTCAAGTCATACTGGATGAAAAGGACGGGATTGTTAAACCATACAGCATACAATACAATGATGACAAATGTAAACTCTATGTTGGTAGTGTTAACAACAACTCAATACAAGTAATTATGCTATGAGAATAAAACAAACATTGAAACAATGCATTTCGCTTGTAGTTAGCTAGTAAGAAATGTTTTGTCGGGTTTATGATACGGCTATTCAAGCCAGTAAAACAGTTGTTATTTTTTGCTTCCCCTTTCCCGATATTTCTTAGTTCCTTTGTTTTTATTTCTATTTTTCCTTTTTATATTCAGTCATTTTAGGCATACTCAACACAATTCAAAGTTAATCTATGAAACCGACCTAAACAGTAATCAAATATCAAATTATCTTTAATAGTAATTAAATAGCGGGCTGGAATCCACTAGGTCATGGTTCGATCCCTTCTTGACGCTAAACATAGCGATACAAACAAACTACATATCTGATTATTATTATCCAATGAGTAATACTGATACTATACTAATACATTACTATATAAAACAAATGCATTTAGCTGAAATAATGTGAAAAGCGGTATACAACATAAAATCAGTCAATTTGGAACTTTCCTTCTTCAACCCCAAACTCAACCCATTAAGGACCGATTGTGTGTTTAAAACACAGAATCGTTTCGTTACAAATGGTAAATTCTGCTAACATGACATTTGGTCATACGGGTTAAATACTAGGTTTGCAAAAAGGTAATATCAGGATCCGGCTGTGAGGATAAACAAGCAAATCAGGGTCTGATCTCATTTCTCCGAATGTCTATTTTCTTGTGACGTGACTCATGTTGAAAATATCTTTGTATTTGTATTGTACTGTATGAGAGGTTTGCTAATTTTCTCTTCCATTTTGAATATATATATATATATATTACTGTATGAAAGGTTTGCTCATTTACATTTCCATTTTGAATAGATATATGATTTTTACTGTATGAAAGGTCTGCTTATTTTCACTTACATTTTGAATAGATATGTGTACTTTACTGCATGAAAGGCCGGCTGATTTTCACTTTCATTTATAATAGATATAGGTCTGCTTATTTTCTCTTCCATTTTAAATATATATTTGTATTTTATTGTATGAAAGGTTTGTTCTTTTTCATTTCTATTTTGAATAGATATATATATTTAACTGTATGAAAGGTTTGCTCATTTTCACTTCCATTTTGATTAGATATATGTATTTTACTGTAAGAATGTTTTTCTAATGTTCTCTTCGCTTTTAAAACGATATATATAGCTTACTGTATAAAAGGTTTGCTCATTTTCTCTTCGATTTTGAATAGATATATGTATTTTATTGTATGAAAGTTTTGCTGCTAAAAAAAAAAAAAAGATTTAAAGGTTTGTTTAAAAACAAACCTTTAAAAACATACGCCGAACTAAGTTCTAATACAGACTGCGAAGTCCCATAAGTACGCTTACTGCCCGCGACATCAGTGCCTTAGAACCTGGTCAGACCGGGCTGTACTGACGCTCCACACAATCGGTACTATCAGTCAAGGGGTTGTTGAGTAATATACATGTTGAAGCAACTACCTGTACGATAATGACTGCGTTTCTTTCCTATTATCACGACTTGTTTTGTTTTTCCACTACATTTAAATTAGTGTTATATGTATCATGGGAAATCTGCCGTGATCGTGGGGCTAGCGTCGAGGATATGGAACCGGCCTCCCCGGGTTGATCTCTAGTCGAGGCGTGGCGGATATAGTGGCCGTAGGGCAAGGCACATTTCCTAGCCTAATACTGATTTGTTTGTCCAGTGACCGTGAATAAGTGAACTGTCGGCGTGATATAACTAAATTAATGTTTGAAACGGCTTAAATGTCTCCAATAAATAGAACAGGAATAGCATGCGCTTATTATTTTATACATAAATAAGTTGAATTATCGAAATGACGCTTGTAAAGATTCTCGATGATTATATTGTTTATCATAGTTGGTTAATGTTTGGGTATTTGCTTTCATAAAAACGAATATCTACAAGGAATCATATCTCAATTGTCAAGAATCATATATTTGTTGATGATAGTCAATTTTAAATTCTATATTTCCTACATATAACGAAATCAATAGAGGAAATGAATACAATACATATCATTTATGTGTTTTCATGCATTAGACCTTAGGTTTTTCAAAAGTATCTTATATTGTTGAACGACATACAGTCTAAGAAAATATTAGTGGACGTGTTATTTTGAACATGGAATGTATCTGTTGTATAAATAGACAAGGTTGCTTAATCTCTTAGATGTTAGAGCTTGTTGAACATTTCAGCGGTGTTTCTTGAAAAAAAACAGCATTTGCTACATTATTTCCCGTATGGAAAAGATCCTGCCAGTGTATACATGCTAGAAGGTCCAAATATATACCGAGTTACTGTCTTTAAGCCTTCTTTGGCTAATTTACGAACAGTGCATCTGGGTTTACACTACTCGCTAATGACTTTTGGGCGACTCTCGTAGATTACCGCTATAGTATTAAAATATCGTCAATGATTGCTTCATTAAAAAAAGGTCCGGGACTTAAATTGAAATATTCTTATGTTAAATATTAAGTTGAATGTAGCGTTAAACAACAAACAATAGCTTACACAATGCACTAAGTGTTAACAAATGTTTGAGCGTTGATTATTCTTGCATTAAAGTGAATATCAATTCATGAAGTTAAAGCATCTTCCAAATGTAACCATTTCCACCAAACAACAAATCTGCAGCAGACGACTTAGACAATATTGTTTGAAAAAACATGAAAAACAATTTAATATAGTTGAAAATATTGTTGCAAAAGGAAATATTGTTCCTGGTGATCAATTTCTCCTTTTGTCTCAATGTTTTTAAAACTCGTCTGTTGCGATGACTTTTGAAAACATAGAGAACAAAAGTGAAATTACTCATTATATCCCGACATAAAATCAGAATCGGTGACGGTGACAGTGACAGTTCGGCTAAACTCGTTAATCCGATCTGCTTTCGTAAAAAGCTGATTGAACCCGTCTTAAAATCAAAATCGGAGACGTTCGATGAAACTTGTAATTCCGATCCGTTTTCGTAAAAAGCCGATTGAGCCCGACTTCAAAATAGGAATTGATATTATTGACAAGCACGTGTCAGTGGCAGTCTTACACCGCTACCCGTTAAGTTTAATGACATTCATAACAGAACTGCTGTGACATCGGTTTGCAATCATCCAGACAAAATGTAGAAATCTATATAAATAAATGAATCATGTTTCAATAGAGTTGAACACATTGTGGCAAAAGGAAAATAAAGGCTTATTTTGAAACATTGTTTTCAAAAGTTGTCTACTGCAGGGGTGTCAGAATATGCTATCGGGTCAAAGTAGACACTGCTTTTCACACTGACTTTACACTGGACGCAAAAGCCTTAACCCTTTCCCACTCATACAGACACATTTTGACATTGCAGAATTTCAATTATATTCAATTATCATACTTTCGTTAACAGATTTTTGTTCAGGTTTTGTCTAAATGTCTTCAAAGTCGTCTGCTGCAGATTTGTTTTCTATTTGATTGCTTCTTGTGTTATGACCCTTACAACAATTGTCCAGATATATGTTGGCGTTTCCTAGTTAAGTTAAACGTACTACTGGTCCTTTTAACCTGACAATAGCTTACCCCACACACTGAGCGTCAACGGGGGCACCCATTACTACCACTTGTTATACGTTTATTGCGTAACCCTGCTGACGGGGATCAAATCCGCGACTGATGTTGCAAATGACTTTTGAAAACATTTTGTCAAAGGGAGATATTGCCATAATTACCTATTTCCCCTTTTGGCCCATTGTATTCTACTCTTTTCGGATATTCGACCATTTACAGTACATTTAATTTATAAATATTTCCAGTAGTTTTGCCTATATGTTTCAAGTCGACTGCTTTTCTGGTTTGTTGTGGCTGGAAAAGGGTAAAAATAACATATTAGGTGTAAACCTAATGGGTGCTATTATCTTTGTCAATAATTAGTTCTAAGACGGTTACATACGAAGACGGATAACGAAGGCTCTAGTGAGACTGTGCTTTACATTCCATATATTTTAATCAGTTATCATTAATTCGCAAGTTCATCCCTACCTACACTTGTCACGCTGATAACACTTATGTGATCTGTATATCAAAATAATAGATAACGTTTTATTGCGGACATTTGGTTATATTTTACATGTTTTATAACAGGGAAGCACTGTTATATCTGTGTTAAAGGAAACATGCAGGTCTCATGTGTCTCAACAGGCCAACGTGCATTTTGACGCAATTGCAGTGATCTATCTTTGAAAAAACAAATATTCTCCTCTTGCCATAATGTTTTCAACTCTATGCAACAATAATACTTTTACTTTTACAGGTTTTTCATAGTTTTGCGTAGAACTTTTCAAATTCGTCTGCTGTAGATTAGTTGTATGTAGGAAATGGTTTAAATCGATGTATTGAACATTGTAGAATATCATTTTTGTTTCTTTGGTCGGAAAACAATGTTTATCTTGAATGGAACACTCCTCAAATGCTTTCCACGATGCAGACGCTATGTGTCGCCTCTGCAGCAGACGATAAAAAAAGTAATCATATCAGTTCAATAACAACATTTCAAAAATATTTCGCCAATTGGCTGTATTGCCGAGTTCGAGGGTTAACCAACCCAGAACATCATTTAAAAAAAACCGTTGCGAACAGATTTTTACGTCATCTTAATTCCGTGCATTAAACTCATCTGATCAGACTGAAATGATGCCCTGACTGATCCTGAAGACAAGCGTTCACGTGACGTGCAGCCCTTTTTATCCCTACCCACTACCTTATAAACTCGTTTATTAACTACTAGATGTTGAACATAAAAGATCGTGATCAGACTGTACGTATGCCCTGAGTGATCTGGACCTTCACTGGTGGCAAAGTCCCGAGGTCAATGTTTACGTGACGTGCCAGCCTTTTTTATCTCAACATATTACCTTATACAGTCGTATATTAACTACAATCTAGCAAGCATGGAAGATCCTGATAAGACTGAACGGTTGTTCACGTGACGTGGCTGCCCTATTAATCTCAACCCATTACCTAGTAAGCTTGTTTAATTACGACTATTTGCGAAATCTTTGTAGACGTTGATGTTTCAAGTTTAGATAAGGTGATCCTATTACTATGTGCGTAACTTTTCAAAAAGTAAGACAGGGTGTCAGTCTAACGTATTGTAATAAGTGTACATGAATTTGCATACAATTCTAAATTTAGATGTTGATATATAATGGACTCCGGTTAACAGGACCTCACGTAAACTTGGAATGGTCCTAGACAGGGACACATTTACACTAACGTCACGATTGAGTGATGGATCCCATACTTCTCTGGTTACTTTACTTAATATATACATTTTGACAAACTCGATCAATTTTTTGTAAAACAGCCACGTATCATGAATGAATGTATATTGTTTTATGGCGCATCGACAGCTAAGGTCATTTAGCGCGCAATTACATTTAATTATTCATGATCCCTGGGTAAACAAACCAGTACTAGGCTAGAAAATGTGCCTTGCACTCCACCGTAGTGCCGCGACTGGGGATCGAACCCGGGACACCCGGTTTCGAAATCCCCGACGCTAACCACTCGACCACAGCGGATTCCTCCCACGTATCATGAGCATAGTACAGTTTACAGCATATTCATGTTATATATATAGGATCTGACATGAGTTGTATTTTCATATAAAGTTTGATTAAACGAGTACAAGAAATTTGTTATTAAGCGAGCCTCTGGCGAGCATAATAACATATTTCTTGAACGAGTTTAATAAAACTTTATGAAATGACAACAAATGTCAGATTCTTGTTATCACATGACGAAACACAAACAGACTAATCACACAAACACATATGTGTACGACTGATAATGGTCCCTTAACCTCGTCCATCTATCGTAATGTTTATGTTTACCGGATACACATTCTCAGCCATTTTGTAAACATTCGCAGATGAATACAAAAATAGTGATTCGGTCATGTTATATTACACATGTGACATAGAAAGAAATACGTAATGGGTATATTAGATCGGATACAAGCATTGTCATGTGATAAAACAATCGATAGCCTTGTTTGTTTACGGAAAACGTTTTCGGGATTTGGGGAAATACGATATCTAAAAAATAACGAAACTAACCAAGTCCGCAGCAGATGATTTTTAAAACTTTATATACTGTGGCAATTTTCTTCGTGCTGTGCAGTACTTATTTCAACAGTTAATGATCATATAGTGCAGCTCTCGGGATATATATCATGTGTACGATTAAAGTCGAGTAGATCCGAACGACATTTTATATCCCTTGAGCAATATGTAAACAGTTACACAAACCAAACCCCTTGTGTCGAAGATGGAATACTATTTATATATTATGTTGACAGGTTAGGATGTGTCAGTCTAAGTCGCAACAGTAACAATTCGTAATGAAACACATTGTATATTGAACTTCCTATTATGCAGTAGAGTAGAAGGAAACACCTTTTCGTTATCAAACGATATTTTTTCGGTCAAAACGCACCGCGAATGAAACTCATTTGGATACCTTGAATCTCATGTAATATGAACAAAGATACTTTAAGAGCATCGCATTTCTGGACACTGACATCATCACCAGTGCATACCCTTGTGTCATGGCAACAGTCTTAAGTAAAACTACGCATTTCTTTGATCCTATTGCTAAACGTTTATGTAAACTTCAAAGTATTTTCTATAGTTAAGGATGTGTTTCTCTTAAGTGACTCACATACTTTCGATAGACTTGTTCCATATCAATCATTAAAAACAGACGACGGTTTGACTCTGACACATTCTGCAGTCTGATGTTGGTGTAAACTGGTTCCTCGTTGAACATACCTACATGACAACGGGTAGAGACTAATCTCTCATAGGTGTTCGTGTATTTTCGTGCTTAAAATAAAGACAAGCGGTTTTACCAACAGGGTATGAAAAGTCTTGTCTGAAGTCTCTATAAATATCATGGGCAGCACTAAGCCAGTTTAGATTAGCCTGTACCGAACCATAAACATATATATATATAGAGAGAATCAATCAATCTGATGTAGGTGTCGAACTCATACCAGCGAACTAGATTACGTAACCTTACCAGCAGACGGATTTGATAATATATACGTAAAGGTTGAAACCATTGTCACAATAGAAGAACTTGGTCATTGCAAGCATTTTTCCATTTGCCACAATGGTGTCAATATTAGTCTACATGCATCAACATGAGTCTATCTGTAAATGGGGGTTAAGCGCATAACATTATGAGAAACCGCTTAAATACCCATAGTGGGAAATATTCGTAGACATTTCTATATATTCGGTTATGAAAACGATGGTGGTGAATGTGTAATATGAGTTTATGAGTGACAACCATGGTGTATTTCTAAAGATAGCTTACCAGTTCAGATGATGTCGAATGACAAACGTGAGTTTATGAGTTAAGACGATGGCGAACGTCAAAAGTGTATTTACACGATATCTTAAATGAGTCGAAGACATCTCAAGATGTAATATGTCTAAAATTTACAAGTTTACATGACGTCAAAGTGATAAGATGTCGCTGTATGTCAAAACAGATGTGATGAGATTACCCGATACTTGATATATGTAGTGAATGTTAGATACTTAAAGTTGACTAACGAGTTTTGTTTTGGCGAAGACATACAGACTGGGTTCGTAAGCACGAGTTGGATTACCGTGCATAACGATACAGATTTAACTTAGCCATGATGCTGATATTAAACGTAAACGATCACATTATTGTCAACGCATCACATTCCCCGGTTAAATATGTGTTTTCAAAATTTGGGACATATTCGTAGACTAAGTCGGAGGTCTGAAATGAGCTATCGAGTATGTGATCATATCAATATATGCATTTTGACCGCCTCGGTGGTGTAGTGGTAGAGCGTCCGCCTAAAAAAGCGAGAGGTCGCAGGTTCGATCCCCGGCCAAAGATTTGATAAAATAGTAGTAGTTACTGCCTCCTTGGCGCTCAAGATTGCGTGGTTAGCATTACAGCTGACCGGCTGGTGTCAGGATAAACGGACTAGTAGTAATAGTGAATTACCCAGGTAACGCCGTGATATAACTGTACACGTGTTGAGAGTGGTTTAAAACACCAAACAGTCAATCAATCAACTATATGCATTATTGAAATCAGACAGAGTGCTAGTCTAACGTTTTGAGAAAAGTGTACATGAAGGTTGATACACTTCTAAATTTAGATATTGATATACAATAGGCTCAGGATAGCAGGACTACACCAAAACATGGAAAAGTCCTACAAAGGAGCACCTTTACACTAATGGCACGATTGATTGATCACTGATTTAAGTGGGGGTCCAATACTTTTTTGGCTACTTTACCGACCTATTATTTCAAATAAGCTAAACACGGTCAGTAAATGTAAAACAACAACTTATCACGAGCGTGGAAAAAAAATTCAACCTTTTCATGATCTAACAATCAGTAAATCTCGTGTGATTACGAAAACGTATTTCGAGAGTATGAAATAAGATACTCTCAAAATAACAACGTTACGTTAGCCTACAGTAAAGACCTGTCTTGGCCTGATCTGTAAATAAGCCTAAAATGAGTTTATTTTGTGTGTGACTCAGACTAGTGTTGCTATATATATTAAACTTCTCTTATCTATATTATCGATCCGTTTTCCCAATATGCACAATTTTATTTTTTGAACAGGGTTGATAAAAACGTTATGACATTAATGCGATCAAATTGAACATTTTGTAATCATAGATATTTTGTCACATTGTGTATTTAATACTATATGCCGAACATTTAAGATCCTGATCAGACTGTAGGGATGCCCATTTTGTCTCAACCAATAACCTTATGAACTCGTTTTTTTACGACTAGATGCTGAACAGGGTAGATCCTGATCAGACTGTACGGCTGCCCTGACTAATCTTGACCTTCACTGGTAGAAAAGTCCTGATTGTTAATGTTTACCTAACGTGGCGGCCCTTTTTATCTCAACCCATTACCTTATGAACTCGTTTGTTTACGACTAGATGCCAAACAGGGAAGATCCTGATCAGACTGTACGGCTGCCCTGTCTGCTATTGACCTTTTACTGATAGCAACATCTTAACCTAAAAGACAGCAAGCATTGCAGATCCTGATCGGATAGTACGGCTGCCATGACTGATATTTACCTTTCACTGATAGCCACATCTTAACGTAAAAGACAGCAAGCATTGCAGATCCTGATCAGACTGTACGGCTGCCATGACTGATCTTGACCTCCACAAAAAGTAAAGCCCTTATGGTCAGTGTTCACGGGACATTGAGTTCCTTTTATCTCAACACATTACCTAATTAACGAATATTAACTAAAAGACAGCGAACATGGAATATCCTGATCAGACTGTACGGCTGCCCTCACTGATCTTGACACTCACTGATTGCAAAGTCCTGAACGTCAGTATTCACGTTACGTAGCGTCCCTTTTTATCTTAACCGATTGCCAAATAATTCGTTTTTTTACTGCTGGTTGGCAAAGAGGAAAGATCCTGATCAAACTGTACGGATTCCCTGACTGATCTTAACCTTCACTGGCAGAAAAGCCCTGTTAAAGATATATGGCGGCCCAATTCATCTCAACCCATTACCTAGTATTTAAACTCGTTTAATTACAACTATTTGCGAAATCTTTGTAGACGTTGATGTTTCAAGTTTAGATAAGGTGATCCTTTTACTTTATATGCATAACTTTTCAAAATCAGACATGGTGTCAGTCTTATGTTTTGAGATAAGTGTACAGGAACATATACATACCATTCTAAATTTAGATATTGATATATAATTGGCTCAGGATAACAGGACCTCACGTAACCTTGGACTAGTCCTACACAGGGAAACCTTGATTCTAATGTTACGATGGACCAATCTCTGATATAAGTACTCCTTTGGTTACTATACCTATTATTTTAGATAAGCGAAACCCGGTGAAAACATGTTAAACAGCAACTTATCATGAATCTAATAATCGGTAAGTCTCGTATGATTACGGAAACGTATTTCGGGAGTATGAAATAAGACAATCAAGGTTTCTCATATATAACATAATGTGTCAATTGTTTCTTCTTGTTCTCCAGCATTGATTTCCACAGTTAATGATGATAGTGCAGCTGTCGGGATACATTTATACTGTTTACGAACAAAGACGAGTAAATCCGATGGACGTGTTATATCACTTGGAAACATGTAAACAGTTACCCAAAGCAAACTCCATTCGTCGAAGAAGGAAGAAAAGACGATCAATTATGACAAGGTAATTGAATTCTAGTGTTATTTGTTTTAAATTTGTTATCTCTATTTCGTTTAATTAGTGTTTATTATGTATAATAATTATAGATAGACAATTTAAATTTAAATTTAAACCTGAACCGGTTCTAAAGGTATTAGATGCCTAATGAAAACCTCCTTTTGAAACTCTTCAATTTTAATGCTTTAGCCTATGTTGTTAAGCACAGGACTACAACTCGTTTGAGGGTTTCAAAGGTAGTGGTTCGAATCCAACCAGAAGCACACATTTTTTTTTTTTTTTTTCTTCTTTGTTTTCATTAGCTAAACATTTTTGCAGAGGTTTATATTGTATTTTTATTAAAAAGCAATTAAATACATTTTTACACATAAATATTAGCTTCTTTGAAGATTTTATTACTTGCAGTCACGGCTGAAATAGGTGGTTGGGATTTTCATACTTTATTTTTTTAAAAATGAGATGGTAAAACATTTTCATCTTTTGGCATAAAGTTCACAAAAGGTTAAAGATAATTATTAATAAAGAACAGGTCATGAGTATTTCTAGAACTTGTTCATTTTGCTTTTAAAGGTCGATGTTCCAATTTTACGCGATCAAAACAGTATGTTAAAATTGTAATACCATATGGCTATTTAAGTACAGTTTGATTATGTTTGTTGGTGATGTGATCAATAATGTATTATTTCTGAAAGCAAATATATTTCTTGTTACTTTGATACCAAATTATTACCAAGATGTTGGAAAAAAAATGAAATAAAGGATTTTCTTGTCTTTTTGGGTGATGTCGTTTTTATCGAAAATACTGAAATAGGGGTAGGGTAATTCAAATTAAAATAAAATTGTTATTTGACGGTAAATTTCTTTTAAATTTTGTTTTTGAATCCAGGAAATGATACACATTAAGAAATTATCAAGCTGATCATAGTATTCTTTCCGGCAGACGTCGAAAAGTATTCTTTGTATTTATAATTGGCAGCAGAGTTGCTCACGTGATACTGATCTATTTAGATTTAAAAGCAATGCTTTTCGTATTGCATGTCAATTTGATAGACTGTTACAATCAAGAATTCGGTTCAAGGTTGTCCGTGTGATTTATTGATGTCGACTTCAATTCCTAAGATAAGTAACACATAACAAGCCCCTTGTCAGAAACTAAGTCTTAACATAGTTCGTGCTTTACTTGAATAGGTATCGTACCGCTTTTAGCCTTGGTTATATAATAGCCTATTGTTAGCAAATTATATTTACGATTATCTATAAATAATAGAATTATGACTTTATAATTTCATATGAATTGTATCTTTAACTTTTGCATTGAATTGATGAAACTACTTATTTCTAAACAGGTTCGACTCATTTTTAGCTCGACTATTCGAATAATATGAGAGATATTACAGTCACTTGTGCGTCGGCGTCGGCATTGACGTCGGCGTTGGCGTCAGCGTTGCAACTTTGGTTAAAGTTTTACATGCAAGACTTTTTCTCAAAAACCACACATGCGTTTGCTATGAAACTTCACACACTTATGGGACATCATCAAATGACCATGCACGACAAGTCCCATAGCTGTACATCATATTTTGACACAATTATGCCCCTTTTTTATTAGAAATGTTGGTTAAAGTTGTGTATGCAAGGCTTTTCCTACAAACCACAGATGCTATTGCTTTAAAACTTCACACACTTATTGGACATTATCAAATGACCTTGGAATACAAGTCCCAAAACTCTATATTAGATTTTAACTCAGGTATGCTCCTTTTTGGACTTAGAAATTCTGGTTAAAGTTGTGCGTGCAACTACAATAAGAGTCAATATCTCTGTATTGCCTTGATGCATTGCATTGAAACTGTATACAACCCTTTCCAACCATCACACCTATGTAGACTATGAAGTACATATCTCAGTTACCACTCAGGGATTGATTTAAAATATAGTCTGTAAAGTTATCAAACAATCAGGTTAGGTAACTCCTGACTAAATTTATTATAAATTATAGACCATGTTGAAGTTAAAAATATGGGTTAAAGTTTTGCATGCAAGGCCTTTTCTCACAAACAGCAGATGCTATTCAAACAAGACCTATCCCACTTGATTTACAGTGTACTATCAAGCCACTAATTCAGTAACAACTGTTAACTATAGTATCAAATGGCCACATATACGAGCATGCTGTGTTGTGGACAGCTATTGTTTATAAACATGCTTAGCATAACAATATGTTTAAATCGACGTAAGCACTTTGTCTGCATGTATGGTGTTTAAACAGCTTTCAACATTTGTTTCATTTATATCAAGGCCTGGGTTAATTACTAGTACTAGAATCCCATTTATCCTGACACCAGCGAGTCATTTGTTATACTAACCCAACAAACCTGAGCGTCAAGGGGGGGGGGGGGGTGCGCTTCTACGATTGTTAAAATCTTCGGTGTAGCCATCTGGGGTCGGATTAGTGACCTACCTCGCACACCGATGCCTTCGCTCTACCACTGCAAAACCGAAGCTGTAACTTGAACATACACAAAAGAAACTAGCGCATCTATAATAAAGATTAAATAAGTTAACAGGAATAACACATAAACTAACTGGAGTTGATTGAGATCAAGATTACCGAAGTTTGATGAACTGTCGACTTCAGTTCCGAGATTTAAACGCACAAAAAGATCCCTTTGTGATGAACTAAGTCATACATGACATCAATTACGTGCCGAATTTGAATGGATATCTTGTCGACTTTAACAAGATATTTGTTACATCACAGTATATCTATGAATAGTAGAATTATGATTTATAAATGTGCAGACATATTTTACCCCGTTAAGTGAGTATAACTTTTCACTGACGGGACCACTTGTTTCGGTCTCCTAGTAATATTCTGTATTAAATTTTATGAATATCGTATGAAAATAAAATAATGTAGATTCGCGAATCTAGCGTTGAGATGAAAATGTTAATAGAAATAACAAATATAATATCTGGAATTGTATGCCGGTAAAGGGTTCATTTTATGTATTTAAAATGATCATAGCTGCTAAAAAAAAAATATATATATTAGAGACGCATAGCCTAACATTTAAGCGATCTACAAAAGATTTGTCTGTTGTACACAACAGCTTTTAAAATTATGCCAAAATGCATCAATGACTGATTAAAATGCGAATGTAAAAAGTTTGATTAGAATACAAAGACGTCAGTCAATCTTGGAAATTGTTGGTTGCTAATTTCTGAATGTATGTTATCGTAAAGATGGATAGTTTGGTATAACTGCCGTTTCAACCGTATTTACGTGACATCACGGCGATAACATGTTAATCCTGCTTGTTCCTGCTTTCCTTTTTACCATTTCTTCACACAACATTACACCACGAGGACCACCAGTCTGCATATAGAAAGCTCCACTCCACTGAGACCGCTTTACTGAAAGTCCAAAATGACATTCTCTAATCTTTTGACCAAAACAGAGAAACAGTACTTGTGCTACTCGACCTTTCTGCATCTTTTGACACACTCAATCACAACACTCTTTTTAAATCGCTTAAATAATCACTTTGGAATTACACGAAAACCGCTCTTATGGATGTCATATTATCTGTATACCAATTCAGTTTGTGACATTTTCAGAAATCATAGACTTATTCATCAAGTTTATGCCGATGATTCACAACTCTACTTATCTATTGAACCAACGGATATGGATTCCCATGTTGAGGCATTGCGTCGAGTTAAGGCTTGTCTCAATGATATTGTGGCTTGGATGCATGGCAACATGTTTTAAAGCTGACAAAACAGAAGTAATAATGTTTACATCAAAATGCAATTCCAATCGTGTTTCTGATATATCTGTGAATGTTGGAGTTTCTGAGATAAAGCTACCTACCTGCGTTAGAACTATTGGAGCGATGCTCAATTCAAGGGTGAACATGGAGCAGCATGTGAACACGGTCTGTTAATCTTGGTATGTTCAATTACGGCAAATAGGCCATATCAGATGGTACCTTACTAGTGACGCCACGACATCTCTTGAAAACTCTCTAATCACATCAAGACTCGACTAATGTAACGTGCTGCTGTATGGCATGCCTAATACCGTCATGAAAAAAATGAAAACAATTCAGAACACAGCCGCCCGTATTATTACCAGGACGTCCCGTTACAGCCACATCACTCCCGTGCACACAGAACTTTATTGACTTCCTGTGCAGTACAGAGCACAGTACAACAGACTTACTCTTACGTACAAAGCCTTCCATGGTCAATCCCGGGAATAAGTCAATAACATGTTAAATGTGTATAGATCGCAACGAGACCTTAGATCAACAAATAACGCTACAACACTAGTAGAACCAAGATGCCGTACTACAATGTATGGTGACAGAATCTATGTGACTGCTGCACCAAATCAATGGAATTCTCGTCCAGCAGGAATAAGGGACTGTGAAACGTTTGCTTCTACTAAAAGAGCCCTGAAGACACATTATTTTATTGAGATATATGGGGACCAAATGTCATTATCAACTCAAGCCTTAATGTGTCCGTTTTATACGGGTTTTGTTTTTAAAAATTTAAACATTCTGTAGATATACCACCGTCCGTACAGATTTAGTGTTCCTTTTTATCATTTGTAATCTTTCAATACCTACTAATGCTTTTTATAGATTGTTTGTATGTATACAGATATTTGTGTGTTAAGGACTTTTGAACGTTTGTATTTTATACTAAAAGTGCTATATAATTGTGGTATAATAATAATAATAATTATCAAGTGTTTATTTAAGATCACGTTATATAAACTCGTTACTTAAGCTCAACATGACGCTCGTCAAGGCTCGCGACATATCATATTTGTAAACACGTTTATTAAAAGGGATAATAAGTAAACTGGGATGAAATATCCTCTATTTAAATGATATCACTGCGACACATTTGCATTTCTGCTTTTATCCTACCAATACATTTAACCAACTTTATACGAATAACTACATATCTAATGGAGATAAGTGCAATGACCACCTCATATATATTAAGTATGGATGGGTTGATATAACTGCCGTTTCACCAATATTTAAGTTTCATCGAGGAGACAAGTTCATATATCATTCTTACGCATTGATGTTATGCCGTTTATAATATAATTTCAGTTATATCACGATGACAGTCACTCATGCATGATCGCTGAGAAATAAAACCAGTACTAGGCTAGGAAATATGTCTTGCCCATGGGCACTCCACTATGACCGCTGAGAAATAAAACTATTACTCGGCTAGAAAAATACCTTGCCCGTGAGCACTGCACCATAATCGCAGAGAAATAAAACCAGTACTAGGCTAGAAAATATTCCTTGCCAAATACCACTAGACAATGACCGTCGCGACTGGTTACGCTAACACACGGCCATGGCGGGTCCTTTACTTCGTATCAAATGTTTTACAATACACTCGGCAACCTATCCAATCGGACGGACCTTTCTACCAATACTTGATACATGACTGGGGTCGTTTATAAAGACCTTTGTTACGTATTAAAAGACATGAATTAATACAACCTATTATGAATATAAACAATCTCATATAGAATATAAAGTTATCACACGTTAATTAATGAATTTAAACTATTTAAACTGTCGTCCATTGTGATACGTGTAAAGATGCAGGCATACAGTTAGAAGCTGTTACAGACAACATTCCAAAATCCGAGCCAAAGAAAGAGAAGAAGTCAGAACAATGTCAAGAGCACCAGAATCAAACTATAAATTGGTACTGTATGTCCCATGATAAATGTATATGTGATATTTGTAAACATGTTGACCACAGTAACTGTACGGACGTAAATTCCACAATAGACATCAGTCAGGACTTTCTGTCGTCTGACAAACTTAAGGAAGTCAAAGATCGACTTATGCAATTACTGAAGGCATTTGATGAAAAGCTTCTTAGAATAACAGAGAACACCGAATAAGTTAAAAGTTGTTATGCGAATGCCATTGAAGAGGTGATAAGAAGTATTTCTAAAATGAAAAATGAAGATCTGGAAAGAATGCAAGCACTTGAAGTGACCTGCGACACTACTATTCAGACGATACGATCGGTATTGAAAGGTATAGAAACACGGCAACAAAATAACGAAGTAGATCAGGCGTTTGTTTCTTCAAGAAAAGCTGAATCACAGTTAAAAGCATTTGGTGAGAGACTAGAGTCAGTAGCAAACGACAACAAAATCACGAAGTACCGATATGTTTGTGAACCTAAGGGTATTGCAGAGGGGATAATAGGTAAAATGTTTGCAATGAAAGATAGACGTGCCTTAAATATTGGTGACTGTAACGTGAAAACAAAACCTGACACATCAAACTGTTGGATTTCAGGTATGGAGAGACTTTCTGATAACAGACTTGTTATCGCTGACCACAACAATTATAAAAATCAAAGTAGTTGATATGACACATTAGACCGTTATATCAGAGTTAAAGTTAGACTGGACACCCTTTGACCTGACTAGGATTGATGATAGCACGATTGCGGTTACAGCCTATGGCAAGGAGAAGATTATATTTGTGTCTATTTCTGACACACTAAATGTTTTGAAAACGATAGATAAAACTGAATGTACACGATGCCAGGGTACAGTATGTATTAACAATATTAACACTACCCTGATTGTATCCTATTATCGTCCAAATCAACTACAAATAATGAACTTGGATGGAACTGTCAAACACGTCATAGAAGAGAAAGACACGCACTGTGCTGTTAGGTTTGGTCATGTAGAATACTTGACACACGGTCCTGATACTAACATTCTCTACTTATCTGATTATTCAAGTAACAAAGTATCAAGTATGACACTGGATGGTCAGGTTACATCAAGTTTTAAACACGAACAAATGAAATATACAAACGGTATCACTGTTGGTAAAGATGGCCGTATATTTATTTGTAGCTATAATACTACCAAGATATTTGAGATCTCATCTGACCTTTCTGAAGGTCAAGTCATACTGGTTGGAAAAGATGGTCTTATTAAATCATACAGCGTACTATACGACGATGACGAATGTATACTCTATGTGTGTAGTTACAATAGCAACTCAATACAAGTATTTCAGCTGTGAGAATGTAATAGGCTATGAAACAATCTTCGCTTGTATGTAGTTAGGCTGAAAGAGATGTTCGTGTTTATGATACGAATATTCAACCCATTACGACATTTGAAATATTTCGCTTCCTTTGTCTTCAAAATTCTGATTTGCTTTGTTTTAATTCATATACCTTTTATTTTAATATTTAATAATATGTATACCTAGTTAATACATTTACAAGTTAATCTAAGAAAGAACATAACTATTAATCAAATACGTACACATCATTAACAAGTTTATATTATAATGTCTACTGCTATTCACTTCGGACAGTCTCTCATGAAAGCTTTCAGTAGTCAATGTGTTATTGGTTTGAATCTTGAAACTTAGAGTAGCGATGACAATTACACTACCGGCAGTATTGTTCTACTTAATGTTCCTAATAATTTCCAACCTTATCATTTCAATTTGTTTTTCCATTCCGATACATTTGGAAGAGTCTATCTGACGGGGTTATTAGTACCATAGCCCAAGATCCTCTACATTTTGACTTGTCTAACTTGTATACCCAACCTAATCACCACATAGGGTAAAACCCCATAGCATATTTACAAACAGGACAAACCCCCTTTTCCCTTACTGAACAGAGGAGAATCAACTAAACATTAGTGATCCTTAAACCATTTGGGAATATGATGTGAAATTCCAACTTATATGTTTTCAGTATTGTATATGAAATCATTGTAGGACAATGATAAATTCCTCATTATTAACTATTTTGCAAGAATGTTTTCAAATAGGTCATTCCCTGATATACCCGAGATTTGATGCCCTTGGAGACGGCTTTTGAAAATAGTGTAGGAAAAGGTAATGATACTGAAACAAACAATAAATATGAGAAGTACTCCTATTTCTCTTCCTTTTATGATACAGTTGACATATCACAAACAAACTACTATGCTGCGCCATGTTTTGATAATGGAAATAAAGGCACATTTAATTAAAGTCATTTTGTGGATTTGCTGATATAGAGAAAACACGAGATGTTTTGTAAATATCTTAATTAAGAATAAAATAATCAGTTCAACAAATATGATATCTAATACCTTTATAAAATATTGTTCTTTTTATAAGAAGCGTATTTGATCCAGTGGGTAAAACCAATATGTTGTAATTGTCCCGTGGGATAAAGTTTCTATGTGGTAATTGTCCCATTGGGTAATTGTCTTATAGGTTATTATCCTACGTGTTCAATATCCCATTGGGGTATTATCCTAAACTCGTATAATTGTAATCCTTTATTAAAGACGCTTGCTTGTCTAGAAAGGAGAAATCCGCATCAGGCTGTGAGGAGTAACAGTCTGATTTCCCGAGGTTCTTTTTTCGTTTGGCGTGACTGATATTGATTGTATAGATGTAATTTACAATATGAATAATTTTCTCATTTACTCTTCCATTTTGAATAGATATATCTTATGTTTATTATAAATGCTTTCCAATTTTTATTCCATGTAAGTGAAAACCATTAAAAGCGCATTTAGTTAAAACAAATTTTATTTTAATGGCGCTTGTAAAAATAATTATTTTTATTTTTTAATGATAACACATAATATTGGGTATTTGATTTCAAAAGCGAATATATACAAACAATGATATGACAATTGTCAAGAATGATATATATGTTGTTGATAGCCAATTTAAAAATTCATATTTCCTTCATATAACGAATCAATAAAACAAATGAGTAAGAGAAAAAACTTTTTAAGTGTGTTCATGCATAAGACCTCTAGTTTCCCACACATATTGTTATTGTTTAACCACATTCAATGTAAGAAAATAGTTGTGAACATGCTGTTTCCGGTGTTAAAGTTTGGACAAGGGAAGCTACTGTTGTATTAATAGACACAAGTGTTTGTCACTTTAAGATTGTAGAGTCTGGTCAACATATAAGCGGTTCTTCAAGAAAACCAACATTTGCTATGTTATTTCCGTTGTGGAAAAGATCTTGGCTGTGTATCCACGCTAAAGGTTCCAATTATATACTATTTTACAGAACTATCTTTAAACCTTCTTTTGACTAATTTACGACAAACGTAGAACCAGCTAAACTTGAAAGAGTATTATGTTCGATATTAAGTTGAAAGTAGATTTAAGCAAGAAATAAATAACTTACGGAATGTACTAAGTACTAACTCTTAACACATGTTTGACCGTTGATTATTCTTGCATTAATGTGAATATCTAGTCATGAAGTGCATAGAATCTTTCAAACTTTACCTTTTACCACATACAATAAATCTGCAGTAGTCGTCTTAGACAATAGTTTCGCAAAAACATGAAAAACAATTTAATATACTTGAAAACATTGTTGCAAAAAGAAAAATGTTCCTGTGAACAATTTCTCATTTTGTCCCAATTGTTTTTAAAACTCATCTGATGCAGATGCGTCAAAAGTGTCTGTATGAGGGAAAGGGTTAAACAGTTTAATAGCTATTTCTGATACATACAACTTCCGATACCCATTCTGCAGCAGACGACATTTTAAAAACTTTGTGGCAAAATGTGAAATTGTTCATAGTTGCCCGACGTAAAATCAGAATCGGTGACGGTGACAGTTCGGCTTAACTCGTTAATCCAATCTGCTTTCGTAAATAGCCCATTTAGCTCGTCTTAACATCGGAATCGGTGAAGTGGGCAGTTAGATTAAACTCGTATTCCAGATCTGTTTTCGTAAATAGCCGATTGAGACCGACTTTAAAATCGGAATTGTTCGACTATGACATTATTGACAAGGACGTGTCAATTTCAGTCTCGTTTCGCTACTCGTTAAGTTTAATGACATTCATAACAGAACTGCTATGACATCACTTGTTGTCCCGCCGCTCGTTGTGGACTTTATAGATATTATTTTTTTCAGAATTCTCCAAGTTATACACGTGGCAATCTAAATGGGTCGAAATGATGATCAATTCTAACCATTTTTGTCGTATATCTTTTTTTATTTTTTTTATTTCACATTCATTATGATTCAAAAATATAAACTTTGATAGAAGAAATCGTTAGAATAGAGTAACTTGAAAATATTAACACACAATTGTAGAAATTCCCTATAAGTGAATGTATTATATTTAGAGTTGAAAACATTGTGGCAAAAAATGCTCATTGTACAAACATTGTTTTCAAAAATCGTCTACTGCAGGGGCGTCAGTAGCATCTGCAAGTTGAAAAGGTTTAAACATATAACTTCCATGTTACACTAGGCGCAAAAGGCTTAAACCCTTTACAATATACATACGCATGTCGACGCCTCTGCAGCAGACGACCTTTGAAAACATTGTGACAAGAGGAAGACATTTTCATAATTAGCAATTTCGTCTCTTGCCACGAGGTTTTCAATTATATTTAATTATTATACTTTGGTTTACAGAGATTTTTTCAGATTTTGTCTAGATGCCTTAAAGTCATCTTCTTCAGATGTGTTGTCTAGTTGATTGCTTTTTGTTTTATGTCCCTTTTCAACAATTTTCCTGTTATATAACGGCGTTTCCTGGGTAAAATATCAGTACTTTTGGTCCATTTATCCAAACCAGCCATCAGACGTAATGCTATCCCCACAAACTGAGCACCAAAGAAGGCAACCATTACCAAGGCGGATGCTTCACCATAAACCAAGGAGGCAGTAAATTGTTGTATGTGAGAAAATACATGATGTAGAATGATGCAAACTATTGAATAAACAACACTTTTGAAACCTTGTGTCAAAAGGAGATATTGCCATACTAAGCAATTTCTCATTTTGGCCCAATGTGTTCCAGTCTATTCAGCGTCGGATATTTAACTTTTTATAGTACATTTAATTTGTGGTTTACTTATAGGTATGTTCAACATGTTTTGCATTTATGTTTCAAAGTCGACTGCTGCTGGTTTGTTGTGTGTGGGAAAGGGTTAAAGTAATATTTTAGGCATAACTATAATGGGTGCTATTACTTTTGACAATCAAGGCATATCAGACGGTTACATACGAAGACGGACAATGCACTGGTGCGTAACATTCCAGAGATTTTGATCAGATATCAATTATTCGAAGGTTGATCCATCCCTAGCTACACTTGTTATAACAACGCCATATTAATGCTGATATAATTAATTCACAGGTTGATCCCTAGCTACACTTGTCATGACAACGCCATATTCAGGCTGATACAATTAATTCACAGGTTCATCCCTAGCTATACTTGTCATAACGACGCCATATTCACGCTGATACAATTAATTCACAAGTTGATCCCTAGCTACACTTGTGATGACAACGCCATATTCACGCTGATACAATTAATTCACAAGTTGATCCCTAGCTACACTTGTGATGACAACGCCATATTCACGCTGATACAATTAATTCACAAGTTGATCCCTAGCTACACTTGTGATGACAACGCCATATTCACGCTGATACAGTTAATTCACAAGTTGATCCCTAGCTACACTTGTGATGACAACGCCATATTCACGCTGATACAATTAATTCCAAGGTTAATCCCTAACTATACTTGTCATGACAACGCATAATAATAATAATAATAGAAATAATACACATTTTAACCCTTTCCCACATACAACAAATCCGCAGCAGACGACTTCTTTGAAAACATCCAGACAAAAAAGTTGAACATCTCTATAAATGAATGTATCATATTTTAATAATGTAAAATATAATTTCTGTTTCTATGGTCATAAATTAATGTAAATCTTGAATGGAACACTCGTACAATAGGTCATGATTGAATTGTTGTTGTTATAAGTCGCTTCCAACACATAAAATGCTTTCCATGATGCAGACGCTATGTGTCGCCTCTGCAGCAGACGACTATAAAACCATCATAGCAGTTCAATAGAAACATCTGAGTGCGGGAGGTCGCGGGTTTAATCCCCAGCCGGGTCATACCATATATTGAAAGAATGGTAGTAATGGATGTCCTTCTTGGCAATCAGGGTTGCAGGGTTTGCATTACGACTGACCGTGTTGTGTCAAGATAAATGGACTAGCAGTACTGGTAACCTACCCAGGAAACGCACATGATATAACTGAACAAAGCGACTTAAAACAACAACAATTCAATCATGAGATTTGAACCGGTGACCTATTATACGAAATGTCGACGATCATACAATCATGCAAGCATCCCGCATTGAGGAACGTTTATGTCCAAAATAATATTACGAAATAGGAATCTTATCCTTTCCCTTTTGTAGACTCATATGCAAATTAACATTTAGTTTTATAAGAGTATATGATTTTATCATATCGGATGTAGGTGAGTTTGAATACCCATTGAGGGGATGTTAATTACCCTACCTTATTTGCCGAAGGGATTTTATGATATGTTTTCAAAGTTGTCTGCTGCATATTGTACGTCCAATCCCCATTAATGTTATCGTTGCCGTTGTAGTCAACATTATGCTTGAATCGATATCTCCTCCTTTACAGCTATCAAAAGTACGCAAATATATAAACAATAAGTTTCTTTTATGGCCATTTACCAAAATCGTTCCAAAATGCAGCAATTCCCCATTAACGTTATCGTCGTCGTTGTAGTCAACATTTTGCTTGATTAAATCTCTCCTTCTTTAGAGTTGTAAACATTATGCAAATATATAAACAATAAGTTTCTTTTATGGCCATTTACCAAAATCGTTCCAAAATGCAGCAATTACCTATTAACGTTATCGTCGTCGTCGTAGTCAACATTTTGCTTGATTAAATCTCTCCTTCTTTAGAGTTGTAAACATTATGCAAATATATAAACAATAAGTTTCTTTTATGGCCATTTACCAAAATCGTTCCAAAATGCAGCAATTACCTATTAACGTTATCGTCGTCGTCGTAGTCAACATTTTGCTTGATTAAATCTCTCCTTCTTTAGAGTTGTAAACATTATGCAAATATATAAACAATAAGTTTCTTTTATGGCCATTTACCAAAATCGTTCCAAAATGCAGCAATTACCTATTAACGTTATCGTCGTCGTCGTAGTCAACATTTTGCTTGATTAAATCTCTCCTTCTTTAGAGTTGTAAACATTATGCAAATATATAAACAATAAGTTTCTTTTATGGCCATTTACCAAAATCGTTCCAAAATGCAGCAATTACCTATTAACGTTATCGTCGTCGTCGTAGTCAACATTTTGCTTGATTAAATCTCTCCTTCTTTAGAGTTGTAAACAATTATGCAAATATATAAAACAATAAGTTGTCTTTTATGGCCATTTACCAAAATCGTTTCCAAAATGCAGCAATTACCTATTAACGTTATCGTCGTCGTCGTAGTCAAACTTTTGCTTGATTAAATCTCTCCTTCTTTAGAGTTGTAAACTATTATGCAAATATATAAACAATAAGTTTCTTTTTATGGCCATTTACCAAAAATCGTTCCAAAATGCAGCAATTACTCTATTAACGTTATCGTCGTCGTCGTAGTCAACATTTTGCTTGATTAAATCATCTCCTTTCTTTAGAGTTGTAAACATTATGCAAAATATATAAACAATAAGTTTCTTTTTATGGCCATTTACAAAATCGTTCCAAAAGCAGCAATTACCTATTAACGTTATCGGTCGTAGTTCAACATTTTGCTTGATTAAATCTCTCCTTCTTTATAGTTGTAATAAAATATGCAAATATACAAAACAATATGAGTTTATCTTTGGGCCTTTTACCACAATCATTCCAAGTCATTGCACAATATTGCCCGACCTCGTTAGTGCAGTGGTAGAGTTTTCGTATTGAGTGCGGAGGTCGCGGGTTTGATTCAGGGTCAGGTTATACACAATACGTAAAACTTTTTTATTGTCGGCTTTTAACCTCCTTGGAGCTCATGATTGTGGGGTTCTCATAATGACTGACTCTTAGGCTTTTTGGATAATGGACTCAATACTGCTGTAACTTACGCAGGAAACGCCGTAATTTAACTCAAAATGTGTTGAAGACGGGGCAAAACATCACAACACAAAGAAAAACAAAAGATAGACACAAGAGCTAAAACTAGGTAGCCTCATAAAAACGACTTCTCCCTCGTAGTTTGTATGGTCCAATCACACACATGTTGATTATATAATGTATTCTATGGCTCTTCAGTTAATAATAATCAGCGCACATTTGATTACATTTATTAGCAACCAAAAAAATATATAGGGTACATTCGAATAATAATAAGTAAGAGGACATTCGAATAAACATTATTCAAAACCAAATTATGATATATAATGTACCTACGTTAAAATGAAGATCACTAATGTATTCAATTAGTCTATGACCATAGCGGAATATTGATTGATCACTAAATAATCAAAACACATACTGGAA
>JASEVX010000002.1:13286658-13289158 GCA_031761405.1 Serripes groenlandicus
ATTACCTATTAACGTTATCGTCGTCCGTCGTAGTCAACATTTTGCTTGATTAAATCTCTCCTTCTTTAGAGTTGTAAACATTATGCAAATATATAAACAATAAGTTTCTTTTATGGCCATTTACCAAAATCGTTCCAAAATGCAGCCAATTACCTATTAACGTTATCGTCGTCGTAGTCAACATTTTGCTTGATTAAATCTCTCCTTCTTTATAGTTGTAAAAAATATGCAAATATACAAACAATATGAGTTTTCTTTGGGCCTTTACCAAAATCATTCCAAGTCATTGCACAATATTGTGCCCCGCCTCGTTAGTGCAGTGGTAGAGTTTTCGTATTGAGTGCGGAGGTCGCGGGTTGATCCAGGGTCAGGTTATACACAATACGTAAACTTTTGTATTGTCGGCTTTACCTCCGTTGGAGCTCATGAGTTGTGGGGTTATCATAATGACTGACTTTAGCTCTTTGGATAAATGGACCAATACTGCTGGTAACTTACGCAGGAAACGAGCCGTAATTATAACTCAAAATGTGTTGAAAGCGGGCAAAAACATCACACAAACAAAGAAAAACACAAGATAGACACAAGAGCTAAACTAGGTAGCTCATAAAACGACTTCTCCCTCGTAGTTGATGGTCCAATCACACACATGTTGATTATAATAATGTATTCATGGCTCTTCAGTTACATAATAATCAGCGCACATTTGATTACATTATTAGAACCCAAAAAAATATATAGGGTACATTCGTAAATAATCATAAGAGGACATTCTGAATACATTATTCAAAACCAAATATGTATATATGGTACCTTCGTAAATAATCATTAGCGGACACTTGAATACATTATTCAAACCAAATCTGTATATATGGTACCTTCGTAAATAATCATAAGCGGACACTTGAATACATTATTCAAACCAAATGATGTATATATGGTTCCTTCGTAAATAATCATAAGCGGACACTTGACTACATTATTCAAACCAAATATGTATATATGGGTACCTTCGTAAATAATCTATAAGCGGACACTTGAATACATTATCTCAAAATCAAATATGTATATATGGTACCTGTCGTAAATAATCATAAGCGGACACTTGAATACATTATTCAAACCAAATATGTATATATGGTACCTTCGTTAATAATCATACGCGGACACTTGAATACAGATTATTCAAACCAAATATGTATATAGTTTACCTTCGTTAATAATCATTATCGGACACTTGAATACATTATTAGAAACCAAATATGTATATATGGTACCTTCTCAACATTTGAATTACACCTACATTGTTCAGAAACGCCATTTTCCCTCTGGCGGGCTCGTATTACCTCATATGTTAGTTTTATGCGACTGAAATCCAGATGGCACGAACAAAACAAAAAAAAAAACAAAAAAATCGAATTCGCCCTAAATGTTATTCTTTATGTTATCCAAGTAAAACCAGGGTAGAAAATGTTTCGTTTTTTTGTCAATAAAGTGAACTTGAGTCGTTTTTAATTGTCCCGATGAAGGGGTTTCCTATTTAAAAATACCACGGAATCCTTCAGACGGGCACCTTGCAACGATCCGTGATATAACTATATAACGGTTACACACTGACAGGCGTGTACAGTTATACACAAATTTACAACGTTTGAGCCGGAGTCAAAACGACAGTAATCATAGAGATTTGTTTGTGATTGCAAGAGCTCCTATAAAAATGTTTCATTTAATGCGCATGCGTCCTATCGGTCATGTGACGACTCTTCAATTCACGTGACGACTTTTCAAGTCACGTGATGAATGAGATTAAAAGCATCGAAAGCTATTTATAAACTTACCCCGTTACTGACGGGGTAGAATTTGTGATGGAAAAAGTATCGAAAACAAGAAAATCTCACCGATTATAGGGGTATGTAATATGTTAGTTATCATATGTTAATGCCTCAAATACAAAAATAACACTTTTTTTCTTATTAACTACAAAATAGCGAGCATGGCATATCCTGATCAGACTGTACGGATTACATGATTGATCTTAACCTTCTCTGGTAGCAAAGTCCTGTTCACGTGACGTGGCGGCACTAGTCATCTGAACCCATTACCTAGTAAGCTCGTTTAATTACGACTATTTGCGAAATCTTTGTAGACGTGGATGTTTCAAGTTTAGATAGGATGTTCTAATTTTAATACTTTTCTATCTGTTACCTCTTTGACAATATGTTTATTATGGTTGATTATGAATTACAATTATGTATAAAATATTGTGTTATAATCCTTTCTTTGGACTGGACTCGTTTAGTAAGAGTTCGCGTAGACTGGGACTGGTCCCAACAGTTTAGGTATTACAACTTTACTGAATTGATATAAGCTCTCTCTCTTTCTCTGTGGCGCTGTCTCTGTTTCTGTCTCTGTCTCTATGTCTCTATCTCAATCTGTATCTAGCTTTATCTGTCTCTGCCTCTCTCTCTCTATCTCTCTCTGTGTCTATGTCTCCCCATCT
>JASEVX010000002.1:13291658-13376347 GCA_031761405.1 Serripes groenlandicus
TGTCCGACGAATATAACAAAGACACTGACGTCAAAGACGTCCTCCATTGTGATCCATGTAAAGATGAGGGTATACAGGTAAAAGCTGCGGGATTTTGTGTTGACTGTAACGATTATCTTTGTGCAGAGTGCTGCCAGGTACACAAAAGAGCCAGACCATTAAGAAACCATGTTCTTAAAGATACAGACAGCATACCCAAATCCAAGCCAAATAAAGAAATACAATCAGAAAAGTGTCAAGAGCACCAGAAAGAACCTATACACTGGTACTGTAAGTTCCATGAAAAATGTTTATGTGATATTTGTAAACATGTTGACCACAGAAACTGTACGGACGTAAAATCCGTAACAGACGTCAGTAAGGACTTTCTTTCGTCTGACCAATTAAAACAAGTCACAGATGATCGACTAACTCATTTACAGAAGCAGTTTGGGGAAAATTTACCGAGAGCGAAAGAGAACACTGAAACAGTTTAACGTCATTATGCGGCTGTCATAGAGGAGGTGATTATAACTATTTCAAAGATAAAAAATGAAGATCTGGAAAGGCTGAACTCACTAGAAGTTACCTGCGACACTATGGTGAAGAAGATAAGCTCAATGTTGAACGAGATAGAGACACTGAAACAAGGTGGCGAAGAAGATCGGGCGTTTGTTGCTACAAGAAAATCTGAATCGCAGTTACAAGTATTTAGTGCGAGACTTGCGTCAGTAGAAAACGACAACAATATCACGAAGTACAGATATGTATGTGAACCTATGTGTCCTGCAGATGGAATGATAGGGAAAATGTTTGCATGGAAAAATAGACTTGCCTTTAATATTGCTGACTTTCAGATAAAAACATCAACTGATAAAACAGACAATTATACTACAGGTATGGAGAGATTGTCTCTTAACAGACTTGTTATCGCTGACTACAACAATGCTAAGATAAAACTAGTTGATACAACAAGTAAGACCGTTATTTCAGAGTTAAAGTTAGACTGGAAACCCTGGGACCTGACTAGGATTGATGATAACAAGATTGCAGTTACAGCCTATGGCACGAAGACGATTATATTTGTGTCTATAACTGACACAATAACTGTTCAGAAAACGATAGACCAAAGTGAACTTAATTTCTGTCGGGCTATAGTATATAGTAACAATACACTGATTGTATCCTATTATGGTCCACATCAGATACAAATACTGAACTTGGATGGAACTGTTAAACAAGTCATAGAAGACAAAGACGCACACGGTACTGTTAGGTTTGGTAATGTAATATACCTGACACAAGGTCCTGATACTAACATTCTTTACTTATCTGATAATTCAAGTCACAAAGTATCAAGTATGACACTTGATGGTCAGGTTATATCAAGTTGTACACACGAACAAATGAAATCTCCAAGAGGTATGACTGTCGCTAAAGATGGTCGAATATTTGTTTGTAGCTATGAAACAGACAAGATATTTGAGATATCATCCGATCTTTCTGAAGGTAAGGTCATACTGGATGAAAAAGACGGGATTATAAAACCTTATAACATACTTTACGACGGATATAAACTCTATGTTGGTCGTAACAACAATTCAATACAAGTATTTCTGCTATAACAATGTAACAAGCATTAACACAAATCATACCGCAGGGTATAAATGTGTATGATACGTTTTTAAGCCCAACAACACAATGGACACGTATTTGCTTCCTTTCCCTTGTTATATCTGTGTTGCTTTTTTTTATTTTATTTATATCTTTATTTATGTATTCAGTTGTTTTCGGCAGAGTTAGTAAATTTAGACATTAGACACTGAATGTACCTAAACTATAATTAAACACCAACTCATCAACAAGGTAAAGATTGTTATTCTCCTGTATTTACGTCTCTCTTCCAATAGTCGGAAGGGAAGCCATGAGGTCGTAAGAGACATGTTCGCATTCTGTTAAACAATTGTTTAAATAAATTACTTTTATGAATTATTCACAAAGACATATTTTTTTTGGATAGTAAAACAGCGAAATACATTTGAATTTTGTTATGACCCTGCCGGTGATCGAACCCGCGGCCTACCAACTCACCAGTCATATGGATGTTAATAATAAATCAATGAATTGTATTCGACAATAAGAATACAGACTCAAAGGAAACCTACACAGCATACATGTGAACCTCGTTGAGCGATATTGAGTCTTTATACATCCTAGTACAATGAAGACATAGATGAGTCAGCGCATCCGTAAACTCACATCAGAGCCTCCACTCTCCGTCTTCATGTAAGTGTCTTTTTTACAAAATAAACTAGAACTGTATCCCAATTGGTTTTACACCAGTTCACCAAAATACGATCCCGTAACGGAGATTATACAGAAAACCCTTTCTTTTTGGGAGATTAGCCGAGCCCTAGTCACTTTCAAATGTAATAGATAACCAAGCGGGCTGTCAATACAAGGGTCATGAGTTCGAACGCAGCTCGTCCAACATTATTTCCGAAATTTAACAAATACCATTGCGACAAGCGGTATTCGTCTTCCACCAATGGACTGGCTATCTATGTGAACAAAAAAAAAGAGCCAGTTGCCTTGAAATACTACTATGTTAAGTACTAATGTGAAAACGCCGGATCGCATGGGTATGTGAACTTGCCACCGTAATACGACTGGAATATTGTTGGAAACAGCGGTAAACCCTAATCAATAATCAATACTGTAAGAGAGAATCGGAGGTAGAAAAAAGGCTTCGTTGCTTAAAAAGCTGGTGTCCCGTTTTGTTTTAAAATGGTGGATCTCTCCACGCACCCGGTGAAAGTACTGGTGAAGTCTGTAATTTAGTTAAGTGACTGTGTAGTGGTAGAGCGTCCACCTCGTGTGCAGGAGGTCGCTTGCTCAAGCCCCGGCTTGATCATACCAAACATGGAAGCAATATATTTCCTTCGTTTGCACTCATCACAACAGATTATATTACGATTGACGCATCTGTGTCAGGCGAAATAACGCAAAGTAGTTCTAGTAATTTACCAAGTACACACCGTGATAAATCTGAAATACTGTTGAATATAGCGTAAATCACCATTAAATAACACAAGGTCGTACTGGTAATTTACCAAAGACACACCGTGATATATCTGACAAACTGTTGTAAACGGCATAAATTACCATTAAATAACACAAAGTAGTACTGGTAATTTACCAAGGACACACCGTGATATATCTGAACTACTGTTGAAAACAGCGTAAATCAACATTAAATAACACATATCTTGTATCCTTGCGCATGCATATAAACTTCTTCTCGCGGGTTTTCTCTTCACAGTTTGGTTTAACAGTCAGTCGACTCATGTGGTGACAAAATTAAACCCTCCACACCCTCCCCTAACTTGTATTAAGGCATAGTAGATGTGAATAATACATTATCTTTTGCTGTTATCATATCTACTAGGTGATGTAGGGGGATTAACTTTGTGCGGGCATGTGATTACTTCTTATATATATTTTCATTGTCATAATTGTATATTGCTTCATGTTTAATGTTGATCTTGTGCCAGCTTATTGTTAAAATGTGTTTGACGCCCCGCTTACTTGTGATTTGTTAATTGGGTATTATTATTTATTTAAATATATACATATCTATTTCGTGTTAGACTGACTGGCTTAACCTATCTTCTATAAAACGTCACACCTGAACTATGTTTGTGTTTTGTCCTTCTTGTTTCATCGCTAATTTACCAAGGACACACCGTGATATATCTGAAAAACTGTTCAAAACGGCATAAATTATCATTAAATAACACAAAGTAGTACTGGTAATCTACCAAGGACACACCGTGATATATCTGAACTACTGTTGAAGGCAGCGTAAATCACCATTAATTAACACAAAGAAGTACTGGTAATTTACCAAGGACACACGGTGATATATCTTAACTACTGTTGAAAACAGCGTAAATCACCATTTTAAACCCATCTTAATCAGACATTGTGTATTTAAAACCTGATATGGGTCGTTAATGTGGTTTCCTATATCATTTATTGCAAATTTATATTAACAATTTATTGCTTACAAAGAGACCGCGTGTAATTCGAACGATTTGCTTCTGCCCCCCGTCTGACCGGTGTCAGGATAAATGGACAAGCAGCTCTGAAAACCCTATCCAGTAAACGTCGTGATAAAACGTCGTGTTATAACTAAAACCTGTGGCGTGAAACAACTTACAAACTGGATATGTTTGAGGATTCATACATCAGGAGTGGTCGATATAATTTGTAATAACTTGTCACTTCTAAATCAATGTTAATTTAAACGTTTAAATTAAATTCTACATTTTGACAGAGAAGGGTAAACAATCGTAACTGCTATATCAAGTTGTTAGTACAATATATATATATATTATTTCCTTGGCCTTTCGTCAAAATCGCTCCACTCCATTGCACAAAATTGCTCCGCTTCGTTGTTGTAGTTGTAGAGTTTTCGTCTTGAGAGCGGGAGTTCGTGGGTTCGATCCAGGGCCAGGTCATACCAAATACGTTAAATGGTAGTTTCGACTTTACCCTCCTTGGCTCTCATGATTGTGGGGTTATCATAACGAATGACTCGTTCGTGTCTGGATACATGGACCAATAGTACAGGTAATTTACTCAGGAAGTCTCGTTAGCTAACTGAAAATGTGTTGAAAGCGGCAAAGAAAGAAAAAAGCTTAAGACGGACACAGGAGATTAAAAATAGACTCTTTTCCGAATAGTTAAATAATTAAATCGAAACGTATGTGCAGGCTGATCTTTGTAAATTTATAACAATAAATTCATTTTTGATGCACACTAACTTACGAGTACTGCGTATTTGTTTTCGAGATTTGAAACTTACGAATACTGCATATTTGTATTTTCCTAGATATGAAACTTACGAGAACTGCGTATTTTCGTTTTTCCTAGATATTGAAAGTTACGAGTACTGACAGATAGAGACACATACCGACCGACCGACCGACCGACATTTGTTCAGTAATAGCATTAGGAGTAATTGTTTAGCATAAGTATTTACTTCTTTTCCCAAGATGTTTTAAAATATTGCCTGCGGTAAATCATTAGATGCCGTCTTTATTACGGAGAGAGGTATCATAAAAGTTTAACAATGTTACCTCCTTGAAAGAACCCAACCTTGGTATATATGGCTTATCAGCTAAATGTCCCCATTGCCTTGTCTGGAAGTTTAGCATGACGGCGATACATTGTCGAATAACTGTAGCTGAAAGTGTGGCCGTTCATAAAGGTGTTCTCGCCTAAAGTGTGGCCGTTCATAAAGGTGTTTCCGCTTAAAGTGTGGCTGTTCATAAAGGTGTTCTCGCTTAAAGTGTGGCCGTTCATAAAGGTGTTTTCGCTGAAAGTGTGGCCGTTCATAAAGGTGATGTCGCTTATACTTAACAGCACCCTTTGTTTGGTGGATTTTGCACAACGACCATAATAACAAGTTATCATGGGTGGTAAACAGTGTTTAATGTATGCCTATCGTGATTAAATGATATATTAAGTGAGTGGCGTAAGGTAACAAGGAAACCGCATCGGTGTCGTAGTGGTATAGCGTCCGTCTCGGTCTCTGTCTCGGTCTCTGTCTCTGTATGATGATGTTGTATTGAATTATACTACTTCCAATCTTGTAGCTCACATCAGTAGTCAAATTAATGATAATAGCACACAGCACTACATGCTATTGATAAAATTACAATGAGCGACTGTATTCAAATAAATGGTACAATTACAGTATATTCAAGTCAATGACTGGATATATCAAAATGTTGTTTTACAAAGCTTTGAATATTGCTAACACGGGACAAACTATCGACATCGAAGGGATTCCAGACATTTACAAATGTATATGATGTGATCATAAAGGTATTTCTATATCTAAATCTCTTAACTACGATCAAATTAATTGATTAAGTATGAGAAAATGTGTTTAATAGCCCCGAAACGTACATTCCTAAAACAACTTCATATCGTTGTAGGAAACATTCTATTACAATAAATATGAATCGACACTGGAAGTTAATTAAAAAAAAAGGTTGATTTTCGTTTAGAACATTTCTTTGTAAAGTATCTAGGTTTCACTTCCTAGGAACCGATTTTCGCATGTGATGTATTTTAGGACGGCTGCAGCTTGTGAACCAGACGGTATATTTCTTCCGGGCAGAAGTGTATTGTGAAACTCATAACTGTCATCTTGCATCTCAAACCAGCCGGAGATGAATGCTGCCATTTACAACTTGTGTGACGCAGGTTAGTTTTTTGTTCAGTAAAATAAGGTCAAACGGGACACAAAGTTTATCTTAAATTAGTTGTTGTGGTACACTTTACATGTCATACATACTTATATGGCTTTTGAAACACGTTAAGTTATGTCTTTAGTTCTGTAAATCTTCAGTAAATTAAGAAATCACGCGTCTGATGATGACATTCCATGAGTGTAACCCTATACACATGTTGTTCATTGCAGTTTTCGAACAGAAATAAGACACCACATCGCCAGAAACGATTCATAAAAGGTTATTTAAGGTATTTGCAAAGTCATATGCGATCCGTTATGCAAATCAGAGACGTTTCATAAAGTTATATATGCAGAATCAGACACGGTCCATAAAGTGATTGTTTTATGTGTTTGAAAAGACAGATGCTCTTAACGATTTTTTTTTTATTTAACGTGTAAGCAAATTCGGGCACGGTGCATACATTTTATTTTACGTCTGTGCAAAGTCAGATACGGATAATAACGATTTAGTTTACGTATTGTCAAAGCCATACTCGGTTCACAGAGTTTTATTTTACGTATTTGTTAAGTCAGAAACGGTTCAAAAAGTTGTATTTTACGTCTGTACAAAGTCGGCCGCGGATCATAAAGTTTAAATTTACGTCTGTGCAAGGTCAGACACGGTCCATAATTGTTTAATTTATGTATGTGCAAGGTCAGACACGGTCCATACAGTTTTAATTTACGTATGTGCAAGGTCAGACACGGTCCATACAGTTTGAATTTATCTCTGTGAAAGGTCGAACACGGTCCATAAAGTTTTGATTTATGTATGTGCAAAGTCGGGCGCGGTTCATAAAGTTTTAAATATTAAAATGTTATTTCACGTCTGTACAAAGTCGGTGCGGTTGCGGTTCTTAACATTTTAGTTAAAGTCTTTGCAATGTCGAGGGCGGTTCGTAAATATTTTATTGTATGTCTTTTAATGTCCAAATAGGTTCATAAAGTTTAATTTAATGTCTTTGCAAAGTCAGTCGTGATCTGTACACTTTTATTTAACGCCTGTGCCATGTTTATCGCGGTCCGTACATTTGTGTTAATTATTTGCAAAGTCAGACGTGGTCCAACATGTTTCATTTTAAGTATTTGCAAAATCTGACGATGTTCATTAAGTTTTATTTCACGTGTATGCGAAAATAATAACGGTCCCTAAAGTGTTATTTAATGTCTGTGTGAAGTCAGACGCGGTCCACTTAGTTTTATTTTAAGTATTTGCAAAGTCAGACGCGGTCCAAAAAGTATTATTTTAAGTATTTGCAAAATCTGACGCTGTCCTATAAGTTTTATTTCATGTATATGCAAAGAAAAACCAGGCTCTTAAAGTATGTTTTTGCTAAGTCACACATGGTCCATCAAGTTTTATTTTATGTCTGCACAATGTCAGACGCGGTCCATAAAGTGCTTTTTTACATATATGCATAGTAAAACGATCTTCAGAAAGTTTCATTTAACGTGTTTGCAGAGTCAGACGAAGTCCATTTTGTTTAGTTTTAGTATTTACGAAGTCAGACGTAGTGTCCAGCGCATTTTGATATAGGAACGGAAACGTGTACAATACCCCATTGTAATGGCACAAATAAGCTCCTTTAAAGTAGCCACAGTGTCCAGCGTATATTGTTTTAAGGCTGGAAATGTAAAAGATACTCCATTGACATGACAGAAATGAATACTCCTAAAAGTCTTCTTACTGTCTGCGTCTGAACACCTGCAACGAACGCGTTTCCACTTGCCTGGGTATAACCCTTTACAATGCTGTTCAAAAGGTTACGTCGTAAAGAATGTTGGCCGGGCTTAGCTTTGAACTCACAACCCCTAGATTGACAGCCCACATCGCTACCGACTGAGATACAGGGACGCGGCTTACTTGTCTGTGATTAAGCAGTGAACATTTTGCAGTCTGGCGAAACTGAGTGGATGCGCAAGTTTGTCTGGTTCTAGAGATACCAAAATTACCATGTATGGAATGATCTCTGTAAACACATCGCTTTAATGGAAGCAATTAAACCGATTCAAACTTCAAATGCATTAACACTTTCCCATATACATTACATCGGCAGTAAACGACTTTGAAAAAATCTACGCAAAACTATGGAAAATCTCTAAAAAAGTGTAATTACTGAAAAGAGTTGTTTAAACTGTGGCAAAATACTGTTTTGAGCGATTTCTTCTTTTGCCACAATGTTTACAAACGTCATCCGCTGAAGAAGCATGAGAAAATGTCTACACGTGGGAAATGGATAACCGTGACTATGCGTTAAGCATAACGATTCAAACAAAGATGCAAAAAACATACTGATTCAACATGAATGCGTAAAACACGATGTTTCAAACTTAATGCCGTTAAAATCATAATTCAAAATTAATGGCGTTAACAAAGACAATTCAAACTCAAATGCTTAAACTATGGTGAATTTAACTTAGATCACAGGCGTTTGAATTTCCGTTACGGAAGAAAATAAGGAAAAACACACAATACCTCGTTAAAATACTCAAAAAGTATCTCTATAGTACGCTATGATAAAACTGATCATAATGGCAATTTTGGAAAACCCTGACCTGTTGCTATAAAAAGCCCCTCTTTAAGATCCATATAGTAAAATAGGTAGTCCATTTAAAGTAACACGGTCTTGTTTGTGTTTATCCGAGTTTTCCCATACATTAACATTACGGTCGTTATTTTTAATAGTATATGGACCATATATAGACTATTTGCAGTAGTTTAACCAGGAATTGTTTATTTTCTTTTTTTTATTTTCTCAAAAGAAAACTCGGAGGACTGTGCTTAAATGTGTAAACAATAGTGATTCAAACTAAATGTGTAAACAATAGTGATTCAAACTAAATGTGTAAACATTAGTGATTTAAACTAAATGTGTAAACAATAGTGATTGAAACTAAATGTGTAAACAATATTGATTCAAAAACAAAATTGCGTAAATAATGGACGTTCAAACTTAAATGCTTTGTTAATGGCAAATTTAATGTACAAGTGTTGGTGATTAACACCTTAATGCGTTGAAGATTTCGAAATCAAATGTATAATTTGTTTCTTGGTTTTTACGACGTCTTAAAAAAAAAAATCAGTTATATCACAGGTTTTCGTTGGTATATAAACCGGCCCCCGTGAAATAACTAAACACTTGTGAAAACTGCTTTAAACTCAAGAAATTCGACCAATCAATCAAAATCTAGAGATCGGGGTATCGATTCATACCAACGACTTAACAAAGGGTCGTACTGACTACTCTGCTTGGGTTCGCGCGTATATAAGTACAATTGGTGCGCTAATTTAGAGCAATACCTCGTTTTGTCACAATGTTTTCAAAATCCTTTTGCATGAGAAAGCGTCTGTTTGTTGGTACGAGTTGAGGTTGTATCATATTCTTAAAAACGTCAGATCGTACGTCTTTAGGACAATGATAGTGTGTTGAAAGAAATTGCCATCAGTTTCTCGTTTGTAATGGTATTCGGATAAAATTGACGGCAGACTGTAGGGAATATAATTACCGATGTTTCGTCTTCAAACGTGTAACACATATGTATGAATATGTGTTATATTTACCATGGATCTGTTTCAGATGATATCGTTTGAATAATAAGTGTAACTGAAGCCCACTTAGTACATTCCGTTGAAGTTTGGTTGAAACAGGCTTAGTCCATTTACTCAAGATGAGATGATGATTTCGGTTAAGGGTGATCGTAAGTGTATACGTTACAACATAAATCAACATCGAAATCAAGAATCATTGAACTGCGAATAACGAGATTTCCCATGAAGAAAATATTTTTCTTTTATCTTTTATTAATGCTCTTTGAACTAAGGGCAATGTAATTGTTCGAGATCTTGTACAGATATAGAAAGAGTTATAAAGAGAGCTAAACAGAAAGAGAGAGACAGACATACAGACAGACAGACAGACAGACAGACAGACATACAGACAGACAGACAGACAGACAGACATACAGACAGACAGACAGACAGACAGACAGACAGACAGACAGACAGACAGACAGACAGACAGACAGACAGACAGACAGACAGACAGACAGACAGACAGACAGAGAGACAGACAGACAGACAGACAGAGAGACAGACAGACAGACAGACAGACAGACAGACAGACAGACAGACAGACAGACAGACAGACCGACCGACCGACCAACCGACCGACCGACCGACCGACCGACCAACCGACCGACTGACAGACAGACAGACATACTCGTATATACATAGAGACAGACATAGAAACAGAGACAAAGACATACACTGAGACGGAGAGAAAGAGACGGAGAGAGAGAGAGAGAAAGAAAGAGAGAGAAAGTCAGACAGGCATACAGACAGACAGACAGATGGACAGACAGCGAGCATTTAACTAAAGAATTCACTTTACTTAAATATGGTGGGATTTTTAAGGAAAACATTTAAACGGCGAATGTTTAAACTAATTGTATTCACAACAATATAAGTTCAAATAATTTATTTGAAACTAATATGACAGGCGAACTCAGTGTGTGTATACCCCGTGACTTTTACGTCACAAATGATACGGCGTACAGAAATATTTTTACTTCGGTTTAGATGTAAAAACAAATGTAACTTTTTTATTTCTTCATCATTTTGAATGAAACAGGGCGAAGTCTACGCCGCTAAGAGAGCCGTTTTCCAACGGAGTTTGATTAGTGGTTTAGGTTCTTCAAACACTTCGATGAACCTTTCTCAAATTTATTAATATCGCCGACAGCCGGAGCATTATCAAAACTGGATATTGAGAACAGGTTTGTCGAAGTGTTTGAACAAACTAGACCACACATCGAACTCCTGTAAAAAAACAGAGATAGGATATTGTAAGCGGCGTAGACTGCGCCATGTTTTGTTAAATAGGGTGAAGAAATATAAAAGTTACTATTGTTTTTACATTCTCATCAAGAGTAATTATTGCTCTCTGATCATGCAACTATGACGTCAAAGGTCACGTGGTATACACACACTGGAACTTGACAGTCCGGAATGACACACGGACGGACGGACATGACCTTCATTATCGACTTACAAACAGACGTAAGGACTTAACCATCATATTGATTTATTGATTTATTGGGGTTTTACGCAGTTTTCAACAATTTCTTTTAGTCTTATCACGGCGGCCAAAGTTACCATTGTTTTTACATTCTCATCAAGAGTATTTATTGCTGTCTGATCATGCAAATATGACGTCAAACGTCACGTGATATACACACACTGGAACTTGACAGTCAGGAATGACAGACGGACGGACGGACATGACCTTCATTATCGACTTACACACAGACGTCAGGACTTAACCATCAGATTGATTTATGGATTTATTGGGGTTTTACGCCGTTTTCAACAATTTCTTTTAGTCTTATCACGGCTGCCAAAGTTACCATTGTTTTTACATTCTCATCAAGAGTAATTATTACTGTCTGATTATGCAAATATGACGTCAAAAGTCAAGTGGTATACACACACTGGAACTTGACTGTCAGGAATGACAGACGGACGGACGGACATGACCTTCATTATCGACTTACAAACAGACGTAAGGACTTAACCATCAGATTGATTTATGGATTTATTGGGGTTTTACGCCATTTTCAACAATTTCTTTTAGTCTTATCACGGCGGCCAGTTCCCCTACTCATGTGTTTCCTGACTTCCTCACACCAGCTATCCACACAACAAACTTCCCAAGCAACTGGCTGCTTTTCCACATAGGCTGATTGCCCTTTCGTAGAAGACGAATGACGTTTGTCGAATTGACTTTAATCAAGTGTTAGAAAGAATATTGGCCGAGCTGGGATTCGAACTCACAACCTCTCGATTGACTGAGCTACCAGAGCTCGGCTTAACCATCAGGACTGACTTACAAACAGACGGACGGACTTGACCATCATGACTGACTTACAAAAGGACAAACTTGTCATTCATGATTGACTTACAAACAGACGTACGGACTCAACCATCAGAAGTGACTTACAAACAAACGAATGGACTTGACCATCAGGACTGACTTGCAAACAGGCGGACGGACTTGACCATCAGGACTGACTTACAAACAGACGGACGAACTAGATCATCAATACTGACATATTAACAGACATACGGACTTAAACATCAGGACTGACTTACAAAAAGACAGACGATTTTGACCATCAAGACTGACTTACACGCTATGGTACGAATACAACTATCACGACCGACTGACAAACAGACGGATGGACTTGACAACCAGGTAACCTGACTGACAAACAGATGGACGAAATTGAGCCCCGGGACTAACAGACACACATACGGACGGACGGACTTGACCATCATGCTTGACTTACAAACAGACGTACGGACTCAACCATCAGGACTGATTTATAAACAGCCGGACGAATTTAACCATCAAGACAGATTTACAAACAGACGGACGGACTTTATCATCAGGACTGTCTTACAAACAGACGTACGAATGTAACCATCAGGACTGACTGACAGAGGACTTGACCATCAGCCAATCTGATTGATTTACAAATAGTCAGACGTACTTGACCATTAGCCAATCTGACGGATTTACAAACAGTTGAACGGACTTGACCATCAGCTCATCTGAATGATTTACAAATAGTCGGACGGACTTGACCATCATCCAACCTGACAGATTTACAAACAGTCGGACGGACTTGACCATCAGCTATTCTGACTGATTTTCAAATAGTAGGATGGACTTGACCATCAGGACAAACAGACGGACGCTGTAAACCTATAGACTACTCATGTGAAATAATTAACCCTTTCCCTGACATATACGATATATGAGGCCTTTGGAGTACTCATGTGAAATAATTAACCCTTTCCCTGACATGGACGACACATGAGGCCTTTAGACTATTCATGTGAAATAATTAATCCTTTCCCTGACATAGACGACACATGAGTCCTTTAGACTACTCATGTGGAATAATTAACCCTTTCCATGACATGGACGACACATGAGGCCTTTGGACTACTCATGTGAAATAATCAATCCTTTCCCTGACATGGACGATACATGAGGCCTTTAGACTACTCATGTGAAATAATTAACCCTTTCCCTGACATGGACGACACATGAGGCCTTTAGACTTCTCATGTGAAATAATCAATCCTTTCCCGGACATGGACGATACATGAGGCCTTTAGACTACTCATGTGGAATAATTAATTATTTCCCTGACATAGACGACACATGAGTCCTTTAGATTACTCATGTGAAATAATTAACCCTTTCCATGACACAGACGATACATGAGGCCTTTATACATTTATACTACTCATATGAAATAATTAACCCTTTAACAAGGGTTATGTTCCCAGAACAAATCTTTTCTTGTTTTCTAACATTATTTTCGGAATTGTTAAAGAATATTGCAGGAAGAGGAGTCACTTTTAAAAGCTGGTGGCGGTGGCAGTAATGACGAGTACGGTTCCTGAAACATCGCTGGGAAGTATACCCTGAAAGAAAGAATTTTAACCTTTGCCAATATGCAGACGCATATGCTACAGACGAAGGAAAAAGTAGTGTGACAAAAGTTTTAATTGCTCTTTGTAAACAATTTCTTCTTTTGTCACTCTGTTTTCTATTATATTCAATATATCATCTAATATATTTTATAGAGATGTCTCATATTTTAACCTACACATAAACATGTTTCAAATTCCTCCGGCTCGAGGCAAGAAGGTCGCAAGTTCTATCATCGACCGAGAAATACCAAAAAGTTACTGACCTTTACTCATTGTCGCTCAGGATTGACGAGTTAGCATTACGACTGCCTGGCTAGCGTCATGATAAATGGCCACGCATAACTTGTACGCTCAGGATTTATGGGTAAGCATTACGACTGCTTGGCTGGCGTCAGGATAAATGGACACGTATAACTTGTACACTCAGTATTGACGCGTTAGCATTACGACTGCCTGGCTGTCGTCAGGATAAATGTCCACGTGAAACTTGTACGCTCAGGATTGATGGGTTAGCATTACGAATGCCTGGCCGGCGTCAGGATAAATGACTACGTATAACTTGTACGCCCAGGATTGACGGGTTAGCATTACGACTGTCTGTCTCGCATCAGGATAAATGGCCACGTAGAACTTGTACGCTCAGGATTGATGGGTTAGCATTACGAATGCCTGGCTGGCGTCAGGATAAATGACTACGTAGAACTTGTACACTTAAAATTTAAGGGTTAGCTTTACGACTGCTAAGTGAATGCGGAAATAAGAACTGCTGCTGTATTAGTCCGGATTATCTCCCTTGTAATATAGGCGCTCGGCTAGGGGACGTAACGAGTACAACAATCTTCATTTTATTTATTAACGAGTTGTCTCTCTTACTAAGACAGTCTTGTGGTTCCGGTATCTTCATCACGGAAGACATAACGGACAATATTTGACTCATGTTTGTAGACGACATCGCCAACTGTGCTGAAACGGTAATTAAATTACAGCAACAACTTTATATTATTGAAACTTGTTGTAATGACACTGGCATAGAAGTCAGTCTAAATAAAACTGAGATTATTGTTTTTAGAAAGGGAAGTAATTTAAGAAACAGCGAGAAATTGTTTTTTTCAGTGGTAGGATGGGACTCCCTATTATCGGTATACTTACGTTAGTTTCGAAAAAAAAAAAAAAAAAAAAACTTAACTGTAAATTATATCCAGTGTCACTCATTCCTTTATATGTTCTTGTTAATTAACTTACACAAAATAATCATTCACTTCTGTGCAAAGTTCCAAAAATTGTGTCCATCCGCACCCATTTTGAAATTGACATTCAAGGGAGGCAATCACTAACCGGTGTAATTACAAAAAGCATTAGTACGGTGGTCCTGTTGTATCAATCCTTACAAGATGTTGATATTTAAAGTGAAAATGACTATCCTATAAAACATTTGTCACTAGAACAATTATATTTAATTTAAATGTTAATTTATTAAATGTTCCAAACTATGAACTTATTTACACGATATTTTCAGTATCAATTTGTTAAATTTTCTTATTGGCACAATTTAATCATATTTTCCAAAAATGACCCATTTCTTTGTTATTTTCTTAGTCCTTATAATAACATCCTTAATTTTTGAAACACAGTATATGATTTAGAAGTTTAAAAATAGCATATGTTAAAATTTATAACCACCACAAACATACAGGCAAAAAAAAACAATATTTTTTTTAGAATTTTGGTCCTTAATTTCTTCCATGTTTTCTACAGTCGAGACAACTTCACGGAATGTAATCACGTGACTTGAAATTTATATGATGTCATAAGCAGTTAATACGCAACATGTTCAAATGTGAAAGAAAAAAAATCAACAACAGGTTTTCTACTAAAAAAATGACGATTTTGTTGGTGAGGGGTCAGGGCATGTAGGATTTTCTTTTTAATATAGGTAACAATCATGATGTGTCGTAATTTCTGAGAATATTGATTTTTTGAAAAAAAATATTGTAGCATTTGAAAGTCGTGATAACTGAGTTTCCTGATGGAACCATACGGCATCCGGTTGTGCGCGCGCAACAAAGAAAACACCGGTTTTGTGTTTACCTTGGTATTCGTGAAAACACGGTATTCGTAGAACCTACTATACACATTTTAATGTTGTTTCTAAATATAAATATGTAGGAGTTCATTTTACATCGACATTGTTTTGGTCATCTACCCATGACAAACTTGCCATTCAAGCCCGCACAGCTATTTTAACTTTCAAATAGTATGAAAAAAACAATTTGGATATTTTGTAACTAATAAGTAGTTTAAACCAACTAATGAGTATTTTAAACTAACTGATTCAATAATAAAACCATACTATCTTACTCTTCCCAGGCATGGGACTATTGTTATTCTAGTACTATAGAAACTGTTCACCTTGATTTTTGTAAAGAATCCTAGGTGTAAATCGGACTGCCAATAATTATGTTGTTTTAGGGGAATGTGGAATGTTACCTATTTGTATAAGTATATGACTAACTGTATACAATATTTGTGCAAACTTTTATATATGTCCGATTTTAAGATATCCTAAGCAATGCTATACAATGTTGAAGCTTCATGAAGACTGTGGTAGAATGAATTAGGCGTCAACATATTTACTATTTATATATAAATTTGGATTTGCTTGGATATCACAAGAAATTATTAATGTTCCACATGTTATCAATTTATTTAAGCAGAGATTAATTGATAGCTTTTCGCAGGATTGGCATTCTGATATTAATTTATCTAGGCGATTTCACCACCTTAAGAATTTTAAATCATTGCTTCATGTTGAAAAATACGTAGTATTATACCATATAAATATAAAAGTGCTTTTTCTATATTTAGATGTTTTATCCATCGGTTGTGTAGACATACCAACATTCCTATAGAACGAAAAATATGCGTATAGTGTCAGTCAATTACCAACAAAGAGGTAATTGACTGTGAATATCATGCTTTCTTCCATTGTCTAATTTTTCTGTTGTTCGTGAGCAATTTCTTTTAAGTTGGTACGAAACGGGAACATGTTTAGACGACTTTCATTTTCTTATGAGCTCTGATTACAAGACGGCTCTAAAGAATATTTGTATTTTTGTATAGCATGTCCTTTATATAGATTTAAATATTCATATAACACAATAGAGGATACAACATACAATATGAATGTATAACAACATATTTTGTGCTAGAGGCCTTTATTATTAATAAGTATATTGACTTGACTTGAATAACAGAGGAGCATCATTAATTATTGAAAAAAATACTAACATTACATTCATTCATAAGGATTTAAGACTAAAAGTGTATTAAGGACAAATCCGAATCAGGCTTACAGACTGATCCGGGTCAAGTAGCATATCATATATCCCATGGATTGTTTAAGTGTGGCGTGGGCTTATTTTGAACAAAGGTATATGTATTTTACTGTATGAAAGGTTTGCTCTTTTTCCTTTTTTGAATAAATATATGTGATTTATAGTATAAATAATTTCAAATATATATTCTTGTTTTTGATCATCTTAATTGAAAACCTATTCACGGGGATACATTTACAACAAGAACATGCTTAATTGTATATGTAAGCAACAGAATAGATCACAGAGGCGGGATTGTGTGGATAGCATTGAAACTGATAAATCTGTTTGAGGAAAAATCAGTATGCGGTGCATATTGCAATACATTAAAGCCAATTGTTTACATACATAACATGTTTGCATATAAGCAATTTTCTCTAATAGATTAAGATAAAATTATTCAACTTGTTTTATTCACAAACAAAATGAAGAATGAGGATAGGTAGAACGTGAGACGAAAATAAATAGGTACCAGTCAAATGATTGTTGTGTAAAAGATGGTTTCTTGCCTATTATCACGACTTGTCTTGTCTTTTCTCTGCATTTATATTATTATTAGATGTATCATGGGAATTCAGCACTGAGCGAGTGTTTAGTGTTGATGATTCGGAACCGGCCATCCCGGGTTGATCCCCAGTCGAGTCGTTGCAGATTTGGTCGATTGCCGTAGGCCAAGACACATTTCCTAGCCTAATACTGATGTGTTTGTTTAGTGACTATGAATAAGTGAACTGTCGGTGTGATATAACTAAATTATTGTTTTGAACGGGGTCTAATCCCCCAAACAAATATATTTTGTTTTGTTTGTTTGTTTGGAGTTTAACGCCGCTTTCAACAGCTTTGGTCATATCACGGCGGTCAGTGCACCTACACATGTTTTCCTGGCTTTCCCATACCAGTACTTACACAACATTCTTTCGAAGCCACTGACTACTTTCTCACATAAATCAGAGGTGAGAGGCAATGGAAAACATCGCCCGAAAGAACGCGTCGCAATCGGGTATCGAACCCGTGACCTCCAGATCACGAGTCAGATACGCTACCAATTGAGCTACCCGGCCGGGCCTAAACAAATAGAACAGAATAATCATGTGCGTATTACTTTATAAATTGATTAATAGAATTAAAGCGACGCTTGTAAAGATTTTCGATTTTTATATTTTGTCTTACTACGTATCATATTTGGTTGATATTTAGAGGTTTTTTTTATGAAAAAAAAAATCATTTGACAATTGTCAAGAATCATATATTTGTTGTTGATAGCCAAATTTAGAATTTATGTTTCCTTCATACAACACACTCAATACAACAAATGAGTAAATAATGTTTGTGTATGTGTTTTTATGCATTAAATCTTAGGTTTCCCAAAATTAACTTATATTTTTGAAATTGTTACCGGAAACTGAGGTACGAAAACAGAATCAGTGTATATCAATGCAGGATATCAACAGTCTTAAAAGGAAATACAAATTTCGTTGATTCTATTGTTGACCGTTGAAGAAAACTTACTCATTTTTTAACAGAAGTATTTTCTATTGTTAAGGATGTTTCAATTACGTTTCCCGCATATGTTTGATAGACTACATGTAGTTCCCTGAAAATCAATATACATATATTTGTTCCCTGTAGGCGATGGTTAAGCGCCAATCAATTCTGCAATATGATATTGTTGGGGTAAGGCAAGCGAACCATTTTACGTGAGTCGTTGACTCTTACCTACATACATCAATCTTCGACACAAGACTTTAAATATATCTAGGCTAAATTATAGAACAATACTATAAGTTGAAATCATTGTGACAAAGGAATGCCATTTCAGCCACGACATATGAAAACAGACCTTCAAGATCGTTGCGATCAGCAACAATCCAGATCAGTTAAGAGCCTCCACCACACAATTATCCTGGATACATCTGGGGGAAATGTTACAAGCAAAATACGACAATACAAGTATATCACTTTATACAGAACAGAACAGAAGTTTATATATATGACTTGAGCATATATGGTTCATCCTCAAATATTTAAAATATACTTGTGCATACGAAAAATATAAACATGCAGTTTTTAACACAATTAATAATAGTTTGAATGAATAATCCCAAGAAGGCGGAAATAATGTTTGAAATGAGAGGGATATATATTAATATGCAGATATTCGGCTAAAGCGCTTAGTGCTATGTTTGCATGACATGTTAAGCAATAAGCCCAACATGAGAAGGAGCCATAACTCTAAACGTTTAATTATTTACTACATTACATATACCTTTTTCTCTTGTGGTTAGCTTTGGTATGGTATATTCCAATTGCATTTTAAACTTTTAGAATTGATGAGTTTATCATAGACATAAATTTGTACATATTAGGGTTTCTGTAATACATTTTCTTTATAAAAAGGAAAAACTATCATAAAATGACATTCATCTTCAATGTCATTTATATTGCAAAGAGTACACTTCCTATCTTCTCTTTTGATGATTCTATGTCGGCCAGTTTTAATAAGTATTTGATGTGATGATAAGCGTAATCTCGAAACGGAATTTCCGTTAGCTAGAATATTCAATTTGTAAAGGTAACAAGACCTAACAAAAGTGTTTTTTAGATTGTTGCATACAGTCAATCAAGGTTTATTATTTAATATACCATTCAGCTATGTACATGTCATTCAAACTTTTACCCAAAACTGGAATGAACTTCTTTATGTTAACAGATGCTGGGAATAACCATACAATCATAAAACCCTATAGTCTATACCAAATGTTTAACGTTTCTGACCCAATCAGCAGTTAAATCAAAACTATTTTAATTAATGTTATAGTTTATTACTGTAGAAGGGATACAATTATTTCCATTTTCTGTAAAATATTTTATAAAATATTTAATAATTCTATTTTTTATAATGACATAGTGTGGAAATCTTCCAAAATCTCCATACTTGGCAGAATTGTTAGTTGAAGGTTTTATTTTTAATAATCTCTTAAGAAATTTTCTAAGCAATCTTTCTTACAATTTCTTAGTTAAGAACACTTCAATCGAATACTAAATAATAGTCGCGACATAGGAATCAAAAAGATCAAGCATAATTTGTAACGGTATATCTGTACCTTTAGATATAGTGAATAAATCGCTCAGAGCTCGATTAGTTTAAAATTGTATTAATTTTGAGCCTTCTCTGCCTTTTCGAAATACAACTATTTTATTTTTTGTTAGTTTCCAACGTTTACAATATAGTTCGAAAGCATCCAATACATTTTGTAGACCGTCCTCGGTATCTGATATTAAAACCAAGTCGTCAGGAAATAAGAGCGAATAAATGGATAATTGGTCAAGCATAAAGTCGTGAACTGGTGAAATGGTCTCTCCCTGCAATTATCCAACGTTACAATCGAAGAGATCAGATACGTTATTTAGAAGTTTAACACATAATCTTACATCTTCGTATAATGAGCGAATAAGACTTAATACTTTGTCAGTAACACCTTGATTAATCAATTTAAACCACAAGCCGTTTGTATAAATAAATCGAAACATTATTGTAAATCAATAAAACAACAGAACAATTGTTTCTTATCCAGGATTTGGTTCTGAATAATGGTATTAAGTAATAATATAGCGTCTACTGTACTGAAATTAGCTTTAAAGCCAAATTGTGCATCACTTATCACATCATATTTTACCAACCACATTTCAAAGGCTCATTGATTAAATGTGTAAATGGTTTTGCAAAGCAACTCTTAAAAGTTATTTGGATCTGATTGATCCCCTTTCTTAAGGAATAGGTAAGATCGGTTTGTAAGGGACGTAGCTCGTTTTGGTATTTTTTACCAGTCGTACGTAATAAAACACAGACGGTTACGAATAGGTAAGCCATTATAAAGATATTTACACATTTGAGAATTGTGCACATGAAGACTCAGTTTTGACAGGAATTGTAAAAGAATTAATTTATTGGTTGGTGTTTTATGCCGCTTTCAACAATTTATCATTGATATAATGGCGTTTCATGGGTACGTTAACGATACCACTGGTCCATTCATCCGGACACCAGTCAGTCAGTGTTAATGCTACCCCCGCAACCCTGAACGCCAATGCGTGCAGTCAATGTGAGAATTGTGCACATGAAGACTCAGTTAACAGAATCCGTCGCTTTGATAGGAATTGTAAAAGAATTAATTTATTGATTGGCGTTTTATGCCGCTTTCAGCAATTTATCATTGATATAATGGCGTTTCATGGGTACGTTAACTGTACCACTGGTCCATTCATCCGGACACCAGTCAGTCAGTCATAATGCTACCCCCGCAACCCTGAACGCCAATGAGTGCAGTCAATACCAAGTCATTTTTAAAGTATTTGGTATGACCTGGCGCTACCATTACACAACCGAGGCGTTTTATATAGGAGTTGTAAAATAAGTAGGGATGGTATAAAACCTATAGGTATTAACGTCAGCTATACAGCATAGTAAAGGTACAATTCACTTTTACTTGCATTATCTACACATGCAATTAAACAATGGAGCACAATCAGGTGAGCAATTTCAACCTTATCATATCGAGAAGAAGACCCCTAGTATATTTAAATACATTGATTGTTTATTGGTTTATGCAGCTATCAACATTTGTTCAGTTATATCACGGCGTTTACTGGGCCAGTTACCGGTACCACCGATCCATTTATACTGACACCAGCCATCAGTCGTAAGGTTACCCCCGGGCGTCAGGTAGGGCATCAATTGCTACCATTTTAATGTTTTACATCTAGATACGTACGCTCATTTAATACATCGTCCTACAACGAAACATTGATATATGCTGAAGACAATTTTTTTATTAATGTTACTGTTGCGTTTAATTGTCAATGTATAAATTGTATAATTTGGAATGCCATCTTTGAAAGGAGGAAATTTCACGAAACCGTTGATCAATTATGGTAGATTACATAATGTAACTTCCTTTTTATAATGGTGTTTTATGCCGTTTTCAACATAATTGTAGATATATCTCAGCGTTTCCTGTTTAATTTACCCGTACTATCAGTAGTATTTATCCCGACGTCGATGAATTAGACGTCATGCTGTTCCAGCAATCATTTACACCATATTACATGATTTTTATTTTGGTACTTTATGACGCCCTCAACAATGTTCATTGATATCAAGACGTTTCCTGGTCAAGCTACCAGTACTACTGGTCCATATAGCATAACACAAGCCAATCAGTCCTTATGCTAATCCTGTAAACTTGATCTCCAACGACGGCAGCTGTTACTACCATTGTTTTAAGTCATTTTATGACCCGGCCGGGGATCGAAGCCGCTCTACCATTACACCATCATGAGTGCCATGTAGGGAATGCATTGTTACCATTGTAAAAATATGGATTGGTGGAAAGCGTCGGAAGTGTTAGAACCGGGCTCCTTGAGTTCGATCCCCAGTCGCTCCAGTCATGGTGTAGTACCCTTTTGATAAGGATGTTATGTTAGAATAGTACTGGCTTGTTTGCCAAGGGATGATAACTAAGTGAACTGTCACCGTGATTTAACTGAAGTAATGTTAAAAACGGCATAACGCCATAATACAGCAACAATGACCGACTGCCCCTTGTGCCTATATATAATGTTACTTTTGTACAACTGTATGTTTGTTCTTTGTACATGTACATGTATATTAATAACATATTTTTACAGTAAGTAAAATTACCACACCATAGCTCGAAGCTAGATGTCGCGTTCCAAGTACATGCGCTTTAATCCATTCCATCAGAGAAACGGTAATGAACAATGGGTTTGATGATCTAAGAATAGGAGTTTTGAAATATTATCAAAACAATATGTTGGCCAGACATTCATCGAATCATGAATTAACCAATGAATTTGACCATAATACAGTGACATTTTCTATTTTTTTCTATTTTTTCATCTACATTTTGTAAATTAAAGTTCATCAAACCTTTAGGTCTATTATCAAAATAATGAAACAGAGATTTTTTTTCATTTCGCACAAAATGTAGCTTTTGCTTTTCTTTTCTATTTAAAAGAAAACAATATACATTACTATGCATTTTTCAGAGATATTCTGCCTATTTTACCTCCCCCCTCCCCAATTTGCCAAATTATTTAAATTGAATTTGTTTACCTTCACTTATTTGTGAAAAAGACATATACATTGTTTTTATTATTTCTATTATAGCGGAATGTTCTCTGGGTTACATGTACGTTTCGGTGCAGTTAATAGAAAATAACACTAACTTGCTAAATTACTAAACAAATTATACCCGACTGCAGCAGACTATATATTTTAAATAATTGTAACAACATGTAAAATCGCATATTTGACTAACTAGTTACATACCACGTTAACCACTCAATATATATCTAAAATGGCATTATGTTGGTTTCTGTTGGCAGTAGTGGGCAGTAACACATCTTATATTCTTCATGATGATTAAGTGACTAACTAGTTATATAACATGATAGTTAACTGATTATGTGGTGGCAGAAGTATGCCACCATACAACGTTTCCAATCTTTTTCGATCAATAATAATAGTTTCATAATTATACATTTTTTCTATAATTCACAAAGTCGTCTGCTGCACATTTATTGTATGTGGAATAGGGTTTAACGTTTTGATCTTCCGAATGTTGTTGCTGATTACTAAACCGCAGTTGTGGATTGCAACTCAGACTTCTGGGTAGAAACGGTTGCATTTGTCGCCTGCAAAACACAAACATTATTGTATAGTTATAATTTAAATGGCATGCATCTTTAATCATTCGCCTTTTAACGAATTATTTCCTCGGCCAATTACGTAACCGGTATTTTCGGTAGTTCAGTTAGTAGCTACGCTGGCTGTCACTCCAGGTGTTGTGTGTTCGAATCCCAGCTAGGCTAACATTCTTTCCAACGTTTGATAACAGTGAAAGCGACGATTTTCATTTACCACCAACTTATGAGCTAATATGATATATGGAAAGAAAATAAACTGTTGCTTGAAACTACTTTTGTGTGGAGTACCGGTGTTTGAAAGACTGGAAACATATATGTAGGTGACCCTGCATTCAAAGCCAACAGACTGATTGCGACTTTTTAATAAAAAAGCGAACAAATTCTAGTATTTCAAATAATTTAGAGGACTTTCATCAATCATTTTCATCTTTACAAAATGATTTTGTTGTGTGTGGGAATAGTTAATTATCATTAATTTGAACGCCTAACATATAAGTTTTTTTAGAATGTTCAACAAAATAATAAATAATAAAATATAACTGATTTAGAATAATCAACACATTAAGAAATGTATATCTAATTTAGAATGTTTAACAAATTTAGCAATGTATAAGTATAACTTATTTAGAATGTTTAACAAATTAAGACATTTATAAATATAACTTATTTGAATTGTTCAACAAATTTAGCAAGTTATAAATATAACTTATTTAGAATGTTCAACAAATTAAGTAATTGATAAATATGACTTATTTAGAATGTTCAACAAATTAGGCAATTTATAAATATGACTTATTTAGGATGTTGAACAAATTCAAAATAAACCTATTTAATCAGAATAGTTTCTGAATTCGACATAGACGTACCTGGTTTGAAGATTCTTGTAAAAGTTTGCGTCTGTAAGTCCTACTTCTGACGATAGCTCGCACCTATACAGTAATACATAACACATGATGTTTAATCTCGAATTCGTAAGTAACTTGTTAAATTGTCAGTCGATAGTTCGAAGACAGGTTCGCCCAACATTCTTTCTGACGTTTGACAAAAGTGAGTCCGATATGCGTTTTTTCTTCTTTCAACGATGAGCTAACAGTGCATGTGGAAAAGTTGTTTAGAAAGACGGCTGTGTGCAGTACTGGTGTGCAAAGGCAAAGCGAGCACGTCGATATGTTAACTGGCCTGGTGATATGCCTATACATATGTTGGAAACGGTGGTAAGACACTTTCTATCGATTAGTCAGTTACTTTGAACTTTGTTTTCAAATTACGATAAAGGATGAATTTAGAATATTTGGTAAGAATGGTCTAGAAAGCAAAATATTGGTTTTCTTGAAAAACGTCATTATGAGCTCTCTTTTTATTCAAGGATACTTATTGAATACAGTTCAACCTATTGTACTACAATATTCAAAATTCGTCTGCTTCAGATACATTTTAATGCGTATGTAAGGTTTTATTTAGACCAAGGCAGATGAGGGGCTATATGTGAGATTTAACCCTTCAGCTGCCAAAGGTATTTAAAGTATTTTGCAAACAATACCGATTCGGGGGAGACAGCTCAGTATTAGCTGTCTCTCCTTCAAACTGCATTTCTTGTCACTTAAGCATGTTTTTCCAATTTCCAAAATTTCCTGTTGGACGAGAAATAAAGTGGTCTAATTTTGAACATGGTCGATTAAACTTTACGAAATTCTGCAGTGAGGTGAAAGCTGACGTATAAACCTCTTACCTTTGGATCTAAAACACAATGACACACCATGATGAGAACCCCCTGTAAAGGAGTACATGCATATATTATTGATTTATTAAACATTCGGTATGTTCAGGTGCAAATGGAATAAATCTGCACATTTACTACCCACAACAATGGCATAACCAGCTCATCATCCTTTATGCAGACTATAGCTTGATTGACTCTGAAAATGAGGATAATTTTCAAAATGCTCTCAATAAGTTCTTTGACTACTGCAATGTATGGCAACTGAAAGTCAATCTAAATGAACAGAATTAAATATAACTGACACGTATAAATTCCTTCGTATGAATTTCACAAGTAACGGGTCTAACTTAACAGCAAGAAAATATCTCACAGAGCAAGCCAAAAAGCAACGATTATTCAGTGTGCGTTCGTATCTATAACTTAGATTGCCCTGTTTAACTAAAATTTAAATTGTTTTAACACACTAGTATCCCTATTGTTACCTATGGCTGTGAAGTATTGGGATTCAGAAACATAGAAATAATGAATTAAGTTTACACATTCCTCTTAAAGGGGCTGAAGTACTAATATTTCAAGACAATTTATGAACATATTTAAAACTTTGAATATTCTATCAACTTTCTGGACTTCAGAACCGTTAAAGAAAATATGTAATGCAAGAAAAAGCACCCACAACTTACATGCTTTTCGGAGAATTGGGCATAACACCTCTGACATCATATTTAAAACACGTATGATAGGATTTTGGAATATCCTCTTAACTCATCAAACATTTTAATGATGTGCTCAAATCTATCGTTTTATGATAAGTCACCAAGGATTTACATAAAATTAACTTAAATACGTAAATTCAATCTGCTATGATATTGGCAGACCAGATATTGGGTTATACCAATCATCGGTCACTATAACATCAATAAAATGAAACGAAATGCAGCACTCTAACAAAAGTATCACATATTAATATTTGAAATCAGAATATGAAATCAAAAATTACTGGCAGATCCTATGTATGAATTTTGCATTAACAATAATTCGTTTTCGAACTTCAAATTCCAGGATTCCAGGATTCCCATTGAAACTGGCCGTTGGATTAATACGCCATTACTTGAACTTATGGAATTATAACAAAGTTGGTTCTGACAAACATTATCTCATGTCATGTCCATACTTTGAGTATGAGCGATCTAAATTTATTAGAAGGAGATACCTGAAAAATTCTCCTTAATCATTTTCAAATTTGTATAATACAAATTTTCCTTCAGTTAATGCTTATCATTATGAATACATTAAGTTCAATATCATTATAATAAAAAAAACCTACATGTACATTTACCCCATAACATTTTTGATATCCAATTTAATACATCTGCATTATCTCGGTTGGCACATGCAAACGACATGAGGAAACCATGAACAGCTCAAAGGCTGCAATGCTTTTGCAAATTCAGTTGTTTTCATTATTTTGTCGCCATTTATTCTAATGCTTATTTAATATGTAAGCAAGACCATATATTATTGGATCAATAGTCTGATAGAATTACGTCAACATACTTTGCACTGTGTAGGCATCGATACATCGATACATTGCTGTTTTATATTTCCCAATATGTATACATGTAATTATTGTATGGGTAATACAATGTTGAAATTGAAAAAAAATGGGTGTAGGCCCGTATGCAAACTAGAATATGGTTCATTCGTGCTACATAATATTTATCATTTATGGAGTGAAGCAATGTTATTTATTTTTATTGGGGTTAACAATCAGTTTCCTGGCTTTCTAACAACAGTACTCCACACACGTTTTTTCGAAGCACTTGGCTGTTTTCCAAATAAACTGTTAGCCCATTGGTGGAAGACACATGACGCTTGTAACAAATTGAAGTAATGCATATCACCTCATCAATTGATGTTTGACCACAATTCTCAATGTGACAAAAATATGGAAAACCTCCGTAAATAAATGTGTAATTACTGAAACGAGTTGAAAACACTGTGGAAAAGGAGAAATTGTCATAATGAGAAATTTCATTATTTTGCCACCATGTTCTCAATTTTGTTTATTTGAAAATGGAAAGACAAACATATAGAAAACTGCTATAAATTAGATTATAATTATTTGTAATACAATTGAATAAATTGTTGAAAAATTAGAAATTACTCATTTCAAGCAATTTCAGCATTTTCTACAATGTTTTCAAAGGTCGTCTGCTGTAATTGGATCAAAATGTATATGTGTGTAGGATAGGGTTACATAATCTTAAAGCATACCTGTAAACCATTAAGTATGACAAAGATATACTGAAACGCTATAGTCTCCTTGTTAACAGCGAATATGCCAATAATCCAGGTGAAGCCGAACACTGGGGACAAAATAAAGATATTCCGGATGGAAGTCCTGAAACGAAATTTTTAATTTATTTTAATTTGTGTGGGTTTAATTTTTACTGTATTGCTAGTTTCAATCCATTCCGCTAATTATTTAAATTGTATTTATAAATCATCCTACACATCACTTGTCGAGACCCGATAGCTCGGTCAGTAACGACGAGGGCCAAACATCAAGTAGTCGTTGTTTTGTACCCCCGGCTCGGCCTTGCATTCTTATTTAAACACGAACGCTCCAACACGTCTCTACTAAAGCTAGCTATACAACAAGGCAATTCTCCAGTTACGGGAAGCTGAGAATGTTGTGAAACATTATTGAGGCTTGTCCTATGTAGTCGTTATTTTGCGCTATTGTTGTATTTGAAAAAGATCAGACCTGACCTGGGTTGGATCTTTGACTTTTTAATCGTGAATGAAAACGCCCTAGCACGTCGCTACAAAGTCATCTGATACATATAAGGTACAAGTTTGCTTTTGTGAAAGGTGTAAATTCAAATCAGCCTCTGCATCCGCCCAGTCTATTCAAAATCTACACCATTCACACAATACTTACATACACTTGTTATTAAACTTCTCTCAAATTGGACATACTCCGATAAGACAAAAGCAGATAGGTATTGTGTAGGGTTAATCATTTGATGTTCACAAAGGAAGTTATTACTTGTCAAATTGACTTAAAAGATAATTATGCTGTATATGTCTTCTTCAAATGTTAACTAAACATACAATTAGATAATGGTTGCATTATCAAAAAACAATATTTTCAATATAAAAGAATGACATATTGTACAAAGGGATTTTAAGTTGTTGTATTATTGAGTATAATTGATAAACGGAATGTACATGGCACTCATTAATATTCATGACGTTTTGTTTAAATTTTAGATTTTGAGACCAAAAGTAAAATGCAATGTCCAATTTAAAACAGATGCTACACATTCATGAACATCGTAGATAGGTTTGTACAAAATACACATAACCACCAAAACGGTGGCCATGGGTTCATATCCCTAGAAAGGAATGTCTTTTAATCGTAAGACCTTTTTTATGAAGATACTCTTTTCATGTTATATGAGCACTATTTTTTTCAGGAAAGTACAGGTATGCAAATTAACTATATTGGAAAGTATACAAAGAACAAAAATATGTTCGTCTAGCAGGAGAATCGAACCCATGATAAGTTTACCTTTTAACTATGAACTTCGTTGTTCTTACAAACTAAGCTTTTAAGAGAGTGATATTTGAATCACCATCCTTAACGTATTATTAAGGAAATAACCACATAGGTACCGATTGCACAGCCGAATGATGACGGAGATAGGCCGAGAATAATGAGTTACAGGTAAAACCTGTTTACTTATACTCATGTTCCTCTTCCCAGTTTGTTTTGATAAAGGTGACATTTCACGTCTGATTGGCACCAACTGATTATTTCCATGTTTTGATAATGCAAGTAAAGGCTAATTGTATCTATACATGTATCATTTGTTTATGGAAGTAGAACACGATTCATGACGTTAAAACGGCCGTGTGTCTGCAAGGTCAGAATTATGTGAATTTTGAAATACATTTATATCGCGGCGTTTCACAAAAAAGCGACCATTACGACACCAGCGAGTCAGACGTTACGTTAAGTTAATATAGGAATCAACAACTTTGAACTTGAACTTGTAAACTCCATAATTCTTAGCGCCAAGGGAACCATGGGAGGAAGCCAATACTACCATTGTTGAGGTATTTGGTATGACTTAAAAAGTGAAACGGTTTCCCATACATCTAGGAATCTATCTAACTGACCGTATTTTCTCTTCTCCCGACTTCTTCTTCATGGTCGACTGGTTGAATATGGCCTTGAACATCACAATCACGATTCCCATGTTCACCTGGAAGAAGTTGCCATAAGCCAACATCATACACATGCAATCACAATAGCCATTTTTTTTATTAATTTGAATTTGTACCGTATTTCACTCGTACCACAGTTAAAGCGTCAGTACAACCAAAATAAAAAACAAGCAATTACAATTGGTAGATTTTATTAAATTAATATCTACGCCTTTTTTAAACTGTTACGTATTTCACACGTATCACAGTCGCATTACAGCTTTTCGTGATCCCAGGTCAAGAGACAAAACAATGATGGGCTAGGAATAATGCACTGATCAAAGGCTACGAGAAATAGTGATCTTCGAAAGTAGGGTCTCAATTTCCGGCGGGTTAACCACCAATTTATGATGGAAATGCTATTATGATTAAAAATAGCTCAACGGGTCCAAACACATGTTAGGGTTACAACCCTGATAATATACACTTCCACACATATAGACGCATATTGACGCATGTGCAGCAGACGACTATTGAAAACATTGTGACAATATGAGAAATTGCTCTAAACGAGCAATTTCCCATTTTGCCCCAAGGTTTTTAACTATTTCCAGGAATTAGACCTATAATTATATATAGATTTTTCATATATTTTAGTAAACATTTTGAAAGTCGTAAGCTGCAGATTTGATATATGTAGAAAAGGGTTGAATTATGACATAGAAAACTGTGCCGTAAGCAGAATACAGAACTGATACACCTTATTTTGTTTTACATTTTTTTTTCTCAAAAAGTTGTCCTCATCCAAGTTCTCTTTAGATTCTTTGTGAAGTAAACTCGAAACTTAGTAGCCGAATAAAGTTAAAATAACTTACACACACTACGAAACAAACTGGAATGATAAAGGCCAACTTCGCCAAGTTTTCCATGCTAAGCCAACATCTGTGGAAATATAATAACAAGGATGTATAGACAAATTACCAGATAAAGTATGCAAGAGTGGAAAATGAAGGGAGGTTGCCGAACGATAGACGGATTTTGAATTTATGATTTTCATATGGTCATTGAGAAATGACAGTGAATTATATTCTGAAAAAACAATTTGTATTTAATGAATTCGCACATTGATACTCGTCACCATTTTGTAATGTTGTTAATCATTATCCGTTTGTCGCCAGTAAGTAAAGTCATGGAATAATAATTTTAAGTTATTTCATTATATCATTAGATGATGAGATTCATGAAAAGCTGCTGTTCATTTTGTGGTGAAATTAGATGTACACCTTCTTAGAAGGTAGACGTGTTTTGAGACATCCCCTATCGATGGCAGCTACCATTGGCACATGCGTACACGTTCTTGGATATAAGGAGATATTACATAAATAGATAGATAGATTACGTATTGACTTTGTAGAGAGCAGAAGCTTTTAGACCTCGCGGACCAAGTTGTAAACGTTTTGGCATAGTCGTTTACCCACATGCTTTTGACGATTGTTATGATATGATATATTTATAATAAATAGTTTGGTATCAAGCTGTATTCAGATGATGCAAAACACCTTCTATGGTTTATGACATACATTGAAATTCGTACTTACGCTTTGTGATAACTTAATTAATTGTAAACATCCTCTTACTTACGCTTTGTCATTCCCATACCCGTTTAGTCTGGTAGCTGCAGCAGATATTCCTACTATGACCGCTGGACAAACTGCAAAACAGTTGAATCGTCAATGGGTGTATAGTGCAGTTCACTGCTATAGAAACTAACTATTTGCTCAATAACATTCAATGTTTTCAAGATATTAAATGTGTATATGTGTATCTGATATTGTTACTTATACCATTGAGTACTAATGTTCACTATAATTTGAATGCGTTTTTCCTTAAAATCTTATGAATTTATTATCGCATTTGATGACTTCGGTATAAATCAATTTCGTAAACATGTCTTTGTATTTAACTTTAAATTTTGAAATCTTATATTCTTGGGTTGTAAATGGTTTTCCAAGAAACTGTGTATATCGCATCTAATAGTTTTCCTTAAATAAACAATGACCTGGTTTAATTGAGAGGACGCAGGTCACAAGTTATTTATACAATGGTTAAACTGGGAACTATTGAACGGCAAAAACATGATTCTCTCCAAAATATCTAATATATAGCTATCCTCAATACATGTGTTGAGGTTTCTCACCATTAAGTAGATATCAAATTGTATGAGTAAGTAGTACATAAATAGTAGGGTCAAACAAACGGGTGCCACTGTGTTGGCCTATTTACTATTTATAGTATCTCATTTGCATATAAGGACTGAACCATGAGCGGCAATTTTCTAATCATGTGTTTGTGCAATGTCCAGAAAAGGAATATTTAGAATGACACAACGAGTCTGATTTTAGAATCATTTGCACATATACTTGGAAGTATAAGTTATTTTTAGAATTATAGGTCGAGAGCTTTAACAATGGAGCAAGTGTTCAGAAGCACCCTTCAGGCGAGACCACTAACGATGTATCTCAGTCTTCTACCAAAAGTATATCTAGCAGGCATTAAGTTGTTGAACCCCTTGAATCTCAAGGCGGACAAATTCAACCGATCCTTTGCTACATGGTTTCGGGAAACCGTATATGCGACATTCATAGGACACGATATATCCCGTGTGGTATTTCGTATAGTCGAACCGAAGCACACAAGTAATAAATCAATTTTAATATGTTCTATGTACGTTTCACATCTAGGACGTCCAGAGCTCAAATGACAGATGATCATGTCCAATCACGCAATGTTTTTCACGGGGTCCATGATCTATTTTTTGTCTTGTTTTTTCATAATCACCATCAGGTATTTCATTAGAAACGTATTTTTTCACATCAGGTGTGTAGACAATAGGCCGGCAATTATATGCCAAGTTAATCCTTCTATGCATCGTAAAGTAAAATAATCCCCTTTTAAAGTCGCCATAATGTCTGCGTCCGTGATTTTAGGCCATATACGAGAACAATTCTTGCATTGAATTGTCAAAGTGTAATTGTAATTTATTTGACGGCTTTTACAAGCTTCTTTTTTACGTGTACTTAAAATATAATAAAATTGGTAACATCGTGCACATGTATAATAACGAGGACTCTTTTTAAGTACAAGTTTTGACATAAGAAAAACTGTGTGATCTTTCAACATAAGGGGTAAACTTTTTTAACATTAGTAAAAAGGGTTATACCTAGATAAGTTAACACTCGTTTGTTGCAGGTGTCTCTTATCCTGTTTGACATTATGAAACTGTTTATGAAATCGGTGTATTGTTTACGTATCAAGTCTAAAATCAACACACGCTAGACCTTGTGGTTACAGTAAAGAAGATTAACTTTGATATTTCAATAAGGCAATTGTCGCGATTCCTGTCCTAAATCAACATACGCTGAACACTGTTGTTACTTTAAAAGATAATTATTTTGACATTACAATGGGGTTTTGTTCGCGTATCCGTTATAAAACGAACATACGTAGACAGAATGAGATTGCATTGATATTTCAATAGGGTAGTGTTCACGTATCCGTTTTAAAACAGCAAACGCTGGACAGTGTGGCTACGTTAAAGGGATTAACTTTGACTAGTTAATGAGGGAATCTTTCACGTATCCTGCCTAAAATCAACAGGAAAAGGTTTATCTGATGAAATGTGTTTACATACCGAACGATGCCAGAATCATCTGATTGCCCAGAGGTTTTGTGTACAGCGGTTTGACAACGATAATCATATAATCAATCCCGATCGCCAGCATCAGAGAAAACACGGTGAGTAATGAAAAATGTAGGATGATAGCGATCGCAGTACACACAACCTGCAATAAACGGACAACGTCCAACGAAAAGGGATTATATTTCGTATAAACTTGATGTCCTTTTTACTTTACAGTGCCAATGTTAATACATAGTTACCACAACTACAATAGTTATCTCCATTGTCTGCCATTTTGATAGGCAAATTTACTTTATGTTGAATAGAGGAATATCAACTATAATTCAGTAAAACAATTGCATGTTCGAAAATGATTAAATCAAGCAGTCGATATAATCAGATCATACAAAGGCATCAACGTTATACCGTTGTCAAACTCAAATTCCATGGTGTTATCCTAATTACCACATTTTCATCCTTTTAAATAAACTCTTTTAATGCTCATTGTATTTGCCTATTAAAAGGGCCGACACAAAATAATTATAGTAGTTGGGAGAACTATGTATTGAAATGCCTCATGATGTATACAAATCAATGTCACTTTACATAGAAATATGGAAATATATAATTTTTTTAAACATCTCTATTTATTGTCACCTATACTGTCAGTGAAAATTAAACTGTCACACGATGAATACATAACAAGGTCAGTTTATACAGAAATACTTAGTGAACGTATTTTGTTTATGTTTGTGCAAGCAACAGGTGAATTAACCCGGACAATGCATATCCTATATTTATAGTCAATATGCATTTACCAATGTGTAGCATATGTATTACCATTCTACATAATTGCTTGTCGGAGTATCTTCCGTAGGCTTATGTAAAGAATCCTGTTGTCTGTGCAAGTTGAACTGTCGCCTTGAACGGTATATTTACGACACGTGACAATTCAATGAACACGAACACTAACAGGTTAATCAATTCAAACGTTATTCCTGCGGTTCTCGTTAGAGTCATACCAAAAACGTCACTGTACGTATACGGAGGTGTGAAGTTTATATCTGGTTTTGATGATTTTTAAATCTGCATAGGTTCGAATTAAGTTGTATGAGTTTCATATCCAAACTTCTTCAGAATATTGTGTGCGATTACGTCATTTGATTACTTTCGTTAATATAATATCCATCCAGCGACCATTTATGAAGGTACCATGTCTGTCTAATCTTCGCATCGGATGTAGGAGGTCGCAGGTATCATCCCCGGCTGGGTCATACCAAAGATTTTATTAATAGTAGTTATTACTGGGTAAAGGACCAAACAATAAATCAGCCATTTCCCTCTTCTTCGAGTGCAGTGGTTCGAAAGATAAACTCAGAATTCGTGGTTAATTAATTTTCACGAAAATATTGTTTTATAACGTGTTATTAGTCATGTAAAACGAAAAGAAATTGGCGTATCCGCATCATGTGTGTAGGCAACATCTAACATGGGTTACACATCTAGCCTTTCGTCAGTAGCTATATTTTTGTTTTGTTTAGGAAGATGTATAGATTTCTTTCAGTTTAACTCCGTTTTCAACGTTTATATTCTTTCAATTATATTACGGAGGCCAGGAAACACACGTTATGTAAAGTGGGCTCCGTGATATAATTGAAATACGGTTAAAAACGGCATTAACACTCCCATTAATTAATCAATCAGTCATAATTGCACGGAGACGGTCTTAATGATCGCTCTCAATCACACTAGTTTCGGTATTCACTAACATACATGTAAATTCCGAAACCGTTATGCAGAAATCCGCATTTAGACTGCCCTGCCGTCTTAAATAATGGGGACCGTGAATAGGTGAACACCAACTCTGCGTATTTGTATCGACCTAGATCAGCCTGCGCAGTCAGAACAGGCTAAACCGGGCCGACACATTCCGTATCAGGGAGATAGAAGTATAAAGTAATGATTCCTGGAACAGAAAATGCTTAAGCTCATTTGGGTCGATACAATACGAAGAGTCCACAAAGTTGGTGTTCTCGTAGAACTGCTCATATTTACCTCATTGTTTGTTTTGGTAATACCAGCCAGGAATAGGATATAGGTAAAAATAAGTACTCCGCATAAAACAGTCAATAATAATACTTTAGTAGAGTGTGTCGCTGTCAACTTTCTGAAAGATAGATCAACAGGTAGGTTCAACGTGTTGTTAACCCCTTTTTATCTAATACAGACGACATTCAACAATTCATGGATCCGATATGCAAATAAGTTGTTAACGATTTTTTTTTTTAGATACGTTGTCCGATCTATGTATAGCATCTTGATGTTTGTGTTAAGTCAGAACCTACTTCGACGTCCACTTTGTTAACTTTCATATGTGACATTCTTTCATTGGCATCAAGGATTCTCCCTAATAAGAAAGAATTCCTTACGGATTGTTTCGAATTTTGGAACTTCACAGTTTTTTTACACATTGTGAGTGTTTTTAGTTAATTGAAGTAGAAGTGGGGGTCGACAGGTAGCGAGAAAGAGACCAATAGACAAAATGTGTCAGATATTTGTTATTGTTAACATATACATGATTATAGTTTGTAATGAGAGAAACTCGGCTAAAACGTGAGGCACTGTGACTTTTTGGAACGTAGTTAACAGCGTATACATGTGAATTTACTTACAAGTCTATACTATTGTTACAAAAAAAGTAAAGAAATAATGCCAAATTTGAACAATCTTTGCAAATACTGTGATGTTATTCCTGTTCGAAATACTGCGATTGTTTGTCATACGAGCGGGTTATTTCGGATATTATCACTCGTCATCAAAGAAGCTATATTTTACTAACTTAATATCTCGGAAACGATTCACTATTCATGTATTTTGGGTTTAAATACATTAATAAAGAAAGTGCTAGGTTTGAATTGTGTTAACGAACCAGGGACATCTAATCTACGTTCCTGTTCAAGCTAAGTCTAATAATACAAATAATATTTTACCTTTTGTACACGATATGAATCACCATGGTGACTAGAAGACAAAGAATAGAAATACAGCAGCTTACAATCGACAGAACATTCAAAGCTGTGTTTTCATGAACCGACTGAAAAGAAATTTAAAACTTTGTCATGATAGACACGACATACAGTTGACTTGCGAAAACTCGAAGTCGAAAGGGACTAATATATAACATCGAGTTATCGACGTGTTCGAGAGTTCTCTCGGTTTACCTTTTTTTCAAGTTAATTATTTATTTACACTTTTATCTGCCTGCGGTATAAAGAACGTAGTTTCTCCGAAAATGATTTAGTAAGTGTGAAGTTTGTTGACTGTGGAACGGATGTCTTACGACAACCGTTCCAAAAATGATAATTATCAAAGCAAACCACTGTGAACATAATATAAAGAAAAAAGAGGAACAGAAGTAGCTCGGATTTGCTTGTTTAAGCAATCATAACTGCTGCTTCACTTTTTTAGTCAAACGATATATTCGATTCATCGTATGCTCGATGTATAGCAAACCCATTATACATTCTAAAGAAAGAAATTATGTTATATAAATTCATTCAACTTTCTTTGTATTTTCAAACCTCTGTTCCTCAACTGTTCAATACAAAAGCGTTACAAGACCAATAGCAGATTCTTTTCAAATCCGCAAAAATACTTCATAGATATTTTTAAAATTTATAGAAGCGGTATATAGATTTGACATCGATGATTGAAAAGTGAGCGAAGAATATTATTTTTTAGAACTTGTACTTATTTTCAAATAACAAATAAAATAAATAACAAAATAAGGAATTTCTATCAAACTACTTATACATGTGTTATTTTCAGATGTACTTCGTACTTCAACAGATGTTGTTCTTATACTGTTATAACATAGCATTAATGAGTTATTGCTTAATCACAAACAATCACTCGGGCGTCCGACTACGGGAGATTAAGATAAGATCCCTGGTCGGCTTATTCAAAATACTTTGAATGGTAATAATGGCATTACTCCTTGGCACTCAGAATTGCGGGGATAGTATTCCGACTAATTCATCGATGTCAAATAATACCGGTTGTATCGGTAGTTCACAAAGGAATCGCCCTGATATAACTGAACTAGTGTTGTTAAATGGCGAAAACACCATTCGAATAAACAACAAATTACTGTTCAAACAAACATGCATTTCTACGTACCACGTCCATAACACTCATTAACACCGCAAAGTTGGTCAGGTGATTACATTCACATCGCACGCCATTGCTGTCATATGACAACAGCTTGCATCCCTTGTCAGACCACATGTTTTCCCTAGGTAAAAAATATAACCATCGGTTGACTCGACAATAATTCAAGTCTACGGTACTTGGTGAAAAACAAACTTGACGTATTTATTAACAACTATTTGAAAAGACTTGCCTGCACACCCATGCTAGGGATGCAAATGGATACTGCTTTACAGAAGTTTCCTGCGTCATTCCACCATACCCAAATGAGCCAACCGACTAATACGCCGGTGTTCTTAAGTTTAATGATGATTATATTTGGAAATTGGCAGACGGACTGACCGCCATGCGTTAACGTCACCATTTGCTACACTCCGCAGCGAAATAATAATCAAACGACGATTTTAAACGTGGTCTAAACTGTATGTACATACTTTATTCGAAAACGTACAAAATCCTTCAAAAAGTATAGTTTCGTTTATGAATAATATCTTTTTCGGAAGAAAAATGATTACATGCCAGCCCCAACAAACATTGCTCAAGTAAAATATTATTTTTAAAGCGAGTCATTTCGCGTTAAATGTTCGCTGCGGAACGTGATTAGTGTGACGTCAGCGCATGGCGGTCAGGCCTTCAGTAAAAGTCCACATTTAATGAACATTAAGCTTGAGTACAGCGTCGTTATGGTTGTTGAAATCCTTTTGATGCTATGGATCGCGAACAAAATCATTGTTCGACCTATTTCTACAAAATAATATGAATTCCCCGTTACTTTTCGACTAGAAATCTGGCCCGAATTGATGAGGGGGCTAACATTGTGTTGCATACCTTGTCTGTTTATATATATTAGAATATGGAGTCTATTTATAGTAGCAATTTGTTGTTTGCGATACCCCGATTGTTCTCATACGATATTATTACGGTCGTTGATTTTATAGTAAATGGACCATATAAACACTATTTGTAGTAATTTAACCAGGTATTGTGTTGTTGTTTTTTAATTTTCTCAAAATAAAACTCGGACGCCTGTGGTTAAAGTCATCTTGCATCTAATTTATTTGAACTATTGCAAAAGAGAAACACCAATCGCTTTAATGGGAAGTCAAAGATATTTGAACTTTTTTCCAAGAATTTAATTCTTTATTTGCTAATCGTTACTAACTATGCTTTAATTATATTTCAAAAAGACATAAACACATACAACTATTTTGATTGCTTAGATCCCATAGTTTGGACAACCAAGAAGTGTATTCCTTTGCTATTTAGATATTTCTTTAAATCTAGAATAATAATCAATCTTTTCTACCATTATCTTACTGTGTCAAATACATATACAACTTACACATGCAGAAGAAAAAAAAAAAAAAATCATCAAATCCATCTGTTCAATCACCAACTTGAATTTGCACATACAATGAAATCGTATGGAAAGTAACTTGAATGGTGTCTTAAAAAGGTGAGATTAATCGGATCATTTATTCTTTGGTCACAATAGTTTATACTATAATTAACGTACGAAAGTTCCTCAGAATATGTAAGCCAAAGCGAAGCAGGTGAAATGTGTTTGTAGACTGTTTGCCTGTTATGTTAAATGAAAAATGGGGGTATATACCTTACCTTTTATCCAGGAAAACACACACAGGATCTTTATGTTTCTGTAAAAACAAATATTTACGTAATTATTACCGTGTGTTAAAACACCTGCATTCTGGCTAAGCATCCAAATGAATACTAAATTACAGATTCCTCCCAAAACCTTCTATGACCAATTGGCCAACAGTGAGAGCGAGATCAGACTGCGGGGATGATGTTATCAAAGCGTTGCTTATTTATTTAAAATGCCCGTATTTCAACATAATATGTATATCAATCTTGAAAGCTAGCCAGTTGTCCTGGAAAAATAGTGTGTGACGCACTGGTGTGAGTAAGCCAGGCAAAGCACGTTCTGTGAACTGACTGCCGTGGTGCAACTGAAATACCGCTGAAAACAGTGTCAACTTTAAATCCGATTAAATCATTTAAGCATTGTCAATGGAAGTAATTTTATGACACATTACAGCCCTGTTATGAGTCAAATATCATTGAAAATGACGTTAAATTCCAATTAAATTATGTTACACATTGATCACTTACTTTGTTGTCCACTTTAATGTTGATTAAGACTTTTCCATCAAACCCAGGCATTGTGAAGGAAATTATCGTCGGCTGCACCTTTTTTCTGTTATAACAAATCAAAACATACATCAACATTTGTTTCACTCTTTCACTACCCAATCGGTGGTGCAGGGGTTATGATAGATCGTCCGCATCGAAAGCGGGAGATTAGTACTCTTTTCGCAGTTTTGTCATACCGGAAATACCAGTAGTGACCGTTTTCCTTTGTATTCAGGGATAGCAATGTGACTAATGCAAAGTCAGAACTAGTAATTTACTTTATACACTGTTGAACCAGGCAAAATCATCGTTTAATCAACTATTCTGTCAACTTAATCCACTACACTAGTCTTCAAACAATAGTTGCGAACTGTGAGACCTACTGGAGGTCAGAGGTCTAGATCTAGGGAGGAGATAACTGGTATCTTTTTACCTCCTTACCTCACATTTATTTCTCTTTTGATTAAATCAATCCATATGTTGTGCGTACTTAAACGTAATGTCTAACAGAGACGTATTGTTTTATTTCCCACAACATAGGGTTTGAGTGTCAAATTAGGGGTTTGAATTTGAAATACTCTTATTGTCTAGAATTATGAGTGATATTTAAACAACTTTTCTCAGTATCTTCAATTGAGTACCAACGAATTAGGGTTTGAGGGTCACGTAGCAAGTCTAGAACCTGAACTTTAAGAAACACCTAACCCATAGAACGTGTGACTGATCTACAGTATTCAACATATATCATGACAGTATATTGGTCAGAGCGTCCGCTTCGGGAATGGTCGGCCATGGTTCAATCCCCGGTCGGCTTGTACCAAATACTTTGGGAAAGGTAGTAATGCCTTTCCTATGTGGCAGAGAGGGAATATACCGACAGCATTGGTCATTTATCAATTTCAGGAACCCCCCTGAAGTAACTGAATTCACACTTTGTTTTATTTTACAAGTTTACAATTAGAGTAAGTAGATCAAAATTGTTTCATTTACCGAAATTGCAATTAAAATTCGTAGACCATAACAGTTAAGCCACTCGGAAATTGCTTTATTTTACACATTTCCATTAGGAGGTGTAATACTATAGTGGTTAAGCCAATCGGAAATTGTTTATTGTTGCGAATAGGCAATTAGAGTTAGAAGACCAGTATGGTTAAGCCAATCGAAAAAAAAAATGCAAATTTAAAATTAAAGTTACGTGTAAAAGAAAATTGCAAGAAATTACATTATCATAATTAGTTCTGTATTTGTGTTTATGTAATGCGAATCAGCACATTTGTCTCATACATCTTCAGAGGAAGGATCAACATTGGAGTATTCTGGATTTAGTCGTTGAATTGTCAGAGTGTTATGGCACTGTCAAACCAGAACGCTTTAGGCCAACGCGTAAGTAACGTGATGGAATTTCGGCAACACGCTAGCAAACGCCGTAGGATAAGCTTTTACATGCTTAGGCAAAACAAAGATTTTCAACATACCTACACTTTCCAGCGTTTGTCAGCGTCTGACTGCACACGCTTATAACTCTGGAGTGTCGTTACTCACGCGTCGAACGCGCTAACCAATCTTTACCAACCCGCTACTCACACGCTGGCGCATACTCTGGGGGCGACAGACTGATCAGGGCGTAAGGAAATAGAACATATCACGTGGTCGTTGAAGTACGCTGGCGCGCGTTACAACACGCTACTCACGCGCTGGACAGACGTTCCTCAGTCGTCTGGTGCGATACCAACGCGTTACTCACGCGCTGCCGATACCTTGTCATATTTTTTCTATAGATCAGTCTTGCGCTTCTCACACGCATTCACGCGCTGGAATACGCTATAATCCCGTTATAGACGCGTTATGGATACGCTGAAATCATGGTTCCACTTGACTGTTTATGTGAAATTTCATCGTTTGCCAGCTTATCAACCTTTCTTACCGCGCTACTCACGCGATGGCGTATAACGTTCTGGTGGGATAGTCTTAAACATAATTTCAGTTAAATCATGTCTCTATAACTATAGTTAACGTATTGATTTAAGTGTGTTTTTGGTTTGCATAGTGTTTTACGCTGCTTTCACTATTTTTTCAGTTATATCATAACATTTTTTGGGGTAAGCTACAGGTTTTGCTCATAATGGGGTTTTACCATTAATACCACATTCAAGGTATGTGGTATTAACCCACCGGGGCTCGGACCCGCAACCTCCCGCAACGAGGTGGACTCACTACAACTACCTTACACCACCGAAGCGGTTTTTATGGTTTTAGTTTGACCTCGTTGCATATATTTAGGTCAGACCATAGAGTGTATCCAGTTGATATTATATTGGAAATAGTGATGTGAATATTTCGTGCTTCAATAGTTGCATTACCAAACGTACTTGGCGAAGACGTTAGCTTTGTTGCCCATATTAGGAATGTCTATGAGCATGTACAATTGCAATCACTTTATATTTTATACCTGCTCATTTTCCGGCGCAAATACATGCAGATTGTTACACGCAAATACACATCCACTGATTATAATTACCTAAAATGGCAATGGAACGGCATTCAAATATTCAGTGTCGTCAATGAAATGTGATTTTATGTCATTCAAAATGCAGCAGTGGAGTGTGATTTAAAATATAGTTAATGTGTACATTGTGATATTGTTTTCTTGAAAATATTGGAATATGTATTAATTGCCTTAAGTGTTTTTAGGCAAATAATAAAAGGAACATTGCGTTGCAGTAGCAATATTCGACTCTGCATTGTCGTCTCGCAGCTTGAGTAATTGTTCGTCTCTCTCGACCTTCGGTCTAGCACAATATCAGTTTTTCCACGCGCCTCAAAGTACAGTACAAAGCTAGATATCGTTGCTGCAACACAATATTCCATATATAACGACAAAATAAAATCACCACTAATACAGAAACGAAGAATTGAACCTGTTTAAAACCTCAACCGGCTTGGACATGTTTCCTCTATCAGTTGGCAGATCAATAAGCTCTCCTATATTATAGTATATGACACCACTGTAGCTGGTAGTGTTTGCGCCTGAAATTTAGAAAAAGAGTCACGCATTAACGGTTGATTGCTTGGTGTTTACCGCAATTCTCAATAATTGTTCTGTCATATCATGGCAACCAGTTCACATAACAACGGGTTACCTGTCCGGATCTTCTCACGACAGTTATTCATACAACAGTTTAACTAAGCAGCGTACAGCTTAACCATTTGCTGGATGAGGAATGACGTGCATTGCTTTGACTTTTATCAAGCGCCAGGGAGAATGTTGGCCGACCTTAGGTTCGAACTAACAACCCCTGATTGATAGCCCGCGTCGCTATCGACTGGGCCACCAGGGCTATGCTTCTTGAACGAAGAGTCAAGGCTCTGGTAAGGTTATGCAACGGCATATTCCCACTGGAGGCGTCACTGTTCACACATATCGCTAACATTGATTGATTGGAGTTTAACGCCGTTTGTAACATGTTTTCTGTCATATCATGGCGACCAGTTCACCTACTTATATGATTCCTGGATTGCTTACACCAGTACTCCACACAACATCCTTTCCAATTAACTGGCTGCTTTTCTACATAGACTGTTAGACCATTGGTGAAAGACGAATGACGCTTCTCTCAGTGACTTTTGTCATTCGTCGGAAATAATGTTCGCCGAGCTGGGGTTCGAACTCACAACCCGCGTCGCTACCGACTGACTACCGGTATGTCAAACAGCCATAGCTGTTATTTCTTACTAAAGCAATGAAACATCTATTCACAATATGGTTAAGGTGCAATTTCTGCTTTTCCCAGACTTGATCCAAAACGTCGACTTTTGTAAACGCTTCATTTGTTTTGATGAAAACGCTTATTATTGAATAGTATTCGTAACGAGTCATTTTTCCTCTTCCTGGAACTTTGGAACTTTGTTCAACCTATGCTCTCATCGTTATGCGAAACATGTTACCTTTGGCCGTTTGCATATCAGATAAATATGGCAAACTTGCATTGAAATAATATAACACATTTAAAATTTAAAAGAAATAAAAAACAACCATATGATATTATATTCAAGCATGTAAATGATATACAATATTACATGTACTTTAGTTTTTCATTGCAGCCAATTTATCATTTAACACTACCGATATATGTAGGTTGCCTACCTTGTGTGTACATGGTTTGAGCAAAGTTTGCCTCCTTGTTTACATCCTTACGATTACGAAAACTGATATTGTCTCGACACTCGACTGCTATGACAACTTCAACATCTACAATATAATACACACTTGAATTTGAACAACTGTATTAGAGGGACTGTGTCACAATTGTACAATAATTATTTGGAGTGATTTAATGATTACTATAAGTATATACTAAGTAGAATTAAACTGCCAGGTAACATATTTCTCAACATCTTTAATATCTGACCAAGATACTTCTCCTTGCATGTATTTGACCTAAATACATCACATAAAAGGACCTCTCGAATTGAGGTACTCGTTTTGAACTCTCATGATATAGCCAATGCTCGATTCTGCTATCGAAATGATAAGTTTACATCCAGAGCCCTCGGCCATCACCGCTTCTCTATTATTATACGTACCTGTTTTGTCTCCACTTGTTATACCTAACGATTTTATAGGCGATAATTTAATTGGCTGACTCTAAGGTCACTCATCAGATATGTACGAGCGTTTAATGCTGTAACGAAGTTTATGTCTGGTTTTAATGAAATTAAATATACATTAGCAAACAATATTGAGAAATAACTTCACAATATATATTTAGTTTTAATCTGTTCTGTTCGCAATTCTGTAGAATTCCATTGCAAAAGATAATTTAAGGAAATAATAAAAAAAAATGAGATTGATTATTAATTAATTATATAATTAAAGTTCTTTTCATTGCTCGTATTTTCTTTTTAAATAAATACCTATTTTTAAAGAAAAATACGAGCAAAGTATAAGTGTTTTTCTCTTCTGTTCCTTATTTCTTTAAATTATATTGCACAGGATAATTTAATCAGCTATTAAAAAATACTAGATTGAATATTATAAAATAAAATTCATTTGTATAGTACGTTTTTTCTTATAAAATAAATAAAATAATTAAAATACTTTATCTAAAAATAGCTTCATAGTATATCAATTTATTTATATTCTATACTCTGTGTTAGTCGAAACCACCTCGGTTGTGTAGTGGTAAAGAGCGTCCGCCTAGGGAGTGGGAGGTTCTGGGTTCAATTCCCGGCAGGGTCATATAAAAGACTTTAAAAACGGTAGTAATGGCTGCCCTCTTTAGAGCTCAGGGTTGCAGGGTTAGTATTACTACTGACTGGCTTGTGTCAGGATAAAACAACTTACCCAGGAAACGCCGTGATTTAACTGAAAAATTGTTTAAAGCGTCATTAAATACTAAACAATCATTTGTTGTGGTAGTAATGACTTAATATTAAGTCCCATTCTCGCTGATCCATATTTGCGACCCGGTACGTCCCAGTTGATGGTGCGGGAGAAATACATTGTAAAATCGGGAAGACCACCACGGCGGCACCGTAGAATTTCGAAATGATCAGCAATGAACCTTGTTGTTCCGGCTAGATTCGTCTATTTTAAAATGTTTAATACAACCGGGTGACACTAGGAGACACCGGAAGATAAACCTTAACCGGAGCGATCCGGGTATGTCTGGCAGAGAGCATGTCGTCTCTACCGTGGCTCTACTGTGATAGTCCGTTGTAATCTGCGCTTGCCCCGATTTATATTCTATCCGGTTTCCAACGGGGGCCACCGGGGTGCCACTGTGGCTCCACCGGTGCATGACCAGGGCTATACTGGTTAGACCTGAGGCTACTTGGACACGACTTTGGTTACAACGGAGTATAACTAAACTGTGCCAAAACCGGTAACTAACCGCGTTAATATACGTGGACATCCGGCTTCTTAACCGGGGGGGGGGGGTGGGTGCGGGGTGGGGGGTTGGTCACTCCGGGTAAACGACTAGAATGCTATTTTCACCGGGAGATACCGCGGACAGAACATGGACAGTGAGAACGGGGCTTTACGGGGTTCACATTACAACCGATCCATCGGTATCAGCATATATAATGCCGATATAACTGGTGATTTACCGAGTACCTTCATCTTTGCTCACAATGAGCTTAACTCTATTCTGTATTTACAGTTACTTTGATTGATTAACCCCTAGCCCACATAAAGGCCGCATTTCTAAGCCTCTACAGAAGACGACTTTTAAAAACATTGTGACAACTGTTTATATAGGTCACGATGATCAGTTTATCCCTTTGCCACAATATTTTAAAATATTTTCAATAATAATTGAATTATTTCTAGAGATAGTTTATAATTTTGCTCAAATACTTTTGATGTTATCTGCAGATAAGATGTATGTGTGAAAGGGTTAAGCAGACTTTTGTCTGGATGTGTATACACTTGTCTGTTGCGGATGTATTGTTTTTTGATAAGGGTTAAGCAGACTTTTGTCTGGATGTGCATATACCTGTCTGTTGCGGATGTATTGTATTTGGATAAGGGTTAAAACATGAAAACCTACACAGCTCTGGACTGGTGAAGTTCAGTTGAATACTCTCGTTGGAGACAACATTCAATAGACTTGATACCATTCTGTCCACCAAGTTGATAACGCTCTCAGCACCACTGTTGTTCTGCAATGTTTATTGATTGATTGATTTGGGATGAAGGCCCTATTCAACACGTTTTCAGTAATAATATCTTTATTATGAATGCAATAACATATTTAGATGTATTTTAGATGTACACACACGATCCTAACCCTGTTGCCAGTTCACCTACCCATGTGAGTTCCTGCTTTACGTTAACAGTATTTCCAATCAACTGGTTGATTTTCCAATTATAGACTATACGCTCATTGGTTGAAGACAAATGATGCGATTCACAAAGGCTTCTGTCAAACGTCTGAAAGAATTTGATCGAGCTGGTAATCAAGACATGGCATGTATTTAAGTTTCATCATGACTTACAGGTGAAATAATTTGTAAATAAAACCTAAATATTTAGGTTTCCTAATTTAAGATAAACTTGTATATTCATTGTTTCTTACCATCTTCAGTTTGTTTCTCCTGAAATGTGCTTTTCTTATGTTAATAAGATTACGTGCGACTTCCATGAAATACTGAAACAGAACAGAACATAACATAAGTTTATTACAATGCAAACACATAAGTTCACATACTTGATAATGAAAATAGTTGTCATAAAATTGATTTTCTTTCCAAGTAAATATACTATTATGTATTTTAAAGCTGGGAAAACTAGACAAATCATAATTAAAACACATGAGTGACAACATATTAATACAAATTGAAAAGATAGGTACATGTGGCAACAATATGAGTAGCTGTTTTAACGTCTTCCCAGATACAGTCGCATTGTTGACGCATCTGTATTACATTACTTTTTTAAAATGTTGTGGCACATTGAGAAAAAAACACGTCCTGTTGTGGCAATGTTTTCATTATACTTTCATTTATATATATTTCCCGCTTATGTCATCTCGCAGCCGATTCGCCATTTGTGGCCAAGTGTTAAAGGAAACCTGACACTATAGTGGCAATGACTTATAAGTTCGAGTTCAATATTAATATAACACTGTGCATGGTGTTGTCACACATTTTATAATAAAGCATATAGGAAGCAAGTACAAATACTATAGATCATATATGTGGAGATTCGATACATACGTATATATAAAACATTATAGAGACAAGTGAGCCGAGCCCTAGAAGTGACGCAAAATGTCAATCCAGGGGTTGTGAGTTAGCAGCAATCAGTTCAAACCTCAATCAATCGAGAAAAGTGTACATAATCTCAGAATATCCTACACTGAAGGTTGTACGAAAGCACAATTTACAAATAGTTTATTCAGCGATACAAGGCCTCCGGCTTACTTAAAAAGTTGTGAAAATAAAAAAAAGTTACAAAAGTTAATTTTCCATGACGCTTGTTGGTGGAATGTCTTGAACAAATCACTTTAATTGCTGGATCAACGTGTTTTATAAGATCAATTTACTAAAAACATGTAAGACTAAATAAAAAGTTTCGTGCTGAAATGTTCGATCAGAAAGAACGAAAGTACCGTACATACCTTTTTCCGAGTGCAGTGTTCAGATCGATGTACTCGCTTATCCGTGGTCAATTAATGTCTACTGTAGTCAATTATTATATTTAAGATGAGCTTCTCTGCGAACTCTTCAAATAATACACTATGTGCACCTACCTTTGTTACATTTTGAAGGTCGGAAACCTCCAGAGTTAAGTTGTTTATAACTTCTTCTAACACACTTTCTATCTGGTGCAACTCATTCTTCACGAGGGTTGCAGTTTTTGTCCTGTTTGCCAACACCTTTAAGGTCTCGAGGGCAATTTTGTTTCCAGATTTCAGCGTTATGAAAGATATTTACAGACAAGGAATTAAGTCCGTCATTATTGTTGTCTTACCCTTTCCAAAACACAACAAAAGTATAGAAAATCTCAAGAAATGGAATAAATCATGGAATAATTTTGAAAACATCGCGGAAAAAAGAGGTATTGCAATTTCTCACAGTGTTTTCAAAAGTCGTCTGCGGCAGATGCGACGAAACGCCTCTACAAGCGGAAAAAGGCTTAGAAACACTTTTTATGACATGGTGCAGCAACCTTATCGTGCACGTTTTTGAAGATGATATATAATGTGTGGTCAATACAAACGGTCGTTTTGAAGAATGTTGTTTGTTCGTTTGTACGGTGTTTTACACCATTTTCAACAATGTTTCAATTTTTCCCCAGCATGGCCTTTCATTGCCTTTGTCAGCGAAAGAGTTAATGTGGAAGGTAGATACTCTGATGGGGCTGTACAGATTCACAGACTCGTCGGTGTATTCACTGCACGCTGATACATTGAGACAAAAAACCGCTATACGAAGCTCTTATGTAACTTACCTGTTGCAATATATCTACTGTAATACTAGTTTGTACTGCTGTCGTTCCAGCTGAAAGCATAATAATTGAAGACATATTAAAATAACTGTGTCACATGTTTCAGCCAGTGGAGCTAAACACCAGTAAATTAGTAATTTTTCGGATGGATATTAATTTATCCAAGAGGTAAAGCAGAAACAAAGTGTGACACCGATCCTTTTGCCAATACTGAGCATGACTACATGTATGTTACTCGGGTGAAAATGCTTCATTTACAATCCGAGATATGAATGCGGTCTTTTAAACATCAAACAACACATTCCGTTTCATACAGACCTAGACAATCCACTATTTAGGTTTTAAATCAACATATAACTCGAAAATCTAACTTAAACATAGGTATGTTATTTCAACTAACATGTACTATAGTTGTATTTGAGTCAGATTGTATTTTTTAGAAAATGTAAAAGAAGTCCTTACAAGGTGGACATGCAATCGTGTATGTTTTGCTGTCATATCACTGCATATATATGGGAGAATTATAATGTATTAAATGCTTACATGTTGATATGGTTGTAAGAGCATTTGTTGAAATAAATGTTGGAGCCAATCTTGACCTAGATGTATGCACTGTCGTTGGAGTGTTCGTAGTTATTGTTGTTGATTCTTCCATATCGGCATCTGTAAAAGACATACGTCCAACCTCGCTTTAGAAACAAGGCATCCGAATGACATATCCCATTAAAAGCAACCAAAATATTTCATAAAAGGTCTCAAATCAATCCGTGTCTATATTGGTTATCTCCCTGGTGGATTCCTAACGACGTTTTTATCAATTGCATGTATACGGAGCAGTAGGTTTTAAACAATATAAATATGTACAAACCAGTACGTATTCATCTATTTTAATATGTACAGACCAATACGTTTTCTTCTATTTTTTATGTACAGACCACTTTGTTTTAATCTATTTTAATGTTAACAGATAAGTACACTTTCATCTATTTTAATATGTACAGACCAGTACGTTTTCATCTATTTTATTGTGTACAGTCTAGTTTGTTTTCATCTATTTTATTTTTTACAGACCAGTATGTTTTCATATATTTTAATCTGTACAGACCAGTACACGGTAATGTGGTCATTAATACCAGATTTGATGTATGTAAGAATTGGTTAATTAACCCTTTTCCACATATAGAAGCTGATTCATGCACCTGCAGCATACCTCCTTTGAAAACATGTATGTTTTCATCTATTTTAATACGTACAGACCAGTACGTTTTCATTTATTTTAATGTGTACAATCTAGTTTCTTTTCATCTATTTTATTGTTTACAGACCAGTATGTTGTCATCTATTTTAATACGTACAGACCAGTACGTTTTCATTTATTTTAATGTGTACAGTCTAGTTTGTTTTCATCTATTTTATTGTTTACAGACCAGTATGTTTTCATCTATTTTAATATGTACAGACCAGTATGTTTTCATCTATTTTAATATGTACAGACCAGTACGTTTTCATCTATTTTAATATGTACAGATAAGTACGCTTTCATCTATTTTAATATGTACAGACCAGTACGTTTTCATCTATTTTAATGTGTACAGTCTAGTTTGTTTTCATCTATTTTATTGTTTACAGACCAGTATGTTTTCATCTATTTTAATATGTACAGTCCAGTACACGGTATTGTGGTCATTAATACCAGCTTTGATGTATGTAGGAATTGGTTAATTAACCCTTTTCCGCATATAGAAGCTGTTGGATGCACCTGCAGCAGACGTCTTTTGAAAACATTTATGTTTTCATCTATTTTAATATGTACAGACCAGAACGTTTTCATCCATTGTAATGTGTACAAACCACTATGTGTTCATCTATTTTATTGTGTATAGACCAGAAATTTTCATCTATTGTATTGTGTATAGTCCAGTACGTTTTCATATAATGTAATGTGCATTGACCAGTAAGTTTTCATCTATTGTAATTTGTATCGACCAGTATGTTTTCATATATTTTAATGTCAGCAGACCAGAAAGTTCATATCTATTTAAATGTATACATACTTGTCCATAATATCTTATTTAAGGTGTAAGACCAGAACATTTTCATTTAATTTTATGCGAAGAGACCAGTACATCTTCATCTGTTTTAATGTGTAAACACCAGTACGTTGTAATGTAGTTTAATGAGTAGAGCTCAATACGCTGTCATATATTTTACATGAAAGCGTGTGTACAACTAACAGACTAATAGATGCAACCCTTATAACATAGTACTATTGCGATTTATTAATATTTAAATGAAGATTCCTTTCCACCAACAGTTTTTGTTTTTTATCATTTCTGTCGACGTTTTGTTTGAAAATAACGACAATGTAATTTGTTTATTTTTTTTTTACGCAAATCCATCAATCCTTAAGCACTATATTCATATAAATAATCACCTAAAGAATATTTATTTTATTTTATTTAATGTGTAGAGACCAGTACATTTTCATCTGTTTTAATGTGTACAGACCAGTACGTTGTCATTTAGTTTAGTGGGTACAGATCAATACGCTTTCATATATTTTACATGAAAGCTTGTGCAACACTTACAGATGCAACCCTTAAACAACATACATGATTGCGATTTATTGATATTTAAATTAAGATTATTTTCCACAAACCGTTTCTTTATCATTGTCTGTCGTCGTTTTTGTGTAAAAAACACGACAATGTATCCTTTTTTTTTTTTTTTTTTACGCAAATCCATCAATCCTAAAGCACAATATTTATATAAATAATCACCTAAAGAAAATTTATTTGATCTATAATGGTTCAATGTACTTCGCAAAACAATATAGAAACTATTTTATTACAGAAACACTTCTAAAAGTTAACATATAGGTTTCGTCTGTTATGCAACATCATAGTAATATGGAAAAGTCATAGCCTCAAAACGAGCACAAAACAGAACAGAACAAGATATTACATAATACTATCAAACAGAAGAAACATATCAAAAACCTTTCAATTATTCTTACAAATCAGAACAGTTACATTTTATCAAAGAGCTCTTTGATCTTTATGACCAGGGCCTTTTGTATAATCCATGCTCAATCCTGAAGGATATTTGTAGTAAGTCACAAAATAAGCTCTCTGGGTCACTAAAACAGAAAGGAGTTGCTCTGAATCTAAACAACTTATTGTTTCCATCTAAAGCGGTCCAAACATCCACCTTTATTGCTCTAGAGACTTACCTGCTAGACTATCAGATGACAGATACAATGTTATCTGCAGTATCTAGAATATAGTTCCAACGTTGTACATTGAAGTTTTAAAACCAACACAAATTGAGACATGACTAGAGGGGACTATATAAAAAAGTTCCAACTCGGATCATATCCCGGGTCGTGAAAGTTCATGGTGTTGGCAAGTCTTTTCTTCACTGATCATCCTTCAGATCCCGGATGTGGTCGGATGGATGTCTCCTCAAAATTGTCAGATACTCCAAACTCTCAATGTTAAACTACTGTTTTAGTTATTATAAGATGAAATGGAATGTTTAATTTTTACACAAATAATTTTAATATAATTATGTATATTGCACTTGTTAATTGATTGTTGGGATGGGTCCACTGGGACACGTCTGTTTTGAACAACAGACTTGTCTTAGTGGAAGCATCTCTACAATGGTCAAATCACTATTGTTTACAATTTTAAGCCATGGGAAAATCACATTCCAAAGTGATGACATCATCATATCTATTTCCCTCATAGCGTTTTACTAACAACTCTATTTTTTGTCTAATAAATCATAGAATACAAATTTATTTAGCGGGATTCACTCTGTGATTGAAAGCTCTGTCCCAGTATAACCTAATACACCTATTATGGATGAATTCTCCAACAATTTTTTAGTCTATTTTTACCTTTGTTATATTCTCCCATCTGCAAAATGTAATACATTGTATGGGGTTGACAAGGTATATTTATTAACCTACCTTTACAGCAATTTTAATCCTGATGTAATTTTAAATCCATTTATATACACTTAACTCCAACAGGAATTCGTTGTGGCCCCATAGTTTGCAGTTTCTGTGATATACTTTTCTGAAATATTGTTGAAAACTATGTGAAATCCCTAACAAAAACAAAACATTATTGTATGCATTTAACTTAAACATTATTTCAGTTGTATCATAGAAACTGTTTGCTTATATGTATGATAAATGAACCAGTACTTGGCTAGTAAATGTACCTTGCCATGACCAAAAACCATCCGCGGATCGAACCCAGGGATGCCTGGTTCCACAATATAGACACAAAACCACAGACCAAAATTACTAATCTTATATTATGTAATCATCTGCCTTGCTTCAGTTTATTTCATTTGCATTTTGTGAACACCTAAGTATAATTTTGATTTTTTTTTTTAGTTTGTTAGCAATCAATATCTTAAGTTATGATGCCCAGTCTTGCCATATCTAGGCAAACTCTAGTGACCTAGATTTTAAACCGACATGACCTATTTTTAGAAATTGGTCTAGCTATTGACAAGACAAACTGTCTAACAAAGTGTCAAGCTGCTGATGCAAATAATGCAGTCTCTAGTATTAAAAATATTTTTCTCAAATTTAGCCTATTGACCTAGTTTTTGATAGAACATGACCTTCACTAAAACTTAGATTAAATATCATGAAGAAATCTATTATAAATGTGGTTTCCACAATATTCACAAAGTTTTCCATTAATTTGGCGAAGTGACCTAGTTTTAGACCCGACATGACCCATTTTCAAACTTAATTTTTGGCCTAGATATCAGCAAGAAAAAGATTAATTTGGCATAGAAACCTAATTCTTGACCGGACATGACCTACTGCTATATATTCGAACATAGACTAGATATAATCAAGGCAATTATTCTAATAAAGTTTCAATATATGCTGATTGTTCAAATTAAAAATGCAGCCTCAAGAGTGTTCACAAGATTTCCCTTCAATTTCACCTTGTGACCTAGTTTTTGACCTCACATGATCCAGTTTTGAACTTGGGAAAGATTTGATAGAGATAAATGTTCTGATAAACATTCAATAAAATTGGATGCCAAATGCTGCCTGTAGAGTGTTCACAAGGCAATTGGTGTTGATGCCAAACAGATGGACAAAATGTGATCACAAGAGATCACCTGGAGCACTCTGTGCTCAGGTGAGCTAAATAAAACTAGAATGGAGTGCTCCCCAGAGTATGAATTGTGTGTCACCTGCCGGGGCCTTGTCAGAAAATTTAAATTTTTGACAGAAAAGGGACAATAATTCTGATATAAAAAATATTTGGATTATCCCCCTTTTGTGAACCAATCGCACACATTGATATAAACATTTGTCAGAAGTTTCAATGTAATCCTTTGAGTAGAAAAAAAAGTTATTTGAAAACGTGATGAAAAAGTGTGACGGACAGATGGACGACAGACAGCGGACAGAAAAAAAGTTATCCCTAAGTGCCTACCATGCTACGCAGGTGACACAATAAGATGCTTTATTTAAAAAATTTAATTTGATTTAAACAAAATGTTTGAAAATAACTGTAAATTAGCTCTTATACCTCCTCTCCCATGTACAACACATATGCAGCAGAAGGTTTAATTCCTAGACAAAATTGAAAACACTTTGGCAAACGTAGAAATTGCTTGGTTAGAATAATTTCTGATTTTTTCAGTTGTCAGAAAACGTATACATGTATATATTTATTCAAATTTCTCGGATGTAGAGACCTGTATTTAAATTTTACTGCAAAGACTTCAAAATAGTACCAAATTTAATGGCTTTCCCTTAAAAATTGTTGATAGCAGGTTAAAACACCCTACAAACAAGCATGGTAAAGAGATTTACATGTAAAGTAAAATTCAGACATTAATTAACAAGACAATTGAACCCATATTCAATACAGAAGCAAATATTCATTACCTTGTATATATTCAAGAAATGGCATATTTTGCATGTTATTAAAGCCTTATTTCACATCCTATTAAATGCTCATGTTACAGCTAAATTACTCAAAAGAATCATCAGAGTGAGATCAGTCTTTGCGTAGTTACTGTACCCACAACATAGGATTAAATGAGTGCTAACTGAGATATTGTGGAAGCAATTAAGACCTGCTTACTCTTCCTTATATAGTTCTTTGGCTGTTGCAGTCAATTTTTTATGCAGGGCTCAACTCAGGCAATGAAAGAAGAAATTTCCATCATAATGCTGAATGGGAACATCCTTGACTGGATATAAAGTCAATACATTGTGGAGTTATAAAAAAAGCCATTGAATTTGGATATGGTGAGACATGTTTGGAACTAATTAGTGTAATGTAAGTGAACAAACATAATACAAAGAAACGCAAAAACTGACACTTAATCAGTAAGATTGTAGATCAGGCAGGCCAATTGTCAATGTTCTAGTCACCATTTCATTTTCAATGCATGGAGAAAGCAGATAAACCAGCCAGCTGTGACGTTTGAGTAGAAGTGTAACCAAACAATGTCAGTGCGAAAAACTAACAAGACCTAATGACAGGGTGTCTTTTTATTATGTAAATAGCTGAATTAAAAAAAACCATAAAATTCACTACTTGTTGGATTGACTTGTCATTGGTTCAAACCTGTGCAACTTGGATTGGATAGTGAATTGACTCTGACACAGATCTGCCAATGCATTTCCATCTATGGACCCAACAATTAATCACTAATAATTAATCAGCTGATCCATTGGTTAAATGAATATAAATTGGTATGAACAAAATATACAGAAATCTAATCTTTATACATAATTAAATAACAATTACACAAGCAATGTGATGCAAAATTACATCATATATGAACAGTCGGAGAATATCATCAGTGGTTTTAATTAAATTTACTTATCAGAAAAGCAGATAAACAAAAGACGACATACACTGTGGACAACTTCACATATGACTATGAGTGCAATACACATTTGGAAAGCAATCCCAGTTTCATTTTAGGCAACAAAAAGCAATGAACATGTCTGAGATAATAAGAATGTTGCAAGGTGCTTAATTACTATATACTATAGTACTATACTATATATATAATTGCGATTGTGAGGTTGCAGCCCAAACTTGCCTTAGGCTTATGGCCCAGCAAAACACTCCTAATCTGCACAATTTGGTTTGATTTGGTTTCAAACAAATAGTCACTCTAACCAGAACCTTGTAAAATGTTAACAAGATCTAACGTTTCGCCCCAATATGGTTTTGTGACAAGTAGACATATGAAAGTAATATAAAAGACCTGTGAGAAACTTATCTCCTAGAACGAAAAGAACATTCTCAATTTGTCCTGTCACTTGTTTCATAAAGGCCATTGAAATCATTTAGCAGCCGCCCACCTGCTTCCTTTAATCATCATTCCAGTTGCATACAAATAGTTTGTGAAATGTGGGCCGTGACAGGTTTGCGCATATATATTATAATGTTTGTAATTGAACAAATGTGATGTTTGTTTGCAAAAATGCACTCGATATTAAAGAAAAACGCTATAATTGACACTTACTTGATAAACGTGTAGATCTGGCGGCCGAAATCTAGTAACCGATTCGCTTTCAATGTATCGAAAATGCAGGAAACCAGCCAGTGACTATGCTTGATTATGTATTCTGGGCATAATCTTGCATGTTTCAATTAGTTGTTATCCCTAAGTGTGTAAATAATTTATTATTTGAGATACATATTAGACAAACCAAGGAACAATCTAAATAATCTAGGAGTTAATGATGACTTTTCCGCGCTAGATAATCGCGCACCTGTACTGAGGTTCTCTCATAGCAACAAAGGAACATTCTTATTTTACCGGTCACTTGTTTCATAAAATAAACCTGATTGCACTTGATTCTGTTGTCCAAATTTTGTATTTCAAGTGGAATTACGTTTTATTCAGACACTGTACTATAATTGTAAGCCTTTGTGGCTTTATATTGTTATACAATGACATTCACAACATTTCGAGTTGCACTGAAGACAGTTCCTTGACAACAGAGCCTTCGTCGCTGCGGACTACTTAGATAAACAATAAATGTTCTTGTTTAATTTATCTACGTCAATCCTTTATAAGAAATGTCTTAAAAATATGAGATGATGAATAACCATAATACTTTTACGAATGCATCAACAAAAATATTTCAATTTTCGAATTATATCCAATCAGAGCGTGGGCTGCGAACCTGAAAGTCGCCCATGAAATGACATCCGGAAAAAAGGCCATACTGATTTGAATTTACCATTGAATTCTGATATATATCTTGATCTTGACTAAAGATGTTATCTAATAACTCGCTAAAGCGAGGCCGATTGATCCGCAATCGGCCTCGCTGTGCTCGTTATAAACAATAATGATCTCCTTGGCTGCATAACCATTCCCCACCTGCAATCACATGTTGACACAATTGAAGCATACCATTTTTTAAATCATTGTGACAAAAGGAGAAATTTGACACGTTGATCTTAACTCTATTTAATAATCATACTTTTATTTGTAGAATTTTCTATACTTATTGTCTATATGATTTCAAATCGTGTGTTGTAAGTGGGTTTAACTCTATAATGTTATATAGTCAATGACTTCCCTTTTTGGAAAAATACCTGTTTTGATACGAACATATTGCCAGTTACTGAATATGTTATTTACGATATTTTGGAACACCCTTCGTAATAATCTTTAATGCGAAAACTCAACTTTTTAAACTCGATATATATACTGATAAACAGTTTTAACGTAGGTCAACTTTTTATCGACCTCATCCTGACGTTTATAAACCCATGTTTATTTTCATTAAGCAACATGCAAAATATGACATTTTAAACGTCATATAACTAAACATTTATTTTTGATTTTTTTTTTCTAGATTGTGATTTAAAGTTCAAATAATATGTATCGGACTTACATAGTAAACATAAACTTATTACAGAGAATATGTATCGGACTTACATGGTAAACATAAACTTATTAAGAACATGATCTAACTTACTCTAATGAGTACATTGTGTCATAACATATAATATGATTTAACTGATTAAAAATTTATGTTTCACTTTCAACCATTACTTTTCCTAATTTAGACAGACAACCATAAGAGTAATTTTATGAATAAGTTATATGATGAATTAAAGAAAAGACCAGAAGATGGCTTTGCTTCTAAAAGGGAAGGTCAAATTTTAGCAATGAAATGCATGATGTTGGTAATATTCGTACCATCATCTGTTACAGTCTTTGCTACAGACTATGTACTAAAGTGGTGTGTTTCACACTCATGGTTTGAATTTCCATGTTATTATAAGATCGTTCTTAGTTACAATACCTCTTTGTTTAGTTTACCATTCACATAACATAAGGAGAATATACTCATTAAAGGGTGCCTCTCCCCGTCTCCACGATGGCTTCCAAAGTCGCATTCGACAGGTGCGCCAACAACTGGTCTGGACGCGGTAATGGATTAATCATATACACAAATAGACAACCTTTACATGTATCTAACAGTTAATACTAATTATATATATATGATCACACGGTTTCAAACATTTATAGTGTCCTATACACGGGATTGATTATACCTTTCCGACAAGTAAACGCATTTCGACACCAATGTAGCAGACGGCTTGAAAATATGGTGGCAAAGGAAGAAATTGCTCATAATAATAAATTTCTCCTTTTGCAGAAGTTTTCCTCTCTTCTCGATGATTTCAGTTTCCCTTATAGAGATGTTCCATAACTTTGCGTAAATGTTTTCAAAGTTGTCTGCTGCACGTGTGTTGTATGTGGCATAGGGCTAAACATGTGTTGATAACAATTTACAAGTTTATTAGGTTTGACACATTCATTCAGTATATTCTTTGGTTACTTTGTGCGCTGCGCGACTATTAAGTCTAAGCAAAAAATACGGCGTCTTTAAAAGAGTATCAAGGGCAATGAACCAAATCCCAGGAATGAAGGAGGATACTGTTTAACCTTATTCCCTTATACACCGAGTCTGTAGTATATGATTCTAAAAATATCTAGACACAATAGAGAACATCTCTATAAATGGATGCATAACTATTGAGTCGATTTGAAAACATCGTCATCGTATCAAAATTAAAAAATGCTTATTATTTGACAAGTGACAAAAGAATGTGGTTTAATCTTGGGTGCAGCTACACTGTTGCTTACCATCCAGTCCTTTAATATAATAGCTGGTGTTGCAGGGTTTACGCGTTTTGTCATTTACAAGATAGTAATATCCGAAATCCTGGTCTAAGTGCACACTATAGGTGTAAAATACAGATCTCCCTTCCTCTTTCGAGTAGCTTCTTTCTGACAGTTGAATGTCGTAGATTCGTCCACGCAGCCTGTTTAATGTAAACACACATTGAATGAGTGAACTACTGAACCAGACATGTCAAAGATCAAATGTACTCTATTTAGTTGCAATGATACCCAGGGGTAACTATATAATTGTATACGTCTTAACTTATTTATTTATATCAATTTGTTAAGCAAGTTGTTTATCATTATTATAATTATACAAGTTCTTTCAATTTCTACTTATTTAAAGAAACCCCTTCATTAAGGTCATACTCCTACATTGTATACCTAACATGTCAAATTTGATTTACGGGTGCATCTTTTAAAAGAATAATGTAGCGTATCACAAAAGAAATAACCATGACAGGATAAGGACTCGAACCCAAATAAGGTCACTGTGAGCTCCACCTTCGACCCTATTACTGAAGGATATTGTCAGGGCAATATTTCTAATACTGTATGTTGTACCTATACTTAACGACCGCCTCCGTGGTGTAGTGGTCGAACGTCCGCCTCGGGTACGGGAGGTCGTTTCTTTCGATCTCCAGTCGGGTCATACAAAATACTTTATAAATGATACTAGTGGCTGCCCTCCTTGGCGATCCTGGTTGCGTGGTTAGCATTACGACTGAAATGCTGGTATCAGGATGAACGGACTAGTAGTATTGGTAACTTACCTAGGAAATGCCATGATATAACTGAAAATTGTTGAAAGTGTCGTAAAACACCAAGGAATAATACTATTAACCTATACTAAACGTGGTAAAATTGTGCCATGTTACAAAATGTGTAATTTAGGATTTCACCTTTAAAACCATGTGGGGGACTTTCAACTGTCTACAAAAAAAATCTTGTTTCTGAGGGTAATATAATTGAAGTAAAAGAAGCACTGTCAGACGATTTGCCGAATTGTTACAAACAAAATCATGACCCAATCAAAGCGAACTGTTTATGAATACTACGAAAAGTAAAAACTACAGTTAAGTGAGCGTTACAATTTAAATAATTAAATAATCCATGATATTGTGTCGAATCGAATCGCAATATCTATACGGTTGAATTTTTTTTTTAAGTTATTCCAAGAGTTGTGTCCCTTCATCATAACGACGATGGTATCGCACTCCCGATTTACTTTGTCATTAATTATAGTTTGATTTACAAAGGTCCAGTCGACAAGATATTATGAAATTCGTTGTTCGCGAATAAAATGTTTTGTATTTGTTTATACACTATATAACCGAGGTGCTCTGCCTTGGGAAAAGGCACACACTTCTTAGTCGAGTACTGTGTTGTAGCCAGATATCATGTACACATGTTTTGTCGCTTAATATAACAAAGTTACTGTTACAAACCGACGTAAAACTCAGGAAAATGTGTTACTTAATGCTTACATATCCCAAACCAAAAGCTACATGTAAATATTTAAAACTTTTTAAGCACCAATAACAATATTGAGGCGTCTTCAAACAAGATAGCTCGTAACAAGCTGTCTCATCTGAAATCAGAATTGTTTGCCCTTGAGTCGTCCACAAATTACAAAACACTTATTACACTTAGATTATTTAACATGGAAGATTTCACTTTAGTAAATGTGGCGCTGAAAGAGTAAACACAAATGCACGAGCATCAAGTTTCCAATATTTCAAATAACTTACTTGTCTATTTTCGCCAATTTCCTGCCATTATGCTTCATCAAAATAGACCCGTTGGAACATTTGGCAGGTATCCTAAATATTACTGTATCTCCAGTTTTTACCATAAAGGCTTGCTCTGAAAGACAGAACATATTTCGAAAAACAAACAGGATAATCCTGTTCCAACATGTTGACGCATCTGCAGCAGACGTCCTTTGTAAAAAAATATTGCAAATGGCGAAATAGATTGCTCATTCATGAGCATTTATGATCAATTTCTACATTAGTTACAATAATTTCAACGTTTAAATATTTATGCTTTAGTTTATTAAGAAATTCAACATTGTTGTATATACATTTCTAAGCTCGTCTGCTGCTGATGTATTGCTTATTTTAAAAGCTTAACAGTTGGCTCGAGAATGTTTATATCAAAACAAACGTAATTGTAAATATTCTGATTAATAAGTATCAACATTCTTACAGTAAAATAGTTGCATATGTATTTTATATTCAGATATATTACAGATAGCTGCAATGGAGTAACGAAAAATCTATTTAACAAGTGATTTGATTCCTGCCAAGATATCAAGTGATACACGTATTATGATTTGCATCTTTCATGCGATAGCCATGTTTTTCCCCGGTGTCTCCCGGTGTTCATCGGTTATATTAAACATTTAATAACAACTGGGACGGTCTGCCGGATCGAGCCGGAACAACAAGGTTCATATCGGATCATCTTGAACTTCTACGGTGCCGCAGCGGTTGTTTTCAAGGTTTGACAATGTTTCTCCCGAACCATTATCCGGGTGAGAATGGGACTTTAGTTAAAACGAAAAATGGTAGGCTACCATAAGTTATAATAGAAATAATCGTTGAAAGTAGAGTTAGTGTTACCCATAGCATTTGCCGGTTGCGATTGGGAGTTCACCGTAACCCGATACGAAACCCGATGCATACATACAAAGCAAATGACAACCTAAATAAGTAAATGGAGTATTGCAAGCAATACACAAGCATACATTTTGGAAACAAATGTACCTTGATCATTAACTGGTACCAGATAACTGAAAATAAGTGTTGTCCATATGATAGACAGCACAATAAGTAACAGTTAACAATGTGCACGATTAGAAATTCTAGAGATTAGTGCAATTTGAAAACAATCAGGTATGAACATTTCATTTTATTACAAACAAGAGCTATCATAGCAATAGCAGTAATAGTTTTTGAGAAATGGCTAAGTATGCTAAACTAACTAAAGCAAAAATGTATAAGTTGAAACAGGCACTTTAGAGGTATGCCCATTGGCATACATATTATTATAATGGTCCTGATTAAATGTGTGAAGTTTTAGAGTTGTAGACATGAAATTGCTGACCAAAGTCTTCAAGTATTACATTGACCTTTGGAATAAATTGCTTGTTTTTGTGCATGGCACATCGTCTTGATATGAACAATAATTGTATGAAGTTATATCGAAATAAATCGATGCAAGCATGTAAAGACTAGTACGTTTTCATCTATCTTAGTTTGTGCAATCCAGTACGTTTAAATGTTATTTTATGTTTGCAACATGTTTTTATCTATTGTAATGTCTACAGACCAGTATTTTCATATATTTTTTAAATTCGTACAGACCAGTATGTTTTCATCTATTTTAATTTGTACAGACCAGTATGTTTTCATCTATTTAAATGTTTACAGACCAGTATGTTTTCATCTATTTTAATGTGTACACACCAGTACGTTTTAATCTATTTTAATATGTACAGAACATTATTGTTTACATCTATTTTCATATATTTGTAATATATAAAGACCAGTAAATGTTCATCTATTTTAATGTGTATAGACCAGTAGGTTGTCATTTACTGTAATGTATACAGATCAATACGCTTTTGTATATATTACTTGAAAGTCTGTGTACAATTAACACATGCAACTCTTAAAACATAATATGATTTTAACTTTTTGATATCTCGATTAAGATTTGTTTACACCAACAGTCTGATTTATTATTTTCTTTCGTCGTTTTTGTTTTTGTGAAAATCACGACGATGTAAATTGCTATGAACAATAATTGTATGAAGTTATATCAAAACGAATCATTCAAACAGACTAGTACGTTTTCATCTATTTTAGTTTACAATCCGGTACGTTTTCATTTTCTTTAATGTGTACAGACCAGTATATTTTCATATATTTTAATGTCTACAGACCAGTACGTTTTCATCTATTGCTTACCATTCGGTCCTCTAATATAATTGCTGGTTTTGCACTCTCTATTCGTATTCTCATTTAAAAGATAGTAATATCCGAAATCCCAGTCTGATTCCACACTGTAGGTGTAACATATAGGACTCCCTTCCTCTTTCGAGCAGTTGCTTTTTGACAATTGACTGTAAAAACACAAGGAATGAGTAAACTTTTGAACCAGACTTGTCAAAAGTCAAATGTACACTATTTAGTTAAAATGGTACCAATATGTAACTATATAGTTTTATACGTTTTAAACTTTTTATTTATATCTATTTGTTAAGCAAGTTGTTGATCATTATTATAATTATACAAGTTCTTTCAAGTTCTACGTGTTTGAAGAAACCCCTTCATTAAGACCATATTCCTATAGTGTATACCTAATATAGTTAAATGTGATACACGGGTGCAACTTTTGAAAGAATAATTTAGCATACCACAAATGAAATCACTATGACAGGATAAGTTAAGGTCTCGAACCCAAAAAAGGTCACTGCGAGAGTAAAATTCGACCATATTAATGAAGGATACTGTCAAGGCAATCTTTCTTATACTGTCTGTTGTACCTATACTTGACGACCGCCTTCGTGGTAAAATGGTAGATCGTCCGGCTTGGGTGCGGGAGGTATTGTGTTCGATCTCCGGTCGGGTCATACCAAAGACTTTATAAATGGCAGTAATGGCTGCCTTCCTTTGCGATTAGGGTTACGGGGTTAGCATTACGACTGACATGTTAGTGTCAAGATGAACGGACCAGTAGTACTGGTAACTTACACAGGAAACACCGTGATATAACTGTAAACAAGTGTAAAAAGCGGCGTAAAACACCGAACAATAATAATAATAACAATAATTATAACCTATACCATACAAAATGTGTTCAATGGACTTTTAGATTTCATCTTTGAACCCCTGTGGGGGACTGTCAACTGTCTACAAAACAAATTCTATTACTAAGGAAAGTAGAATAAAAGAGACGGCAGCACTGTCAGACGATTTGCCGAATTGTTACAAACAAAGTCATGACCCAATCACAGCGAGCTGTTTTTGAAAAGTACGAAAAGTAAAAACTACAGATAGAGTGAGTGTCACAATTTAAATAATCTGTGGTTATGTGTCGAATCGAATCGGTTGAAATTTAATATGAAAGTTATTTCAAGAGTTGTGTCCCTTTAGCATTAGTTTATTGAAATCGCACTCCCGCTTTACTTTGTCATTGATTATAGTTTGATTAACAAAGGTCCAGTCGACAAGACATTATGAAATTCGTTGTCCGCGAATAAAATGTTTTGTATTTCTTTATTTATCATATAACCGAGGTGCTCTGCCTTGGGAAAATGCACACACTTCCTAGCCGAGTACTGTTTAGTAGCCATATACCATGTACAAGTATTGTGTCGCTTAATATAACACAATTACTGTTAAACAACGACGTAAAACTCAATAAAAATGTGTTAGTTAATGCTTATATATCCCAAACCATAAGCTACATGTAAATATTTAAAACTCTTCGAGCACTATTAACGCTATTAAGGCTTTTGTAAACAATACAGCTTGTATCTTCTGAAATCAGCATTGTGTGAACTTTAGTTATCCAGATATTACAAGACTTCTAATATTCAACATGGAAGAGTTTACTGTAGTAAATGTGGCGTTGAAAGAGTTAACACAAATGCAGTAGCATCAAATTCAAATAACTTACTTGTCTATTCTCGCAGCTAAAAAGCCATAATGTTTCCATAGTGAATACCCATTGGAACAGTTGGCAGGTATCCTAAATATAACTTCATCTCCGTCGTTTACCGTAAATATGAAGGTTTGTCCTGTAAGACAAAACTTCAGAGTATGTTTCGAAGTACCGGGGCGCCATTCCGGGACAGTGGGAATGAAGCTTTAGTTAAAACGTAAAAATGGTAGGCTACCAACAGTTATAATAGAACCAATCTTTGAAAATAGAGTTGTTGTTACCCATAGGTATGAACATTTTATTTTATTCCAAATAAAAGCTTTCAAAGCATTACTAGTTTTTGAGAAATGGCTTTGCATGCACAACTATTTCAAAACTGTATAAGTTGAAGCAGGCATTTTAGACGTATGACCCTTGGCATACATAGTCTTCTAATGGTCCTGATTAAATGTGTCAAGTTCTAGAGTTGTACACATGAAATTGCTGCGGACCAAAGTCTTCAAGTAATATATTGACCTTGGGAATAAGTTGCTTGTTGTTGTGCATGACACATCATTTTGCAATGAACAATAATTGTGTGAAGTTATATCAAAATCCATTCAAGCATGTGTAGGAAACAGCCCGGACACGTCTGAAAATCATGAGATTGTTTGGGTTCAAATTGTGACATTGACCTTGATGGTAGGTGTCTAGTTGTTGTGCATGACACATCATCTTGCTATGGAACAAATTTGTGAAGTTAAAGCAAAATCCATGCGAGTATGTAATACACAGCCCAGACATGACATAAAAGCCTGATATTGTTTGAGCCTTAACTGTGACCTTGACCATGGGCGTACAACAATTAGGTGGACGGTTGATGTGGATGACACATTATATTGTTAGGGGCAATAATAGTTTGAAGTAATATCTAAATCCATTCAAGCATGTGGGAGATACAATTCTGACACGAAATTGCGGACGTAATATGTGTGAGCCCAAGTTGAGACCTTGATATTAGGAGTATGTGACCGGGTGATGTGCATGACCCTTCATCTTGTTATGGAGAATAGATATGTGAAGTAATATCAAAGTCCATTGCAGCATAGAGAAGATACAGCACGCACATTAAATTATAGACGGGAATTATGAGTACATGGAGGTGGCTGAGTGATGTGCATGACACATCGACTTGTTTTAGATAATAATTGTGTAAAGTAATATCAAATTCATTCAAGCATGTGGAAGATACAGCACGGACACGGATTTGCGAATTGACTGACTGACGGACTGTAAATGAACGGGATGACGGACGGATGGACGGACGGCCGGACGGACTGACTAACGGAAGCGAACAAATCTTAATTCCTAAAACCGGTCTCCGACCGGTAGGGGACTCATAACCTTCATCTTTTATTTTAATCAGAGGACTCGATAGGGGACCAAATTGGTATTTTCCTCACAATATATATGCTAATACTCAACCAAATTCTACGGTTTGAGTATTCAAATGAAACGTCTTAGTGAAACAATTATTCTGAGAACCACAACATAGGGTTTGAGTGTTAAATAAGGATTTTAGAAAATCTAAAATGCCAATTATCTAGAGCTTTGGGTCAGTTTTCACCAACTGGACTACTACAGAGATAAAATTGAGATTTAAAAATACTTCACTTTCGTCTGAAATATTCTGTGGACTCGCGACCAACCGAACATGGGGTAATTCGAGTATATCGTTTAATTTGAACCATTTCCTGAAACGGATCCGTTTTTCAAAACAGCGTACTGACAGTTCTGATTGCTTACCTGTGCTTTAATTCTTGATATCATGTTATCCTCGGGTAGAGTATCATAATACAAAGTGTAAACGATATACGAAGCTGACAAAACATAAATTAATTTAGCATAAATCCCGCGATCACTCGAACACGTCGATAACTCGAAGTTGTTTATGTGTTTCTTTTGACTTCGAGTTATCGAGAGTTCATTGAATATTCTGTCAGACCTCTGTTAATATCACCTTTGTTTAACTATTGCCTGTCTATTGCAACCTCACATTTAATTTCGCAATTACTCATTTTCTGCATAAATGATTCTGAAATAAAGACAACCTACGATCAAAGACCATATTGTTCTCTTCCAAAGGGTGGCTTTTAAACACAGGTTTGACTGTACATGTACTTTACCAAGGAGTTGTTGTGCAGCAAGCTGTACGGACATCAGTATTACAGCTATCAATATAAATCCGGTAATATGACTGAATTGATTCATGTTTGCGACCGCTCGAAGTCTGAAATCATTTACAAAATAAACAGGTTTAATACGCTATCACATAAAGACTCTTTCTGACGGCTATGCAACGGAAGAATCTTTAAAACATTGAGGAAAAATGAGAAATTGTTAATAATGAGGAATATATCTTTTCTCCACAGTTTTTGTTTCAAATTCAACTTTCATTTTCGAAAGATGTTTCAACATTTTGCCTAGCTATTTTCAAATTTGTCTGCTGCAGATTTGCTGTAGGCGACATCATGCGATTTGGGGGTCTTACTTGCATCTGCGTACAGTAAAGACTCAGTTAGACTTTACATACGAACAGTCTCACAAAAGTCTTTACTGTCCTTCTTTATGTTGTATAGACCAAAATGCATCTTCTGGCAAACTATTTAAAATGAAGATCAACTAGTTACACACACATGTGCATTTAAATGATATACATCTAGGAAGTCAATAAGACCCCAGATCGACGGACACGAAAGTCTTCACTGTTCTACTTTATGTTATATAGACCTACATGCTTCTTTTGCAAACTATTTCAAACAGTAGGGTAACTAGTTACACACACATGTGCATTTAAATGGTATACGTCTAGGATGTCAATAAGACGCCAGATCGACAGACATAATCGCAAGAAAACATATACGTGATCCTTATATACACATATTTGAGTCATATTTGAGTTGAATCTGACGAATTTGGGGTCTAACTTGCTCAATCAGTCAATACTCAGTTAAGCCTGTGCATACGTACAGTCTCCCCAAAGTCTTAACTATCCAACCTTATGTTGTATAGACCAAAATGCATATTCTGGCAAAACATTTAAAATTGTAGCTCAGTTAGTAACACACAAATGTGCATTAAATGATATACAATCAGGAAGTCAATAAGACGCCAGATCACCAGACACGATCGCGAGAACATTTACGTGATCATGACCTATATACAAATATTCGAGTTGTGTCTGATGATTTCGGGGTCCTGCTTGCCTCTTCGTTCAGACAAGACTCAGTTGAGCCTCTGCAATCGCACATTCTCACCAGAGTTTTCCACCCTTGTGTAATATATACCTAGACACGCAAACCACCAAATATACACAGCCTTTCCTCCCAAGAACAACCAAACAAACCACCAACATCATTAGAAATAAATTAAACATATCAACGTATGGGAAAGGATTACGACCAGGTGGTGAATACGCAATACTATGTAAGGCTGTAATGTAGAACTCTCAGCCATTCCAAAGAAAATATATATGCAACAACCAACAGAATTCGCGGTCGAAAAAAAGAGTAAAATCCAAAAAGAATTAAACCGATTTCTAGACGGCGTACTAATTGAAAAAGCATCTAGCGACACAGAAGCCGCTATTCACGGGATGTGTCCAAAAACGTTAACATTTGGGAAAGGGTCTAGTGGTTTTTCCTTGAAGTGATTGTTGTTTTTGCTTGTTAACCCCTATTCTCACAATATGACGCTTTCTGACGCCTCTGCAGCTAATTACTTTTGAAAACATCGTAATAAGCAATTCATCATTTTGACACAATGTACGTAATGCAATACGTGTAGAGAGTAATTTTAAGTAAGAGAGTTTCCATAAAAGCGTCTGCGGCTGATTTGTTGCATATCACGTATTTGCCTATATGTAACAGAAAGAACTTTATATTCAATGTCATCATGAGTTAATCTCCGCCTCGGTGATGTAGTGGTAGAGCGTTTTTAGCTTGTGTGGAAGAGCGCGGGTTTGATCCCCGGCCGGGTCATACCAAATACTTAATAAATAGTAAAATGGTAATAACGGCTGTTTCTTCTTGGTGCTCAGGAGTGTGGGGTCATCATCAAGAATGACTCGCTAGTGTAATGATATCTCCTTGGTGCTCAGGCGTGTGGGGTCATCATCAAGAATGACTCGCCAGTGTAATGATATCTCCTTGGTGCTCAAGAGTGTGGGGTCATCATTACGACTGACTTGGTAGTGTAGTGATATCTCCTTGGTGCTCAGGAGTGTGGGGTTATCATTACATCTGACTTGGTAGTGTAGTGATATCTCCTTGGTGCTCAGGAGTGTGGGGTCATCATTACAACTGACTTGGTAGTGTAGTGATATCTCCTTGGTGCTCAGGAGTGTGGGGTCATCGTTACAACTGACTTGGTAGTGTAGTGATACCTCCTTGTTGCTCAGGAGTGTGGGGTCATCGTTACAACTGACTTGGTAGTGTAGTGATATCTCCTTGGTGCTCAGGAGTGTGGAGTCATCATTACAACTGACTTGGTAGTGTAGTGATATCTCCTTGGTGCTCAGGAGTGTGGGGTCATCGTTACAACTGACTTGGTAGTGTAGTGATATCTCCTTGTTGCTCAGGAGTGTGGGGTCATCGTTACAACTGACTTGGTAGTGTAGTGATATCTCCTTGTTGCTCAGGAGTGTGGGGTCATCGTTACAACTAACTTGGTAGTGTCGTGTTAAATTGACGAGTAGTACTGGGAACATATTGATAAACTGAAAAAATGTTGAATGCGTTGTAAAGAGCATACACTTTTGTTCAATTCAAATTATTTAGTTATATATGGCTGGCCACCGGCTTTTACATACATGGAAAGCATACAAAAACACATGTAGTACAACCAATGATAACATAAAGAAATAAAATGGATTAGATTGAAACTATTATAGTTCGTTTATCAACATATTTCGTTTCTCCATAGCATGATATATGATCGTTGTTTTGAACAGAAAAGCAAACTGGTCAACTTATGGTAAAAGTATCGGATACTCCCACCAATCAAACAACATGTAGTATGTAAACCACACATAGTCTTTTCAACGTATACTTATTCAGATTTACCCAACACATAGTTAGTTATATTTGTGTTACTCTAAAATATTTTGAAGACAAATTAGAATCTGGACAAATTAGAGTAATAGGTTTAGGATCCATCCACCAATCAAACTACGGTAATTATGTTACACTCGACAGGTTGCCCTTTCAGCGTTTACATAACACATTGTTAAGTATGAGTGTGTTACTGCAAAACATGTTTTCTCCTAACTGGACAGCTTAGGGTAAAACAGTCGGTTTCAGCCATCATTTATACTACATGTTGTTTTATGTAACACACGACAGATGGCAAATTCAGCTTAAAGTAATTTAAAACTGTGTTACCATAACATATAGGCTAACAGATGTTCAGAATATCGATGAAAGACAAACACTCATTCACGCAACTTCCGTGTCAGATAATATTTGAATTCACCCAATCTTGTCCATGTGTTGGATGATCTGTACGTCGACTTATAAATTCGCGGCTTCTCAGTCATTATCTCTCATCAAAGTTTTACTTTTCTTTTTAAGAGTTTTTATTTTCTGCAGGAAGACACCCTTTCGTACAGGAAATGATTGGGGTATTTGTGTATACGTATATTGATAGACTCGACCTAGAACACTGTTGGCTTATCCTACTGAGTACGGTTTTAAACAAAGTTTGACAATAATGTAAACTAAAATACAGTATTGTATTGTATACGAACCTGTTTATCGGTCTGCACATTCTTGCAGTCTTATCTTATTCCACAATGTCCGCTATTCATTTATCTATTACTTGCAAAGACAATTCCAATACTGGGCATGATTCGGCGTTGCCATATTAAGTATACCAGCGGTAATGGTGATTAACAAAGAAGACGTCGTTGCCATACTAAGCATACCAGCGGTAATGGTCATTAACACAGAAAACGCCGTTGCCATAATAAGTATACCAGCGGTACTGGTGATTAATACAGAAAACGCCGTTGCCATAATAAAGATACAAACGGTACTGGTGAATAATACAGAAAACACCTTTGCTATAATAAGTTTACAAGAGGTCCTGGTGATTAACGCAGAAAATACCGTTGCCATAATAAGTATACGAGCGGTACTGGTGATTAACACAGAAAGCTCCGTTGCCATAATAGGTTTACCAGCGGTCCTGGTGATTAACACAGAAAATGCAGTTGCCATAATAAGTATACGAGCGGTACTGGTTATTAACACAGAAAACGCTGTTGGCATAATAAGTATACCAGGGGTACTGGTGATTAACACAGAAAACGCCGTTGCCTTAATTTGTATACCATCGGTTCTAGTGATTAACACAGTAATTGTCGATACCATATTAAGTATACCAGCGGGAATGGTGATTCACACAGAAAACTCCGTTGCCATAATAAGTATACGAGCGGTAATGGTGATTAACACAGAAAACGCCGTCCCATTAATAAGTTTACCAGCGGTCCTGATGATTAACACAAAAAACGCCGTGTCCATAATAAGTATACGAGCGGTACTGGTGATTAATACAGAATACGCTGTTGGTATAATAAGTATACAAGCGGTACTGGTGATTAACGCAGAAAACGCCGTTGCCATAATAAGTTTACCAGCGGTACTGATGATTAACACAGAAAACGCTGTTGGTATAATAAGTATACGAGCGGTACTGGTGATTAACACAGAAAACGCCGTTGCCATAATAAGTTTACCAGCGGTTCTAGTGATTAACACAGAAAACGCCGTTGCCATAATAAGTATACGAGCGGTACTGGTGATTAATACAGAAAACGATGTTGCCATAATATGTATACCAGCGGTACTGGTGATTACTACAGAGAACGTTGTTGCCATACTATGTATACCAGCGATACTTGTGATTAACAGAAAACGATGTTGGAATAATAAGTATACCAGCGGTACTGGTGATTAACAAAGTAAACGCCGTTGCCATAATAGGTCTTCAAGCGGTACAGGTTATTAACACAGAACACACTGTGAAAGGATCTAAATTTTAGCATGCGATCTATAAACACTGACACACAATCTTTTATTGGGTTTTTCACTTTTAAGTTCATTGTCTATTAAACACAGGACCTGTTATAATTAACTTGAACGCCATTGTCAATATTCTGCGAAGAGTTTATGAAAAAGACAGCTCGCATTTCTCACTGAGCAAGTTTAAAACTATTGTCATTGCTCAATTACATTTCGTTTTAATTTGATGGCCTGCGAAGAGTTTATGAAAACGACTCATGTCTATTAAACACAGGACCTGTTATAATTTACTTGAAGACCATTGTCAATATGTTGCGAAGAGTTTATGAAAAAGGCAGCTCGCATTTCTCACTGAGCAAGTTTAAAACTATTGGCATTGCTCAATTAAAGTTCGTTTTAATTTGATAGCCTGCGAAGTGTTTGTGAAAACGACTCATTAAACGCAGGACCTGTTTTCTTTAACTGGAAAGATAATGGGATAGCTCAATAACAGTGTGTTTCTATTCAATATTCTTCGAAGAGTTAATGAAGGAGACAGTTCACATTTCTCATTTGAGCAAATTTAAAGCTAATGTCATAGCTCAATTAAAGTATGCCTTTTTTCAATATTCTGTGAAGGGTTATTAAAAATGACATTTCACTTTTCCCACTTGAGCAAGTTTAAAGCTAATGTTATAGCTCAATTACAGTATGTTTTTATACAATATTCTACGAAGAGTATTAATATTTTCCATTTGAGCCAGTGTAAAGAAAATTGCATAGCTCAGTAACAGTTTTTTTATTTAATATTCTGCGAAGAGCCTTTGAAAAAGACAAAAAAAAATTTGACTTGAGCAAATGCAAAGCAAATAAAGTCAATCTTGCTTTTGGGTAGAATATCTTTACTTTAATTTGTTCCAAATATATTTCATAAATATGTTTATTGTCCGTATGTGTCTACCTTGACAGAGGTCTCATATGTCAATATCTCTAGACAATATTAAGTTCAAAATGTGAACAAAATGTATACCAGATATCTAAGATTCCCTTTCAAATGTAGCTCGAGATGGCCATTTACCTAACTCGTTTTAATGGTGTTTTAAGCGGTTTTCCTACACTGTATTAGTTATATCACCATGTTAGTTACGAGTATTTCTGATCCATTTAACGTTAGTTCCTTAATCCTGAGCACGATGGAGGGCAGACAAATACACTAATTTTAAAGCCTTTTTATGACTTGGCAGGGGATTGATCCGCAACCTCCTGCATCCGAGGAATCTTGAAATGAAATGGTGTATGACTTTAGTGTCATAATACGCATTTTCCCACTAGAACCAAGTAAGCATTTAATTAAAACAATCAAACTTGCAGACGCCTTTTGATGGAACCTCTGCAATAGACTTGTGACAACACCGAAGCAAAATGAGAAATTGCTTATTTAGATCAGTAATTAAACTTAAATTGATGGAGATATTAACATAGAGGAGCAAAATCAGGTGCCGCCGATTTGTTGTATATTGTAAACATATCAAACGGGCTTTCTACATCTAAGTATGTCAGGGAATCGTCTACCCATAAGGGCAACGACATCCTAAGACGGGTCGTACCACACGTAACAGCTCTCAGAATTGTGGGGTTAGCCTTACGACTGACTCGCTGGTGTCAGGATAAACGGGCTGGTAATACTACTTTAAAATTGTTTGAAGAGGCGTTAAACAATATGCAAAACAAACAATCATACGTACAACCTATCAAAATATTTTATACGAACCTCGGAACACATTATACATTCATTATTCTTGAAAATTAACTGGAAGAGTTCAGTCATAAGTCATAAGTCGCCTTTATGCGTATTGCATGTATGTGGGACAGAAACAAATCGAAACGAAAATACATGCACTTAATTCTGTTAATAGTTAATATTTCCAATGAGAACCTATCTATAAACCCTTTGTTTGATAGCAGTATTCAAATCATATGTGTTATGGTTTGCTTCTTATATTGGGTTATCTACCCATCCTCACATATAAATCGCATACATTTCCATTTAAACAGCGACCAATACTTGAACATTTGGTGTTCGGTAGCAGGAAAACGGGGAGTGACAGTATCGGCCTTAATGCAAGTGGATCTTCGTAAGTGGATGAAAACAATATTAGCAGTATGTGTTATGAGTTGATTGATGGGTGTTGTTGATAAGTTCGACGGTGGATTATAAAATAAGACATAAACGAATGAACGGAAACAAGAAACAAATTGAACGAAACGGATGCATGGATGGATTGGACGGGAAATGGCACACGTGACTCAGCTCGTTGGAAAAAGTATTGATGGAATGAATAATGGTTTGCATATAAAAAAAGTATGTAGACGTAGCCCAACTGATAAAGTACTCGACAATAATTATATAGTTATAAGGCTGTTATCTGCGTGATCTGCAAAATAAAACCAAACACATGACATTTGCGACAATCGTAGAACCAGATCAGACCGCTGCGTGTACATGCCGTTTGATCTAACTTTGCACTAATCGCTTATTACCTGGAGCACGACTAATTGTATCATTTCCAGTTGGTACTGTTTCACATATTAATATGTAACCCATTCCCATATGTCATCTCAAATACCCCCGCCCCCGAAATTTACATCTAAGTTTCTGGAGGTGCATTTGTGCATGTATTTGGTACATGACCATTCATTCCTGTCTGTAATATTCAGGTGTTACGCCGTTTTCAACATTATTCCAACATCATTTTAGTTATATCCGATGATAATTCACTTATGCGCAATCCCTGGGTAAACAAACCGGAACTAGTCTAGGAAATGTGCCTGACTAAAGGGCACCCCACCATGACCACAGTGACTGGGTATCGAACCAGGGACGCCCTGTTCCAAATAGTTGACGCTAACCACTCGGCTATAGAAAATGTTGACCACAACAGAAAACGTGCTCACAATGAGCGTAGATCTCACCTGTCATAATAATTTTGGTTATGTTTAAAACGCGGTCTGTCAGAAGTAAAACACAGATTGAAAATAATTGTCGTCTAGACTATCATTTTTAATTTTAAATCGATAATTCGTGCATACCCAGGCTGTGGTTTATTTTGTTTATGATTTATGCTTTCTCACTTACCATAAATCTGCAGCAGACGATTTTGAAGTTTTCAAGTCCAAAAGATAAAAAAATCTCTAAATGATAGTATGAATATTGAATAGAGTTTAAATGATTGCTACAAATAGAGAAATCGCGTATACATGAGGCAAACTGATAAAACCTTAGTTAATTATCAAGGTGCATGCACTAGAAGCTTATTAAAACAAAGAGTAAGTATATTGTGAATGTCCGTGACAGGCGGAAGTAGTCTGGATTCAGCTGGGTGTAGCCAATTGTTCAAAATAACTAAAATAGCTATCGCACGAGTCTACAGCAGTACATTAAGAAGCAAAAACCAAATGAAAAGCATGTGTAGACAAAGAACATGTATTCGGATTAAATTAACTAACCAAACACTAGATTATGTGCTATTAAAAGCTATTGTTAAACTGGTTGATTCAGTTAACAAAATACTAGTGTAAATACAGGTGTATTGCTATTGAGATAGAGAGGGAATCCTGTGTTATCGTCAAGCTTTTTTTAGATTGTCTATATATATAGTAATATATTTATTTACATTTGAAACTCATTTTCTCAGATAAATCAGACTACAGCAAACTTTTTTGAAAACAACTCCCCAAAAACCTGTATAACATAGATCTATCAATTGTCATATTATTATTGTATACAATCAAAAACATTGTCACAAAAAGAGAAATTACTCGTTCATATTTTCAAATTTTTGGTAAATTGCAAGTACTACTTTGTGTTATTTAATGGTGATTTACGCTGTTTTCCAAAACTAAAAGCAATGAACAGTTTCGCCACGCTATGCCGAAATCTGCTGCCAATAACGACCTATGCCTGTGAGAATTCACTAATCGATCACCGCGACACATCTAAGAACTGAAGGCATCCTTCTAACCATCATTGACAACATCAACCCTTTCTAACACGAACTCACGACCTTCTCACAGATTGTACATTATAACTAGGCAATATCCGTTTTTCGGTATGCAATTTAGCTCTTTTCCTAATACGATCTACAGCAGAAAACTCTGAAAACATCATAGCAAAAATATAGAAAAGCGCTATGAATCCCTCATTAGTAAATCGAGTTGAAACATTGTGGCAAAAACAGCAGATGGTTATTATGAGCACTAACTTCTCTTTGCTGACAATACAGTACAGCTGACACAAGGGTTTCAAAAGTCGTCTGCTGCTGAGGCGTCAGAATACGTCTGGATTTGTGAAAGAATATAATAATTAACACATCTTATGCTATCTGTGACAAGTGCATATCACACAATATCCTGGTATCTGATCTGGATACGCATCCAAAAAGATCACACATCATGGGTATACACTATCATAGACGTTTTCGTACCTGAAACTCCAGTGCTTGTTAACGTTGATAAACATATTTTAAACTTGAAACCCATTTTTTCTCTATGAAACACAGTCGGTATTCACTGAAATTTCCTGAAACATGTTTCAAACTCAGTGTCTATTAAATATATGACTGCATTTGTTCTATACTAGCATTAAAAAACAAACACCTGGAAGGTGTAAATAATGGCATAATTGAATAATGGGCGTAAATTATAATGCAATTTATTGTTTGTGCAATTGAATAAAGTTTGCTGGTGATTAAATCATATAGACCCTAAGATTCATTTAGTTTTTTAAAACAAAATTAGTCAAGGATTTCAAAAAGTCGTTCCCAAGCTATAGTCTAAGGTAGTTCCCACTGTCGTAACTCCAGTGAACATGAACGCCAGAAGCGGGGCGCCGCGTTCCATTGATGTGGTTCCTTGTACTGAAGCAAGCAGTCACCGTAAGGTCTTTTTCCAGCAAGTTTGGAAGCGAGTGTTTGCGTCACTCAGATACTCCGCCTGAGAGTGAGAGCGTGTTTCCTGATATGAAACGTACGAATGAAATATCTAAATCATTCGATGGGAGGGAGAATATTTAAACGTGGCTTAAATGTACAATTGAAGGAATAACACATGATATGTGAATACATAGATTAATGGGGGTATATAATAGTTAGATATACATAGTTGAGGTGATATATTAATGAATGATAAGTTGCTTATTGACATTTACTCATATCATGCATACCTTTTTCCTCCATACAACAATTCTACAGCAGATGACATAAAAATCATATTGAGAAAAAAATGGACACTCTTTTCATACCAAAGTTTCAGAATATAGTTTAAGACATTGTGGAAAAACGCGAAATTGCTTATCATGAGCACTTTCCCCTTTTGCAAAAATGTTTTCAGAACTCGTCTGGTACATAGGCTTATGATGAAGACTGTATGTGTGAAACAACTTGCATTGTATCAAAGTTGGTTTCATATTTGCGCAGTGTTGTTCGGTAATAAACAAACATTGAATAACGAATAATGCGGATGCGAATACAATATATCATGTTAGGACTATTTACCGTGTGTCTTTAAATGTCTCTGTGTTTGAAAAAAGACATCTTCAATTAGTCACATTGACAAATATCACGTTGGTTTTGAAGTTATTGCATTTCTAGCTTCACGAATTGATCGAACCACAATCACATGGCCTCACAATTAAATGAAAGACAGTCGGATGACAGACGTTAAAAGACAGAAGTATATAGACATTTACCTTCACGTTGAATACTGTTATGCAGTTGGTATTTGATTGTTGTTTATGTACATTTCTAGACTAAGTTCAAAAAGTGTTCACTGTGCCTAAAATAACTGAATATATAAAGAAACAAGAGCGCCAAATGTCACAAAAGACGCCCGTCCTGTTTTTTTGAGACCAAGTACATGTATAGTAGTAATTGGTTGTACGTCAGCCAAACTTAGAGAGCGGACATTGTTAGTACAGTTTTGGCCATATCGAGGGACATAATTGTGTAGTGACTAAGATAACGTTGTAAGTTATCAAACGTGACCAAGATATTCTGCCCATAAACATATTGTCTAAATTTGGTGATGATCGGATAAAGGCTTTACAAGTTATTTAGCTGACAAGACCAATTTTAGGTAATTTCTATAATTAAAGGGCAATAACTTTCTATCGACTAAAGCAATATGGCTAGTTATCGAACTTGTCCAAGATATTACGCCAATACACATTCTGACCAAATTTGGTGATGATTGGACAAAAGCTTCTAAAGAAATTGAGCTGACTTGACCAATTTTAGGTAATTTCTATAATTAAAGAGGAATAACTCTCGATTGACTAAAGCGATATGGCTAGTTATCAAAATTATCCGAGATATTATGCCAATACACATTCTAACCTAATTTAGTAATGATTGGATACAGGCTTCTAAAGTTATTGAGCTGGCAACATACTGGACGCCGCCCGCCCGCCCGCCCGCCCGCCCGCCCGCCCGTACGCCGCATGTAAAACTATAATACGATCCGTTTTTTCAAAACGGGCGTATATAAACATAGCAACTCAGAAATATCGAGAAAAAGAAAGCACAGACAGTCAACTGTTGTACTAGCTTGAATAGCGGTATCATAGACCAAACACCCTTTTCATCTTAGCTAATTACAAGCGAAACTCAATGCTTGTTACATATTTATAGCAAATATACTTGTATGAAGTTCTTCTTGTCATTACTGACATATAGTTTATATTCGTCATCGTCGTATATTATGCTGTATGGCTGAGCAATCCCGTCCCTTTCATCCAGTATGACTCGACCTTCAGAAAGGTCAGGTGATATCTCAATGATCTTGTTTGTTCCCTTGCTACAAACAAATATTCGACCATCTCTACCCACAGCAATACCTCTTGGAGATCTCATATGTTCGTGTGAAAAACGTGATATAACCTGACCGTCCAGTGTTATACTTGATACTGTGTGATTTGAATGATCAGACAAGTAGAGCATGTTAGCATCATGACCTTGTGTCAGGTATTCTACATTACCAAACCTAACAGTACCATGTGCGTCTTTGTCTTCTATATATTGTTTAACAGTTCCATTAAATTTCAGTATTTGTATTTGATGTGGACCATTATAGGATACAATCATTGTATCGTTACTACATGCTATACCCCAACAGTTTTTAAATTCATTTTTGTCAATAGTTTTTCTGAACAGTAAGTGTATCAGATATAGAAACAAATATAATCTTCTTGTTGAAAGACGTTGTAACAGCAATCGTGTTATCATCAATCCTAGTCAGATCCCAGGGTTTCCAGTCTAAGCTTAATTCTGATATAACGGTTTTACTTGTCATTTCAACTAGTTTTATCTTACCGTTGTTGTAGTCCGCGATAACAAGTCTGTTATCAGACAATCTTTCAATACCTGTTATATCACTGTCTTTTTTGTCAGTTGGTGTTTTCACGTTAAATTCATCAATATTTAAGGCACGTCTATCTTTCCATGCAAACATTTTCCCTATTATCCCGTCTGCAGTGCTACTAGATTCACAAACATACCTGTACTTCGTGGTTTTGTTGTCATTAACTACTGACTCAAGTCTCTCATCAAATACTTGTAATTGCGATTCCGCCTGTCTTGTAGCAACAAACGCCTGAGCGTCTTCGCCATTTTGTTTCACTATTTCTATCTCATTCAACACGGAAGTGATCGTTTTCATCGTAGTGTGGCAAGTCACTTCCAATGCTTTTAGCCTTTCAAGATCTTCATTTCTTATCTTTGAAATACTTCTTACCACCTCTTCAATGACAGCCGCATAATGATTTTCAACTTCTTCAGTATTGTCTTTCACTCTTGGTAGATTTTTCTCAAACTCAATCTGTAAATAAGTTAGTCGATCTGTGACTTGTTTTAGTTTGTCGGACGAAAGAAAGTCCTGACTGACGTCTGTTACGGATTTAACGTCCGTACAGTTTCTGTGGTTTACCTGTTTACAGATATCACATACACATTTATCATGAGACTTACAGTACCAATTGATAGGTTCATTCTGGTGCTCCTGACATTGTTCTGGCTTTCTATGTTTCTTTGGCTTGGATTTGGGAATGTGGTCTGTATCTTTAAGAACGTGTTTTTTATAAAATCTGGCCCGTCGTGTGCCTGATGGCACTCTGCACAAAGATAATCGTTACAGTCAACACAAAATCCCGCAGTTTTTACCTGTATGCCCTCATCTTTACATGGATCACAATGGATGACGTCTTTTACGTCAGTGTCTTTACTATATTCTTCGGACATCCCTTCAATGGTGTCAGGTAATTGTTCCGCCATTCTGAAATTGTATTCGTGGTTTTACGTAAACATTTAGAATAGTGCGTATCCCGACAAAGCTATTTGTTAGTTTCTACAAATGACAATAGCCACGGTGAACATCACGAGTCATCCTTCAATTATTAGTAGAAAGGTCCGAGGAGGAAGGGACCCGACTGACTTGTATATATATATATAATATAATTTTACAAGTGAAATGGATAACATCTAGTGTAATAATATGGTTCTAAAGAACTCAGAAACAAATACATATGACTTAGTTCATGTGTAAACGGACGTATTCCAACCTCATCCAGACAAGCGTTACACAACTTCAGGAATTAGCGACCAGCGATTTCCAAAATTGAATTGTGTGTGTGCAGTTTTATCAAAATATTATGCATTCACAATTCATACAGTCATTGATTCACCATGGCAGCAGTAGTATAGGCGCCGGTTTAGGTGTAAACAAAGATGACGTAATCGGCGGCCATTGTGTTGACCTAGTTACTATTTATAGTATCTCATTTGCATATAAGGGATTGACACGAGTGAGGACGCCATTTTGTAGTTATACAATGACTGCGCATGTCCATTTTAGTTCTATATTTAGAATGACATCATGGGTCTATATTTAGAAAGCTTTAACAATGGAGCAAGTGTTTCAGTAGCACCCTTCGGGCGAGACCACCAACGATTTGTCTCTAGCCTTCTACCAATAGATTCTAGCGGGTATGTTGTTGGAACCCTCGAAAATAATGGCGGGGAAATTCGACCTAACCTTTGCTACATTGTTTCGGGAAACCTGACACGAGACATCCATACGACACGATATATCCCTTTAATATGTCGTATAGTCGAGCCGAAGCACGCAGTCAAACATGTATGGTAAAGCACTAAATTTAACGTCTTACCTCTAGAGCGTCCACAGTTCAAATGACAGGGATCCCGCTCTATTTTTAGACTCGGTATTTCACCATATTTTTATAAATAGATTATGTGTCATGTTCTATAAATAGATTATACGTCATTTACTATAAATAGATATTTCTAATAGTTCTATATTTAGAATGACATCATGGGTCTATATTTAGAAAGTGTTGGAGCTGGCGGAGAAATTCGACCTACCCTTTGCTACATTGTTTCGGGAAACTGAAACATCCATACGACACGATATATCCCTTTAGTATAGTCGGCACATAGTCAAACATGTATGGCAATAAATGTAACGTCTTACCTCTAGATACAACACATGTCTTACGTATGTATAGCCAACTGCTTCTCCACACATTCCAATTAGAACACGGAGTCATTCACCAACGTGTCATGGAAGATGTACACGAACTCGTGTCCGAGGGAATGATACTAGAACAGGCCATACAGTCGGCCATTAAGAAACACAGTTATTTAATAGAAGGTATAGTGAAGTCTGAGAACGACGACGTTAGCTATGGTGGTAGCGACGACAGTGATGGTGAAGACATGCTATAAGGGGAGGAAAGTTACAGCTAATAGCCAAAGATAAAACTATCACTCGCTGTGTACTTCACTTACGTCAACGATGGATAGAGTAGAAATGTGGACACGACATTTTCAACGGATGGCCGAAGGGAAGTTGAAACCTAATCATAAAGGACAATACGTCGTGGAAAAAATTCAGATGGGTGGGACGATGAAAGAACCCACCATTAACTTTGTGACACCCGTGGCTCAAGCTGTTGAACTAGCCAAATCAGAGGTATCCAGTAAAAGACAACATACCATGATTGACAATGCGAAAAAGGGGTATCGAATACACGGACCACCGGGACTACGTGACTAAATTATCGGAAAGAAAATGCCGGGGGGAGCCCTAAATTAACCACGTTTACAACATAACGGAACGGTTGACAGTTATTCATAGACGTCATGGATGGAATATGAGACGAATTGACAATCATTTTTATCCCTTAATGAATCGTGATTTGTGAATACTGTGTTCAATAAATAGTGTTAGTTATTTTGATTATGCGAACTACAATACTTGATTATATAATAAAATTGTAGAAATTGTATTCATGTCTTTGTTTTTCATTTACCCCTTGCGCTGCTTATTTAAAGTACAATGTCATGAAAACATTGATCGGATATCTTTCAACTTCGAATATACTCATATCTCGATGAGAGCTTTCGAATGATATACAAATTGTAAACATCGGTTCAGAACTAAGGAAAATATGACCATTGTAAAATATAATGACGACACTTCCGGTTTACAGACAGACCAAACTTCCGGTTTGACCTCCTCAATCGATAGAGTTTACGAAACCCTTTTCAACGAGTCCAAACACGACTACATTCGGACAAGAAATAAAGGAGTTATCGGCATTTACGCATTAAGAAGCCTTTTGACGCACTTTGAAACAAACACATATTTAAAACGACGATAACTAGAGAACTAATATTCGTAGGACCATATTTTTTTCATATATGAAAAGGGCGCAACGAGATCTTTCCAATGGTATATCAAACTTGAGGATCGGGGCAAGTTCATTTTGGGGGTTTAAAAATCTCTCATATTACATAACTCGAAAACGGCTGAATATTTTCTCTACAACCCCGGGTTTAAATGAAAGCTTTTGGTGACCTCTATCATTTGGTAGCATAAAGAGAAAAAGTTAAAGCGTAAATAGTGAAATGAATTAGTAAAAACTGATTTGACGCTTTTAATGGGCTCCTTTTCCCGCTATATTTGAAATATGATCAATTTGGTAAAGTCGTGTATAACTTCACTGACACTTTTCAAGTGCAAATTCAAACATAATAATAACTTTCATCATGAAGGATAAACTTTTGAACAGCAGTGTAAAGGGTTATTCTCAGGCAAGTGTTAACGTGCAGGTGTTCCTCAGACACTGTGGCGCCGTTTGGTTTAAAGCAGTCTATTCATCCATTGTCCACGTTTTCTTTGGCATTTCAATGCTATATTGTTCTCACACCTGTTGAGTTTCTGATGAAATATCCGATAGCGATGGTGAAATATCGAATCTAAAAATAAATTGGGACATGCGCATCGGTCATTTGAGATCTGGACGTTCTAGAGGTAAGACGTTAAATTTATTGCTTTACCATACATGTTTGACTGCGTGCTTCGACTCGACTATATGACATACAAAAGGGATATATTGTGTTTAGCATTTCAAAAGGTCTTTGTCCGTACTTCCGTCACCAAATGAACACAATCTGATGACTCTGATAATGGGTCAATGCTAACACACCTGAGAGCAATACGATGAGGGTTATGAGTTCGAAACTCTGTCAATATTCAGGTTTTGAAACCGCACTGTAAAGTGTTATTCTCAGACAAGTGTTTACACGTTCGTTGCAGGTGTTCAGACGCAGACAGTATGGCGCCTTTAAATGAGATTAACTTTGTCATTTCAATGCTCTATTGTTGGTACACCTGGTCTGATGAAATATTCGATAGTGGTTGTGAAATATCGAAACTAAAAATAGATCGGGACCTCTGTCATTTGAACTCTGGACGCTCTAGAGGTAAGACGTTACATTTATTGCCATACATGTTTGACTATGTGCCGACTATACTAAAGGGATATATCGTGTCGTATGGATGTTTCAGTTTCCCGAAACAATGTAGCAAAGGGTAGGTCGAATTTCTCCGCCAGCTCCAACACTTTCTAAATATAGACCCATGATGTTATTCTAAATATAGAACTATTAGAAATATCTATTTATAGTAAATGACGTATAATCTATTTATAGAACATGACACATAATCTATTTATAAAAATATGGTGAAATACCGAGTCTAAAAATAGAGCGGGATCCCTGTCATTTGAACTGTGGACGCTCTAGAGGTAAGACGTTAAATTTAGTGCTTTACCATACATGTTTGACTGCGTGCTTCGGCTCGACTATACGACATATTAAAGGGATATATCGTGTCGTATGGATGTCTCGTGTCAGGTTTCCCGAAACAATGTAGCAAAGGTTAGGTCGAATTTCCCCGCCATTATTTTCGAGGGTTCCAACAACATACCCGCTAGAATCTATTGGTAGAAGGCTAGAGACAAATCGTTGGTGGTCTCGCCCGAAGGGTGCTACTGAAACACTTGCTCCATTGTTAAAGCTTTCTAAATATAGACCCATGATGTCATTCTAAATATAGAACTAAAATGGACATGCGCAGTCATTGTATAACTACAAAATGGCGTCCTCACTCGTGTCAATCCCTTATATGCAAATGAGATACTATAAATAGTAACTAGGTCAACACAATGGCCGCCGATTACGTCATCTTTGTTTACACCTAAACCGGCGCCTATACTACTGCTGCCATGGTGAATCAATGACTGTATGAATTGTGAATGCATAATATTTTGATAAAACTGCACACACACAATTCAATTTTGGAAATCGCTGGTCGCTAATTCCTGAAGTTGTGTAACGCTTGTCTGGATGAGGTTGGAATACGTCCGTTTACACATGAACTAAGTCATATGTATTTGTTTCTGAGTTCTTTAGAACCATATTATTACACTAGATGTTATCCATTTCACTTGTAAAATTATATTATATATATATATACAAGTCAGTCGGGTCCCTTCCTCC
>JASEVX010000002.1:13376547-13402303 GCA_031761405.1 Serripes groenlandicus
GCATATACAAATGCTCTTTTTACAATAGAGGAACCCACTATCCAAACGAGGCAATGGCTATCTGTAATGAACTTTGCAATAATTATAATATTTAATAAAGTTATGAACAAGAGCAAGCATTTCTACAAGAAGGATTGAGAAGTGTAAGTAGATAATTATCATAATACTGCGACAAAGTACAATATAGGAGTAACTTTCCAAATCAACAACATTTTGAACTTATTTCGTATTGGGACAACTTCCGAATATCCAGGCAAAGTACAATATAGGAGTAACTTTTCAAATCAACAACGGTTTGAACTCATTACTGTATTGGGGGACAAATCCCCCAATTTCCAGGCAAAAGCAACAAAGTACAATATGGGTCAAGTCCCCAATATAGCAATCATGAAACAAAGTGTCAACAAAACAACAATTATGGATGCCGGAACAAACTCCATTGGGGCAGCCAGAGAACGACAACATGATGAGTGCTGGATAAACAGACTCACAGAAACAAGTTAAACACCAAGTGTAAAACCCATAAATGTAAAATTCAATTCCATCAAGACCATTTGGTTACCGGAACAAATTCCATTGGGCAGCCAGAGGTAACAACAAATCAATTCCATCAATACCATTTGGTTACCGGAACAAATTCCATTGGGCAGCCAGAGATAACAACATGACAAGTAAATTTCAATACAAACACTAGTAAAACACTCATTATACAACATTTCAAATAATTTTTGTTCTACGAAATGCATACAAAGCAGATTCAATTTGATAACACTGCCTCTATCTGGTTCGACAGCAAGTACCTACAATAACGGTTTCATCAGCACACAGCAGTCAATCTTGCAATGCAAATAACAACAAGTACCTACAATAACGGTTTCATCAACACACACCACAGTCAACCTTGCAATGAAATAACAACAAGTACCTACAATAACGGTTTTATCAACACACAGCAGTCAACCTTGCAATGAAATAACCACAAGTACCTACAACAACGGTCTTCCTACAATAACGGTTTTATAAACACACAGCAGTCAACCTTGCAATGAAATAACAAGTACCTACAATAACGGTTTCATCAACACACAGCACAGTCAACCTTGCAATGAAATAACAACAAGTACCTACAATACAGGTTTTATCAACACACAGAAGTCAACCCTGCAATGAAATGACAACAAGTACCTACAATACAGGTTTTATCAACACCCAGCACATCGTCAACCTTGCACTGAAGTGGCTTACTGCATTAATAGTTACCTGAAATATTCTTAACAATTTTGGTTTGACAGCAAGTACCTACAATACCTCAACAAATAACACATATTCAACCTTGCAACAACAAACGCACTCCCATAAAGAATCACAAAACCTACAAGTTAGGGCAGCATATATTAACAATAATAAATAAATAAGACCACACTGCACAAGCCCAGGCAAATGTTGATCATTTGAAAAGAAAATTCTTCATTGACATTTCGTCATCGAATACCTACAACACAAAGTTTACAATAACTTAGTAAATTTAGATCAAAACAATGATTGCACATCATTAAAATTTATTTAAGGGCAACTAAATGTTGTGTCATTGGCCCTTGTGTCGTATTTTAGCAATTAAATGCTCACTGGTACCAGGATAAATACCAGCTCCACTGGTAAATTACTCAAGTATTTAATTACAAGTAAATTTATAGTCAACATATGTGACTGAATAGTTGTCGAAAGCAGCATGAACATGCATTAAGTCATTAGGACTGTGGCATGATAGGTACCAAACAAATTGGCCTAACACGCCAGTCAATCAACTTTGCATTTAATTAGGTCATCATTAAGAGGGTGAGGAATATCATCAATAAAAACGATATTTGAGGCAAATGGCATAACAATTAATTCATCAACAAGAAATAAGAACAATTTTACACATCAGGGTGATACAAGCCCTGGCTTTTTCATATTTGAAAGAGGATGACCGGGGATGTGTTTAAAACCTTAATTTCGTGCCGTCCTTGTGTGGAGAGAATTGTAAAGGAAGTTGTGGTGGAAACTAACGACAAAAATGACTGTTAATTAACGACAACGGTCAATTAGAACTGAAAGGAATTTACCATACAAAACGGTTCCACATTGTCCCTGTAAGCGGTTTCAATCTTGATCAGTTGAAACATATTAAATAACACAAGGTCGTACTGGTAATTTACCAAGGACACACCGTGATATATCTGACAAACTGTTGAAAACGGCATAAATTACCATTAAATAACACAAAGTAGTACTGGTAATTTACCAAGGACACACCGTGATATATCTGAACTACTGTTGAATATAGCGTAAATCAGCATTAAATAACATAAGGTCGTACTGGTAATTTACCAAGAACACACCGTGATATATCTGACAACTGTTGAAAACGGCATAAATTACCATTAAATAACACAAAGTAGTACTGGTAATTTACCAAGGACACACCGTGATATATCTGAACTACTGTTGAAAACAGCGTAAATCAACATTAAATAACACATATCTTGTATCCTTGCGCATGCATATAAACTTCTTTTCGCGGGTTTTCTCTTCACAGTTTGGTTTAACAGTCAGTCGACTCATGTGGTGAAAAAATTAAACCCCTCCACACCCTCCCCTAACTTGTATTAAGGCATAGTAGATGTGAATAATACATTCATATCTACTAGGTGATGTAGGGGGATTAATTTTGTGCGGGCATGTGATTACTTCTTATATATATTTTCATTGTCATAATTGTATATTGCTTCATGTTTAAATGTTGATCTTGTGCCAGCTTATTGTTAAAATGTGTTTGACGCCCCGCTTACTTGTGATTTGTTAATTGGGTATTATTATTTATTTATATATACATGTATTAAATATCTATTTCGTGTTAGACTGACTGGCTTAACCTATCTTCTATAAAAACGTCACACCTGAACTATGTTTTGTGTTTTGTCCTTCTTGTTTCATCGCTAATTTACCAAGGACACACCCGTGATATATCTGAAAAACTGTTCAAAAACGGCATAAATTATCATTAAATAACACAAAGTAGTACTAGGTAATCTACCAAGGACACACCGTGATATATCTGAACTACTGTTGAAGGCAGCGTAAATCACCATTAAATAACACAAAGAAGTACTTGGTAATTTACCAAGGACACACGGTGATATATCTTTAACTACTGTTGAAAACAGCGTAATCAATACCATTTTAAACCCATCTTAATCAGACATTGCGTATTTAAAAACCTGATATGGGGTCGTTAATGTGGTTTCCTATGTCATTTTTATTGCAAATTTATATTAACAATTTATTGCTTACAAAGAGACCGCGTGTAATTCGAACGATTTGCTTCTGCCCCTTGGTCTGACCGGTGTCAGGATAAATGGACAAGCAGCTCTGAAAACCCTATCCAGTAAAACGTCGTAATATAACGTCGTGTTATAACTAAAACCTGTGGCGTGAAACAACTTACAAACTGGATATGTTTGAGGATTCATACATCAGGAGTGGTCGATATAATTTCGTAATAACTTGTCACTTCTAAATCAATGTTAAATTAAACGTTTAAATTAAACTCTACATTTTGACAGAGAAGGGTAAACAATCGTAACTGCTATATTAAAGTTGTTAAGTAGCAATATATATATATATATTATTTCCTTGGCCTTTCGTCAAAATCGTTCCACTCCATTGCACAAAATTGCTCCGCTTCGTTGTTGTAGTTGTAGAGTTTTCGTCTTGAGTGCGGGAGTTAGCGGGTTCGATCCAGCGGGCCAGGTCATATGAAATACGTTAAATGGTAGTTTCGACTTTACCCTCCTTCGCTCTCATGATTGTGGGGTTATCATAACGAATGACTCGTTCGTGTCTGGATACATGGACCAATAGTACAGGTAATTTACTCAGGAAGTCTCGTTAGCTAACTGAAAATGTGTTGAAAGCGGCAAAGAAAGAAAAAAGCTTAAGACGGACACAAGAGATTAAAAATAGACTCTTTTCCGAATAGTTAAATAATTAAATCGAAACGTATGTGCAGGCTAATCTTTGTAAATTTATAACAATAAATTCATTTTCGATGCACACCAACTTACGAGTACTGCGTATTTGTTTTCGAGATTTGAAACTTACGAATACTGCATATTTGTGTTTTCCTAGATATGATACTTACGAGAACTGCGTATTTTCGTTTTTCCTAGATATTGAAAGTTACGAGTACTGACAGATATAGACACAGACCGACCGACCGACCGACCGACATTTGTTCAGTAATTGCATTAGGAGAAAAGGAAGTAATTGTTTAGCATAAGTATTTACTTCTTTTCCCAAGATGTTTTAAAATATTGCCTGCGGTAAATCATTAGATGCCGTCTTTATTACCGAGAGAGGTATCATAAAAGTTTAACAATGTTACCTCCTTGAAAGAACCCAACCTTGGTGTATATGGCTTATCAGCTAACTGTCCCCATTGCCTTGTCTGGAAGTTTAGCATGACGGCGATACATTGTCGAATAACTGTAGCTGAAATAGTGACAGTTCATAAAGGTGTTCTTGCTGACAGTGTGGCCGTTCATAAAGGTGTTTTCGCTGAAAGTGTGGCCGTTCATAAAGGTGATCTCGCTTATACTTAACAACACCCTCTGCTTGGTGGATTTTGCACAACAACCATAATAACAAGTTATTGTGGGTGGTATACAGTGTTTAATGTATGTTTATCGTGATTAAATGATATATTAAGTGAGTGGCATCAGGTGATAAGAGAACCGCATCGGCGGTGTAGTGGTATAGCGTCCGTCTAGGTTGCCTATATTTGCGCTTACGGTTGCAGGGTTAGCATTACGACTGACTGGCTTGCGTCAGGATAAAAGGACCAGTAGTACTGGTTTACTTACCAAGGAAACGCCGTGATATAATTAAAAAAATGTTGAAAGCGGCGTCAATCATCTCCTGACTCTCCAGGTTGATAGTGAATGTTACATTGACGTAACACTAGTAAGATAACATTTCTTATTGGTGTGTTAAAAAGTACATCTGAGTCTATTCAACATATAGGCGGGTAGAAGCAGAGACTGTTATGTGAAGGACTAGTGTGACAAAGTAAGGAAACACGTGGAACTGGACGTCGTTATATGGCTTAAACTGGTTGAAAGCGGCACTAATTCAATTTCAATCAACCAATCATTGATCTGACCGTGATACTCCTTATTTAACAATTACACCACCGAGACGCTAAAACAAAACTGTCCATCAAATATTTCAAAAACCAATGATAGTTGTGATTAAGGTGCATAATCGTGAAGCCGATTTTCCACCATAACATAGTAACAATTCTAGAGATATACATGCTTTAAGCTGCGTGACGATTTGATGGCGAACATAACATAATTTGATCAGGCTGTTTGAATGAATAGGCTGATCTGAATCTGTGATGGTTACATTGTCCCGTCGGTCTGTGTTTTTGTATGACATTCGTCAAATGAAGCTATTAAGATGTTGTATAGTCCTAATTTATCTAAAGTAGCTTTAGTTGATTGATTGATTGATTGGGTTTAAGGCCGTTTTCAACAATTTCTCAGTTATATCACGGCGGCCAGTTCACCTACTCATGTGTTTCCTGGAAAAGGTAGCGTTAAAAGAAACAACTTTATAACTCACGGATATAATGCTTTAGCCTTTATAAGACGAACATAAAAGGAAATATAGATTTAAACTGTATACTCAATAAATTATATGACAACATCAAAACTGGTGGTTGAAGGGGTTTAGTATGTGGTTAAAAACAGTTTGATCCCATCTTCTGCAAATGTGTCAAAACAAAGAGTATGACATAAATATGACCGGTTAACATTTAGTACGAATGTCCATATCGAATTAATCATATCATGTACTACAGCATTGACCCTTAACATTGTAACCTAAAAAAAGGTTTCCTTCAAGGTAAATACAACTTGAAAAGACTGAAAATATAGAATAATCGTGTAGATCTACTTATAAGTATGACCCGACATGCTATCGAACGCAGACGCTCTAGCACTTAACCACTGACGTTGTACCGTTTTAATATCATACGAATACATATTGTACTGATTAAGTGATTTGTGGATTAGACAGTGATTAACGCCGTTTTCAACAATTTTCAATTATATTACGGCTGCCATTTCACATATACATGTGAATAGGCGGATGGTAATAACTCTGGTAAGATTGTGTGTATACGCGTGTTCGTCTGAGAGTTTACTGTTCGCGGATGCAATCATATCCATTTTCGCCTGGCGGGGCTCATATAATGTTCACTAGTGGGGACAATATTTGAATGTGAAGAACGTATGTTAGAGTTTGCGTGTTTAAGCAAAGGTTTTATATTCTACATATTCGTATTGTAAATACAGCACTAGTACTTGCATCCATGTTCCTTTGTAAAGTGCATTTAATGTTATGTTATATATTATATGATATGTAGAAACATGAAGTAAACAAATAGCGTCGTTCTCTTAGCAACGATAGTCTGAGTATTAAAATATCAATATCCCCGAGGCAGATTTTCGAAAATTGGTACGATTGACTCAAACACAAACTAGGTCAATACAAGAAACAGATAACGTGTCTATGAAGGGCATATGCATATTTATTTCAAAAAAGTATTCATACAACCTCTGTTCCAACTGTTTGAAGAAAATGGAGCAGAGCCCCGATTACTCAGTCCGTAGCGACGCGAAGTTCAAAATCCGGCTCTACCAACATTTTGTCTGACAATTCGCCTTCCAGCAACGGGCTATTAGTTAAACAATAAAGCAGCCAGTTGTATGGAAATAATGTTGTTTAGAGAATTTGTGTGAGAAAGCCAGGAAATACGTGGTTATGTGAACTTGCCGTCGTGATGTGTCTGCATTAAACCACAACTAACAAACCAATCAAAGAATATGAAGTTGTAACGTCATGGAAGTGATATGTCTCCGTAAAACCAAAAACAACAACCCAATCAATGAATATGAAGCTTTAAAGTCATGGAAGTGATATGTCTGCAATAAACCACATACAACAACCCAATCAATGAATATGAAGCTTTAAAGTCATGGAAGTGATATGTCTGCAATAAACCACATACAACAACCCAATCAATGAATATAAAGCTGTTACTTCATGGAAGTGATATGTCTCCGTTAAACCACATACAACAACCCAATCAATAAATATGAAGCTCTAAAGTCATGGAAGTGATATGTCTGCATTAAACCACATACAACAAACCAATCAATAAATATGAAGCTGTAAAGTCATGGAAGTGATGTGTCTGCATTACACCACATACAACAACCCAATCAATGAATATGAAGCTGTAACTTCATGGAAGTTATGTGTCTGCATTACACCACATACAACAACCCAATCAATGAATATGAAGCTGTAACTTCATGGAAGTGATATGTGTCCGTTAAACCACATACAACAACCCAATCGATGAATATGAAGCTGTAAAGTCATGGAAGTGATATGTCTGCATTAAACCCCAAACAACAACTCATTCAATGAATATGAAGCTGTAACTTCATGGAAGTGATATGTCTCCGTTAAACCACAAACAACAACCCAATCAATGAATATGAAGCTGTAACGTCATGGAAGTGATATGTGTCCGTTAAACCACATACAACAACCCAATCAATGAATATGAAGCTGTAACGTCATGGAAGTGATATGTGTCCGTTAAACCACATACAACAACCCAATCAATGAATATGAAGCTGTAAAGTCATGGAAGTGATATGTCTGCATTAAACCACAAACAACAACTCATTCAATGAATATGAAGCTGTAACTTCATGGAAGTGATATGTTTTTGTTAAACCACATACAACAACCCAATCAATGCATATGAAGCTGTAAAGTCATGGAAGTGATATGTCTGCATTAAACCACATACAACAAACCAATCAATGAATATGAAGCTGTAACGTGATGGAAGTGATATGCCTGCTATACACCATAAACAACAACCCAATCAATAAGTTGGATGCTGTAACGTCATGGAAGTGATATGTCTATATTAAACCACAAAACAACAATTCAATCAATGAATATGAAGCTGTAACTACATAAAAGTGATATTTCTGCATTAAACCACAAACAACAACCCATTAAATAAATATGAAGCTGTAACTACATGGAAGTGATATGTCTGCATTTAACCACAAACAACACCCCAATCAATGAATATGAAGCTGTAACTACATGGAAGTGATATGTCTGCAATTAACCACAAACAACAACCCAATCAATGAATATGAAGCTGTAACTACCTGGAAGTGATATGTCTGCATTTAACCACAAACAACAACCCAATCAATGAACATGAAGCTGTAAGTTCATGGAAGTGATGTGTCTGCATTAATTCACACACAACAACCCAATCAATGAATTTGAAGCTGTAACGTCATGGAAGTGATATGTCTCCGTTAAACCACATACAACAACCCAATCAATGAAAATGAAGCTGTAACGTGATGGAAGTGATATGTCTGCATTACACCACATACAACCACCCAATCAATGAATATGAAGCTTTAACGTCATGGAAGTGATATGTCTGCATTACACCACATACAACAACCCAATCAATGAATATGAAGCTTTAACGTCATGGAAGTGATATGTCTGCATTACACCACATACAACAACCCAATCAATGAATATGAAGCTGTAACGTCATGGAAGTGATATGTCTCCGTTAAACCACAAACAACAACCCAATCGTTGAATATGAAGCTGTAAAGTCATGGAAGTGATATGTCTGCATTAAACCACAAACAACAACTCATTCAATGAATATGAAGCTGTAACGTCATAGAAGTGATATGTCTGCATTACACCACATACACAACCCAATCAATGAATATGAAGCTGTAACTTCATTGAAGTGATATGTCTGCATTAAACCACAAACATCAACTCATTCAATGAATATGAAGCTGTAACGTGATGGAAGTGATATGTCTGCATTAAACCACAAACAACAACCCAATCAATGAATATGTAGCTTTAACGTCATGGAAGTGATATGTCTCCGTTAAACCACAAACAACAACCCAATCAATGAATATGAAGCTTTAAAGTCATGGAAGTGATATGTCTGCATTACACCACATACAACAAGCTGTAAAGTCATGGAAGTATTACTTGAAGGAAGTCTTGAGAAGGATCAATGTATATTCTAAATAGGCCCTAACTGAAGTCAAACGGAGAGTAATGTATGCGTTTGTAATACCGTTAGCTGAATACTAACATGCAATGTCATACGAGTATTACAAATCGCTGAGAAATAAAATGAGCATTGACGGAGAAAAATAAAGTAGACATGCGGGCATATGAGATCATTGTAGATACAGGATCTGCACTCTACGGTTTTAAATGCATGGACCATCCATTGATCGTATAGAAAAAAGCAAAGACACTGATAGAATAGTGGGAATGAAGGGTCCGATCTTAAACTTCCCGAAGGGCTAATTCACGTATTCATGACTAAACCCAATGGATTGTGTAGGAACTATGAAGTGATTTAAGAAAACGATTGTTTGAGATTTTCTTCAAAACTTTTATATAACGTGATTAAACTTGGTTAAATGAATAGGTATGTCTGGGCCTGATCTGTAAATCATTCGAAAAGGTGTGTATCTGTTAGTGAGTGACTCAAACTAGTGTAACTATATATTAAACTTATCTATTTATAGTATCGCACATTTTCCTCCATATATACAATGATATTTATGAGCCTTTATGAGCCACGATAAACAAAAACAAAAACTAGGAGGTTATGTCATTCATTTCAATTACAATAAATAGGACATTTGTTGTAGTCATAGATGTTAGATCATATTGATACATTAACGATTAGATTGCGAACATGGAAAAACCTGATCAGCCTGTACGGAAGCCTTGTCTGATCTGGACCTTCACTGGTAGAAAAGTTTTGAAGTTCAGCATTCACGTGACGTGGCGGTCTTTTTTCCTGTCAACCCAATACATTATAATATTGTTTAATTTCGATTAGATGCCGAACATGGAATATTTTGATTAGACTGCACAGATACCCCGACTAATCAGGTACTTCACTGGTAGCTAAGCCCTGAATGTCCGTGTTCATGTGGCAATGCGACCCATTTTACCTCAACCCATTACATAATATCTAGTTTATTTACGCCTATATGGCGATCATTGAAGATCTCGATCAGACTTTACAGATACCCTGACAGATATAGAACTTCACTGGTAGCTAAGGCCTGAGTGTCAGTGTTCACAAGACGTGTTGGCCCTTTTCATCGCAATCCATTACATAGTAAACACATGTATTAAATATTGATGGCGATCATGGCAGATTCTGATCAGTCTTTACGGATGGCCTGACAGATATGGACCTTTACTGGTAGCTAAGGCCTCAAGGTTAGTGTTCACGATACGTGGCGACATTTTTGTCACGAACAATTACATAATAAACTCATTTATTAACTATTGATTGCGATCATGGAAGATCCTGATTAGAGTGTACGGATGCACTGAATGATATGGTCTTTCACAGGTAGTAAAGTCCTTAAGGTCGGTCGTCAGGTGATGTAACGGCCCTATTCATCTCAACCCATTACTTAGTAAACTGGTTTTTCTACGAATATATGGCGAACAAGGATGACCCTGATCAGAGTGTACGGATGCACTGAATGTGCTAAGTGGCGGCCCTTCTCATCTCAACCGATTACCTAATAAACTCGTATTTTATCGATTTGATCGAGAACATGGAGGGTCTAACTTTTTTATCTCTACCAATTACATAGTTAATTCGTATATTCAGGACAATAAGCCGAACATGGAAGATCCTGATCAGACTGTACTGATGCACTGACCTATCTTGACCTTCACTTTTAGAAAAAACCTTAAGGTCAGTGTTCTATAGACGTTGCTGCCCTTTTTTCTCAACCCATTGATTATTAACTTGTTTATTAACTACTATATGCCGAACAGTGAATATCCTGATCAGACTATACGGATGCCTTGACTGATCTGGACCTTCACTGGTAGTGAACTCCTGAAGGTCAATAATCACGTGACATGACTGCTTTTTCATCTCAATCCTCCCCCCAACTGGTCGGGGGTTAGAAATAGCCCAGCTGTCGCACTACAGTGTGGTAGACATCCACCATTGTGCCTGCTCGTTTGCCGTGAGCTGCAACCCGTGTCGCCTGATGATGGGATCCTGGTAGTTCAGTAGGCTCGGAGTATGGCAATTTTTGCTTTGGCCTTGATATGGGTTAAACGGGAGGTCAGGAAGGCCTGCCCTGATCAATCGGCTGGTCATGCTTAGCCCTGATACCCTTTATTTAGTTACATTTTATTTTTCGTTATATTAACTTTTTACAAAATAAGTTATTTCATAAATATTTGTACCCGTTTACATTTGAGACCAGGTGTATCAGAAGGCAGTGGCTTCAGGGTCAATCGGTTAAAATAGATGTTTGATTGGCGATTGTTCACTTTCTTATGGTAGTCCATGCTTGGTCGGATACCACATTAAATATCAGTTGCTCAATTTAGTCTGTTCTAAACGAGTATGCCGGTGGTGTAACTTTGGCGTAGACCGAGATGGATATCCCCGGAATACGTCCCCTTGTTGGGGCTCCGTGGCGGGTGAAGGGCTCCACCGATGAATACTATCACAACTAACATGGCCAACCCAAAAAAAGCCAAGCGTAACCTATCTGATTGTTTCAGATGATTCCAGTGACGAAAGTCACAGTTTCAGTTCTATTTTTCAAAGTTTTTTAGTTATTGAATCGACAGATGAAAACAAAACTATTACAACGATCTCTCCATTTGTGATTGAGAAACAATTTCATGCTTTATTGGAACTTCAAAATCAGGTTAAAAGTTAAAAAAAACTCCGGTACATTACTAGTTGAAACAACAATCAGAAAATCTCTTAAACCAAAAAGTATTTTTTCGAAGTACCTGTCTAAATATTTGCTCACGGCCTTTCCCTAAATCCATCAAAGTGTGTCATAAGATGCAGGGAACTTGGACAATTTTAAAACAACTGAGGAAATCACGTGAAAATCTAAAATGTCAAGGTGTTACAGACGTAAAACGCATTAAGATCTTCAGAGATGGGTCTTAATATTGACCAACACTTCGTTTTTACTTTTAATACTCAAAATCTAACAAAAGAAATCAAAATTGGTTACCAAATAGTTAAGGTTGATTGTTACGTACCCAATCCCTTGCGCTGTTATTCGGTGTCAAAAGTTCGGTCTCACCACGAGAGTAAATGTAATGGTTCCCATGTCTGTAGTAAGTGTAGTTTTGTTGGAAAATGAATAACCAGTTGTCTGCCTGTACTAATACTGTTAAATGTGCGAACTGTGGCCTAACCTCATGCTGCATGTTCGAATGAATGTTTATTTTGGCTTTCACAGAAAGAAATACTTAATGTAAAGTATAAACACAATGTTAGTTGTGTGGAGGCCAAGAGGATTGTTGCTCAACAACAAAACATTGAAGCTAGATTTAATGGTGACAACAATTCGCATCTTAAACTAGACAAACTGCTATCAGGCCTGTTGTAAATACATCGCCACCCTCACAAGAATGTACTACATGCCATCGCCTTTTGAAGGTTCTATCTCAAAGGTTTCCCGACATCAGTTAACAGTTAAAAGCAATTATGTCAAATCAACAGCCCCTCTACTTCTATCCTTTCTTCAATACCCACCAATGAACAAAGACACCTGTAGCAACTACTGCATCTTCTTCGAAAGAAAATGAGTCGTCTTCTAAACAAATTAAGTCTTCTGCTAAAGAAATTAAATCTTCTTCAAGGAGAAATTGAGTCCTTCTCCCTAGAGAAATTGAGTCTTCTCCTAAAGAAGTTATGTCCTCTTCTAAAGAAATTGATTCTTCAAAAGGAAAGGAATCTTCTAAAGTTTTAAAAAAACTATTCAAACATACAAGTAAACCACCTGATACGAATAAACCTTCAATTATTACACTTAAGACAAACCAACAAAACAAACCTAAGTCAAAATCACACTCAAAGCCCGATTATGAAGGCTTTGAGAAACAAAAACCTAGAAAAATTAAGGTCCAATTAGATAGAGCTAGTGACTCTAAGCCTACAATTATCTAGGCAAAATGTAAAAGCTCTCTTTGTATTGAAGGATCATTATTGAATACAGTTCAAAATATTGTAGCGCAATATTAAAAATTCGTCTGCTGCAGAAACGTCCGAATGCGTCTGTAAGTGGGTAATGTTTAATCTAAACCAAGGCAGGTGAAATGTTATATGTGATATGTAACCCTTAAGCTGCCAGAGGTAATTAAAACCTATTGCAAACAATGCCGATTCGGAAGAGACAGTTCATAATTTCCATTTTTTAGAATTTCCTGTTGGACGAGAAATAAAGAGGTCTAGTTTTTAAACTCGACGATTAAACTTTAAGAAATTCTGCAGTGAGGTAAAACCTGATGTATAAACCTCTTACCTTCTGATTTAAAAAACAGTGACACACCATGATGAGAACCCCCTGTAAAGGAGTACATGAACATATTATTTATTTATTAAACATTAGGTATATTCTAAAATTATAATGTCGCGGTATGCGTGTCTGTGTAATTGCGGATAATATTCTGGAAAAGTTGATGACTTAGTCAGTCAAAATATACTCTGTTGAACTCTTTCAGCGCCGGATTGTTTAAGGTAGACTATTCCATGCTCACAATCGGGCGTCTCCATTTCTCATGTAAAAAGGAAATTTTGGAATATTTGGATAGTTACAAGGCAAACAATGCTTATTTCAGCTGACACAGCTCGTTACGAGCTGACTCCCCTGAACCTGTATTGTTTGCATACACCTCAATATTGCCATTGCGCTGAAACAGTTAATTAAACAGTTTGCATTATATGATATATCAGATTAAAGCCTAAAACGATATAATACTTATAGGGGACAATTAAGAATAACTCACTTTGCTTAGAGAGGCTAACCATTGACAACAGCTCTGAAGGCAATGTAAATGGCTGTCACACTATACTATGTGGTCATCAATTATTAAGAGACTATTACAACTGAAAATCATATAGCTTTTATTGATAATCAATGAAAATAGCTGTCAAGCTAAGTATATGTCCATCAGTAAATTTTGTGCTAAGACGGTTTTGCCTAACCGCACTTTTGTCTTTTTTTGCTGCATTCCCAGGAATACAGGTGGGTGGATTGCATAACTTTTGTGTTTAAATTCAGGGAACATTGCAACTAAAAAGAGCACCCGTCTTATTTATATGCTCTGGTATGGTCCTTTATCGTGATTTAGATACATGTTGAGTTTCTATGTGAATGAAATACATGTCGAATAGTGAAAAAGAAAAGATGTCTAAGTCTACATCTTAAGTCTATTTTAGAACATACCTGGAAGGCTCTTACCGGGGTATATTTAAACTATTTCCAGTTTTTTTCAGGTCAAGGAATGCCAACATGTAATTAAATATGTTTAAGTAGGACTCCCATTTCCCATATCTGTTCAATTCACAACTTAAACTGTTTTAAAATAAATCAGGCCAGAAAATCTAGTCGTTGTCGGAAATACTTTGAAATAGGATAATACGCATGCCCGATTTTGATTGGCGAGTTATTTTCTATGACGGATTGGTTTTTCTTTCCAACGATTCTATATATCTGATATAATAACATAACATCCTGTATCTTTGTAAACGGCCAATCTTAAAACTGTTTTCCTTGCAAACGTGGACTTTGGCAAGGTGAAATGTTGTCACCTGTGATGTTCTCGTTATTTCTGAATGACTTACAACAATCCCTGGTATTTTCAGTTGCAAATGGAATGGATCTACATATTTACTACATACAACAATGGCTTGAACTACTCATCATCCTTTATGCAGACTAAAGCTTAATTAATTCTGACGATGATAATGATTTTCAAAATGGTCCCAATAAGTTCTCCGACTAATGCAATCTATGGCAACTAAAACTCAATCTAAAGAAAAACAGAAATAAATATAACTGACACGTATAAATTTCTTGGTATATTTTATCAAGTAACGGGCAAGAAAGTTTCTCACGGAGAAAGCCAAAAAAGCAAAGAAGTGTATGTACGTATCTATAACTTAGATGTCCATGTTTAACTCCAAATCAAAATGTTTGAACACACTATTATCCCTACTTTTACCTATGGCTGCGAAATATTGAGATTCAAAAACATAGAAATAATGAATTTAGTTTACATATTCTTCTTAAAGGTGCGGAAGTTCTTGCATTTCAAGACAATTTTTGAACAGATTTAAAACTTTAACAATACTATCTTTATTCTGGAGTTCAGCACCTTTAAAGAAAATATGTAAAGCAAGGAAAAGTACCCCAACTTACATGCTCTTTGGCGAATTAGGCATAGCACCTCTTATATCATATTTAAAACACGTATGATAGGATTTTGGAATAGACTCTTAACTGGTCCAAAATTTAAATTGTCTGCTCAAATCTATCGTTGTATAATAAGTCACCAATTATTTATATACAAATGGCCTACATATGTAAATCAAATCTGTTCTGATATTGGCAGACTAGATATTGGGTTACACCAAACTTTGGTCACTATAAAATCAATTATATACTTGGTTCAACGCATATTACTTGATCAAATGAAACAAACTTGGAGCTCAAGTATGCAACACTCTAACAAAGTCATCACATATTAATATTTTAAATCAGAATATAAAATCAACAGGTACTGGCAGATCCTACCTATGAATTATGCATTAACAATAATTCATTTTCGAACTTCAAGTTCCAGGATTCCCATTGCAACTGTCAGGGGTATCAATACGCCATTACATGAACGTATATGCAACTTATGCATTTATAATGAAGTTGGTTCTGAAATACATTATCTCATGTCATGTCCGTACTTTGACAATTAAGCGATCTAAATGTATTAGAAGGAGATACATGTAAACTTCTCCTCAACCATTTCACATTTATATAATACAGAGGTTCCTTCTGTTAATGCTTTTTATTATGAATAGATTTAGATCAGTATCAGTATAATAATAATAATAATAATAAACACCTACATGTACATTTACCCCAAAACGTTTGTGCTATCCAAGTTGATACATCTGCATTATCTCCGTTGGCACTTGAATACAACATAAGGAAACCATGATTAGCTCAAAGGCTGCCATGCTTTCCTTCTTCAGTTGTTTTCATTATTTTGTCGACATGTGTTCAAATGTTTATTTACTAATTAAGCAAGACCATATTTGATTGTGTGAATAGTCCGACAGAATGACACCAAAATACTTTACACTGTGTAGGTTTATCCATCGATAGATTGCTGTTTTATATTTCCCAATATTTATACATGTAAGTGTTTTATGAGTGATGAAATGTTGAAATAGAAAAAAGTTATGTGGACCCGTATGCAAATTAGACTATGGCATCATTCGTGTGACCTAATATTTTTCTGAAGCAACGTTCTTTAGCTAGTTTGATTTGGGTTAAACGCCGATTTAAAAAAATCATTTTCCTAGTTTTCTAACAACAGTACTCTACAACACATTCTTTCAAAGCACTTGGCTACTTTTCAAAATAGACTTTTAGTCCATTGGTGGAAATCAAAAGACATTTTATACATTGACTTTTGTCAAAAGTCGGACAGAATATTGTCCGAGCTGGGGTTCGAACTCACAATCTCTGGTCGCTTCCGAATGAGATACTTTGGCTTGGCAATCTGTAGGTAGACTGCATCAAAAAGGTACAATTAAAGTGATTGACCAACATTGAAGTAATGTATATCACCTCATTAATCGGGGTTTGACCACAATTCCCAATGTGACCAAAATATGGGACAACTCTGTAATAAATAAATTTGTAATTACTGAAACGAGTTGAAAACACTGTGGAAAAATAGAAATTGTTCATAATGAGCAATTTCTTTAATTTGCCGCCATGCATTCAATTTTGTTTACTTGAAGATGGAAAGACAAAGATATAGAAAACTGCTATAAATGAGAATATAATTTTTTGTAATACAATTGAATATATTGAAGAAAAAATAGAAATTATTCATTTTACGTAATTTCAGCATTTTCTACAATGTTTTCGAAAGTCGTCTGCTGTAATAGGATCAACATTTAAAACTTAAGGATAGGGTTACACAAACTAAGAGTATACCTGTAAACCATTTAGTATGACAAAGATATACTGAAACGCTATAGTCTCCTTGTTGACAGCGAATATGCCAATAATCCAGGTGAAGCCGAACACTGGAGACAAAATAAAGATATTCTGGATGGAAGTTCTGAAACGAAATTGTTGACAAATACTAAAGTAGTTATATTTTGGGAGAGTTGTATTGTTACGTTATGGTAGTTTCAATTACGCCAATGCCCATTATTTAAATCGCATTTATAAATCAACCAACTATCAAGTGGTCGTTGTTTTGTAACCCCGGTTCTGCCTTTCACTCTGATCCAATCACGAACGCTCTACCACGTCTCTACTAAAGCTAGCTCAAAAGCAAAGGAGCATAAGTTTCTTCTTATGCATATACCTTGGCTACATATACCACCTTCTGTTGTGAAATTCGTCTTCGAATTTCCGAAGTCTGAGAATGTTGTGAAACTGTGAATTTGAAAACAACAGTAAAATATAATGTCCAATCTAAAACAGATTATACACATACACATACATCGTAATTTGCTTTATACATAGACAGAGCTGCCAAAACAGTGGCTAAACAAGTACGAATCCCTAAAAGGGAATGTCTTTTAAATTACCTTTCTTTAAAGATATAAAAAGAACAGAACAAATGTTCTCCTAGCAGACGAATCGAACCCATGAAAAGTTTATTCTAGATTTCGTTGTTCTTACAAACTATGCTATTAAGAAAGTGATATTTGAATAACCAACTTTAACGTATTAATTATGTAATAACCACATAAGTACCGATTGCACAGCCGAATGATGACGGAGATAGGCGAAGATTAATGAGTGACAGGTAACACCTGTTTACTTATACTCATGTTCCTCTTCCCATTTTGTTTTGATAACAGTGACATTTCACGCCTGATTGGCACCCGCTGTTTAGATTCATGTTTTGATAATGCAAGCAAATGCGAATTTTATCTATACATCTATCTTTTGTCTATCGAAGTAGAACACTATTCATGACGTTAAAACGGCCGTGTCTCTGCAATAAGGTATAGTTTATGTGAATTGTGAAATCGTTGGACTGTATGTTGTATTTAGATGTGGTGTGAGTTCTCCATTTATATCGCCGCGTTTCACGAGAAAGCGACCAGTACTACACCAGCGAGTCAGACGTAATGGCATGTTAATATGAGAGTAAACGATTTTAAACTTGAATTTTTAAACTCCACAATTCCGTGCGCCAAGGGAGCCAAAGGAGCCAAGGGAGGAAACCAATACTCCAATGTTTTTAGGTATTTGGTATGACCTTGAAAGTGAAACAGTTTCCCATGCTATCTAACTGACCGTATTCTGTCTTCGGCGGACTTCTTCTTCATGGTCGACTGGTTGAACATGGCATTGAACATCACAATCATGATTCCAATGTTCACCTGGAAGAAGTTGCAATAAGCCAACATACAATCACAATAAGCAATTTTCTATAAATTTGAATTTGTGCCGTATTTCACTCGTGCCACATTCGCATGACATATTTCTGTGTAACTACATGCAATACCGTTAAAAACGGCAGTATAATAAGTTTTGAACATTAAGGGTCAAAACCGTTTACAGGGACTGTGCAGAACCGAGAACCTATCTTGTTCCCTTCAGTGCTATTCATTGTCGTTCATTTATAATATTATTCCTTGTGGTTAATTAAACACGTGTAGGCAATTTTCCTTTTCATTTATTTGACTGAAGGGCGAGACAGGCGAAAATCAATTCTCTTTGAATTTGATGGAAATTCTTTCATCTATTGGTAAAAAATCCCTCCACTCCCACCCTCTTAATTATTATGTCATTAAAGTTATGAATTAGTTTCGTTTCAGATTAGTACAATGGTTTTCCTTTTATAGTCACAGCTTTACTAAAAGATGGATGGCGGGGAATACCTCCACCAGTAGTTGTTGTCAATCTGAATTATTGTGTGAAGTAATTGGACTTTAAATAAGCAGTGTGGGTCTCTGTCACCAGGGCTCATCTGTTGTTTACATGTTATAAGCTTTTGGGAAGCTGTGGCCAGATTCCGCCAACAACTAAGAAGAAATGTATTGTTTTGAATTTACATTGTCAAATATTTTATTAAATGTGTGTAATTTTAAATTATCTGCAGTTGTCCTCTGTAACCAAAATAAAACACATGCAATTACAATTGGTAAATTGTATTAATTTCATATCTACGCCTTTTTAAACTGTTTCGTATTTCACTCGTATCACAGTTGCATTACAGCTTTCCGTGCTCCCACGTCAAGCGACAAGACAATGGTGGGCTAGGAATAATGCACTACCCAAAGGCCACGAACGAAAACGATCTTCGAAAGTAGGCTCTCATTTCCGGTGGGTTAACCACCTAGTCATGATGTAATGCTAAATAGCTCAACGGAATCTACCCTGTTAGTTTACCCTTTCACACATTTAGACACATATTGACATATTTTACCACAAGGTTTTCAACTTTTTTCCAGGAATTACACCTACAAGTATATAGAGATTTCCCATATATTTTAGAATACATTTTCAAAGACGTCAGCTGCAGATTTAATGTTTGTGGGAAAAGGTTGAAATAATACAAACAAACTGTGAAGTTAAGCAGAACACAGCACTGATAGACCTTATTTTGTTTGACATGGGTTTTTATAAAGGTTGCTCCTGAACCAAGTTTCATGTAGATTCTTTGTAAAGTAAACTCGTAAAATTATTAACCGAATAAAGTTAAAATAACTTACACACACTACTAAACAAACTGGAATGATAAAGGCCAACTTCGCCGAGTTTTCCATACTAAGCCAACATCTGTGAAAATATGATGACAATGATGTATAGAAAAAATACCAGATAAAGTATGGAAGAGTGGAAGAAAGAAGGGAGGTTGACGAACGATAGACTGACTTTGAATTTATGATTTTCATACGGTCATTGAGAAATGACAGTGAATTATATTCTGATAAACCAATTGTTATATAGTGAATTCACCCATTGATCATCTTCACCATTTTGTACTGCATTTAACCGATATTCGTTTTTCATACAATTTACATATTGAGTTTTTTCATTATATCATTAGATGATGAGATTCGTGTAAAACGGCTGTACATTTTGTGATGGAATTTACACCTCCCCAGAAGATATAAGTGTTTTGAGACGCCTCCTATCGATGACAGACAATATTTAAACCTGCGAACTAGTTCCCAGAAATCATGCTAGATTACACATGAATTTGGTAGGGAGCAGACCCTTTTAGACTTCGCGAACCATAGTCGTTGACCCACATGCTTTTGACGAGTGTTATGATATTAGATATTTATAATAGATAATTTGGTATCAAACTTTATTCTGATGATGCAAAACACTTTGTATGGTTTATTGAATTAAAATGAAACCGCATTCGTACTTAATTTATTGGAAATAGCCTCGTACTTACGCTTTGTCATTCCCATACCCGTTCAGTCTGGTAGCCGCAGAAGATATTCCTACGATGACCGCTGGACAAACTGCAAAATAGTTAAATCGTGAACGAGTGTATATTGCATTTCACTGCTATAGAAACTAGCTTTTTGCTCAATAATAGTTAATGATTTCAAGATATTAAATGCGTATATGTTTATCTGATAGTGTTACTTATACCACTGAGTAAAAATGCTCAACTTAATTCTAATGCGTGTTTCTTTGAAATACCATGAATTTTGTATCACATTTGATAACTTTAGTATAAATCCAATTTGTAAACATGTCTTTGTATTGTACTGTAAATTTTTCACTCGTCTATTTTTGGATAGTAAATGGTTTTCGAAGAAAGTGTTACAAGGAGTATAACGCATCAATTAGTAATCCTTAAATAAACAACTAATTTGTTTAATTAAGATAACAAGAGGTAACAATTTATTTATACAATGGAGTAACTGTGATATATAGAACGGCAAAAACATGTTTTTTACCAAAATATCTCGTTTATAACTATCTTAAATACATGTAGTGAGGTTTTTCACTATTAAGTAGATCTCAATTGTATGCATAAGTAGTATATAAACCAGCCGGTAGGCGACATGGGATTCGCCTTTGCATATTCTGCAAACTTCCGGCTCTAGCTCGGAAACCCGACGTCAGAGGTCAATCACGTATAACAACTTTGTGTTGCTCTTGAATAGCTCTATTAGATGGTGCAACATCGCTATAGAGTACTAACACTGCAGAGCTAGGGGTGATTGAAGTAATAAACGACTGTAAAACGATACCCTATCTTTGAAAGGCTACCATTCGGAAACAAAGGCCTAAGTCAAAGACTGAAACAGATACGATTTTGCTAACTATCTTGAAAAATGTATAGTAAAAGTTTCAGCTCTCAACATTTAAAACTGTAGAAGAAGATAGAAAAATGGTTTGTTTTTTAAAAAATGGGTAATATGCTAGCTGCCTAGCAACGGATGTGTCTTAAACAACGAAACTCATACAATACATTACAATACAATACAATATATTTGAATGCATATAAACTACAAGTTTTATAGCAAGCTATACAATTTAAACAAATTTCTTACATAACATAGACAATGTTTTCCGAAGAGCATATACGTTCACCAAGTTTCATCAGAATCGGCCTGTCGGTTTGTGCTCTGAGCGTCGTTTTGCCAAGCATTGGACACACACACACACACAGCCAGACAGTCAGCCGGAAGAGTCTGACGATAAAGGATAGCTAGCGAATCCCAATAGACGATGCAAACACACGGGTGCCATTGTGTTGGCCTATTTACTATTCATAGTTTCTCATTATCATAATTATAAGGATTGAAACATGAACGGCCATTTTGTAATCATGTGTATTGTTCATAGTCCGGAAATTGAATATTAAAGATTGACACTACGAGTCTAATTCTAGACTCATTTGCATATAAGTTATTTTTAGAATTATAGGTTGAGATCCTTAACAATGAAGCAAGTTATCAGGAGTACCATTTCGGCGAGACAACTCTGGTCTTGTACCAACAGATTCTAGCTGGTATTATGTTGTTGGACCCCTCTAATCTCAAGGCTGACTAATTCAACCGAACCTTTGTTACATTGTATTGGGACACCGTATATGCGATTTCCATACGACACGATATATCCCTGTTGTATGTCGTAAAGTTGAGCCGAAGCACACAAGTGATGAATCAATTTAGCATTTGTATATGTACGTATTACCGCTTTGACGCCCAGAGCTCAAATGACAGATGCGCATGTCCTATCATTTGATGTTTTTCACGGGGTTCGTGAACTGTTTTAAGTCTTGCTTTTTCACAATCACCCTCATGTATTTTATTAGAAAAGTATTTTATTACAAACGGTGTGTAGACAATAGCCCATTCATTTGCCAAGTTAATCCTTCTATTCATCGTAAATTTATCCCGTTTTAAAGTCACCATACTGTCTGTGTCTGTTAATTTTAGGCCATATACGTGAACAATTCATTCAGTGAATTGTCAAAGTGTCATTGTACTCATTTGACGTACACGCTTCTTTTTCCCGTATATCTAAAATCTAATCAAATTGGTAAAATCGTGCCTATGAATTATAACAATGACAGGATTAGACATAAAAACAACTTTGTGATCTTTCAACATAAGAGTTAAATTTTTGAACATTAGTAAAAAGAGTTTTACCCAGATAAGCTAACACTCGTTCGTTGCAGGTGTCTCTTAGCCTGTTTGACATTATGAAACCGTTTATAGAATCGGGGTATTGTTTGCGTTTCTTGCCTACAATCAACATACACTGGACCTTGTGGTTACTGTAAAGGAGATTAACGTTGATATTTCAATAGGGCACTGTTCGTGTATCCGGTCCTAAATTAACATACGCTGGACCTTGTGGTTACTTTAAAGGAGATTAACGTTGATATTTCAATAGGGCACTGTTCGTGTATCCGGTCCTAAATTAACATACGCTGGACCTTGTGGTTACTTTAAAGGAGATTAACGTTGATATTTCAATAGGGCACTGTTCGTGTATCCGGTCCTAAATTAACATACGCTGGACCTTGTGGTTACTGTAAAGGAGATTAACGTTGATATTTCAATAGGGCACTGTTCGTGTATCCGGTCCTAAATCAACATACGCTGGACACTGTGTCTACTTTAAAAGAATATTATAGTTACATTTCAATGGAGTTTTGTTCGCGTATCCGTTCTAAAAAACAACATACACATACTGTATTGCGATTTGAAATGAGATTAAATTGACATTTCAATAGGGTATAGTTCACGCATCCGGTTTTAAATCAATATACGCAGGACACGTTGGCTACTTTAAAGGGATTGATTTTGACAATTCAATGAGGTCATTGTTCACGTATCCTACCTTAAATCAACAGACACAGATAGTATGGCGACTTTAAAGGGAGATTATTTTACGATGATTAGAAGGATTAACTTGTTAACAGTCATCTGCTGCAGATCCGTCCCAATTCGTCTGCAGGTGGAGAAAGTTTATCTGATGTAATGTGTTTACATACCGAACGATGCCAGAATATACTGATTGCCCAGATGTTTTGTGTACAGCGGTTTGACAATGATAAGCATATAATCAATCCCGATCGCCAGCATCAGAGAAAAAACTGTGAGTAATGAAAGATGTAGGATAACAGCTATCGCAGTACAGACAACCTGCAATAAACGAACATCGTCCAGCGAAAAGTGGTTACAGTTCGTATAAACGCGATTCATGCACAATCCACTTATATTGTCAGTGTAAATTAAACTGTCACATGATGAATACATAACAAGGTCAGTTTACACAGAAATACACAGTAAACTTACTTTGCTTATCTATGAGTAAGCCACAGCTGAAATTACCCGGACAGTGCAAAGCATATGTTTATAGTCAATATGCATTTACCAATTCTTCTTGTGCAGTGGTTCGAAAGATGGACTCTTACACTCGTGGTCAATTAACGTTCAAGGTAATAATGTTATATCACGTGCACTGAATCATGTAAGACAAAACTTCATCGACGTATCTGCATTGGGTGTGTGAGCCACATCTAACATTGGCTACACCTCTAGCTTTTCGTCAGTAACTACATCTATTTTTCGTTTAGGTAGATGTATTGATTGCTTTCTGTTTAACTCTGTTTTCAGCGGGTTTTTTCCAATATAACATCGGCCAGGAAACACACGTTATGTGACGTCGGCGCCGTGATATAATTGGAATACGGTTGAAAACAGCATTAAAACTCCAATTAATCAATCAGGATATGGGATTTTTTTTTTTTTTTTACAATGTTTGAAACTGTATTCAATAATTGTACTTTCATTAGGTTTCACAAAATAAATACCAATCACTATTGCTAATATATAAAACTAATTTGATATGACAATGATGAAGATTGGTAACACAAAGTCTTAGAAAACAATTCATGGATCCGATATGCAAATAGGTTTTTAACGATTAAGGTTTTCGGAAATGACATGGGAGGACAAGTTATTATTAGAAAAAAACTATTTAAATGTCTTGAACATATTACAATTGTGTTTGTTTAAAAACACTTAGTTATGACACATCTAAAATGAAATAAATAATTCGATGTTTGAAGTACTTGCAGTTACTTTATTTTGACTCGCATTTATATTGTTTTTGTCTTATTTACGAAGACAAAAGAGTCCCTACTAGACTTGCCTGCAGACGGGCTCATTGCAGACTGTTACGTGTCAATATCGAGATAAAGATCTCGTCGAATTCTCCATTTTATAGCAAATCTAACTTACTGAATGTTATTTTCATGTTCAAAGAGATATCTTGATTCGTGTATAATTCATTTGATAATATTAATTCATGTTTATCCAAAAAAGGAATTGTTTGTAAGCTAAATATAATATGCTCTGAAAAATGTTTATCGTGACCTAGATTCATGTTGCCAAAATATAAAGGGAAGTAACCGAAAGTAAAATGTAAACTTAGATAATCGCTTCCATGACATTGGCGAGTTATGTAGACAAGGAATGTCACTCCAAAAAATAATTTCTAATACGTCACGAAACGAATGCATGAGCCGAATGTAGGAGATATACAGATGATGATATAGAATCACTATTTATCTTTTGAATGCATTGGAATAAAACATGCACTAAAGCTTTGCCTGATTTTTTATTCATTTTCTTCGATGTCACAAAGACTCGTTCTTGACACGAGGTCAACATTTCGAAAGAATGCCCAAACACCTAATATAACAGAAAGATAGCTAATATTATACACTTAATGATTACATATATGTTATATTAAATGTGTTTTGGGCTTGAAACAAATTAAGAAAAGAACAATCTGTGATAAACAATAATTTTAGAAATTAAGAGAAGCTTGTATTCCCAATTCATTTCATACTTGCAATATTTGTTTAAATAGTAATGGGACTCGCAGCTGGCTTTTCTCTTGCACCATACATATATTGTATGCAAAAATGAATTAAATAAACAATTAAGCTGATATGTGATATCTGTGAAATACTTATTATAATTATTATTTAAAAG